>QJPP01001077.1:85000-100000 GCA_003996215.1 Jaltomata sinuosa
TTTAGCACCTTCCTATCTGGAGCCTCACCTAGTTTCCCCTGTTCCATTTTTCCTTTTGCTAGAAAGGAGTAAACATATTGACAATCTTCACAGTTAGTCCCTTAGACAGTGATTGTAAAGGGTCCTTCACAACCAATTTGTTCATCAATTCGCCTATGAAACTAGGACAATCCGATGCAACAGGGGAAAAATCTAAAGATTAGAATTATCATCTCCCCCATTTTGTTTTGGAGTTATTTCTTGTTTCTTTAAATCTCAGGTCCTGTGTTTTATGTGAAAAACATACAAGCTTGTTTGCTACTCCCTCTGTTCCACTTTATATGACTCACTTTCCTTTTTAGTCAGTCCAAAAAAGAATGACACATTTTTATATTTAGTAACAATTTCACTTTAAAATGCTCATTTTACTCTTGATGAAATGATTTACAGCCACACAAACATCTGAGACTTATTTTACACCACAAGTTTCAAAAGTCTTTCTTTCTTTCTTAAAGTCCGTGCCAAATCAAACTACGTCATATAAAGTGGGACGGATGGAGTAATAAATATTCCTTTGCTTGGCAGGAATGGTGAAGATAAGTCTAAAATGAAGAAAGCTGCAGAAACTGGTAATGACTAGTAACTAAGTTGCTTAAGGCTTTAAGTTGATGAATGACTTTACATTCTTATTTCAATCGCTTTTTTGCGAGTTATATTGCATTTCTCTACCGAGAGTTTGTACCTTGAAACTTTCAGTGGATTTTTTTTATTATAGAGCTTATTTCTGTAATCTTATAAAAAGATCTTCAAGTTCACCGCTCCACCTTAATGGGCTTAATGGCTTCAGAGAATATTTTTCTGGACTATCTTGGTTTCGTTTTGTCAACAAACTAAGAGAATACCCTTTTTATATATTTGTCTTTCCTTATAGTATGTTGTTTCATGAGCAGGCATACCAGTTGAAGAAAGTTGGTGCCTATTACTTAACTCAGGGATCAGGTCCTTAGCACAGTTCCACTTAAAGCAGTAAGTAAATTAACACACAAGATTTACGTGGAAAAACTCCCTAACTCCAAGAGAAAAAAACCACGAACTCACTTTCACTAACTCTTCAAGTTTTATGATTACAACTCAATAATAAAAGGAACTAACTCTAGTACCTAACTCAAACAATAAACTCTTATTGTTTCAACTCACTCAAACTCACTCTCTCTCCAAGAAGCCAAACTCACTTCTTGTTACAAAACTCACAAACTCTCTTTCAAGAAGCCAAATTCACTTCTTGCTACACTTCTCACAAACTCTCTCTAGAAGCCAAACTCACTTTTAGTTACAAGCCTCACAACACACACTCTTTGTCCTAACAATCACACATGATTGAATTAGAAACAATTCTCTCTTTGTGTCTTCATTTGAAATAGCTTGCTTGAGAATACTCCTTCTCTGCTTCGTGCAATAGGTCTAACGAATTCTTCTTTGCTCCATTGCTTTTATAGAAGTCTCAAGCTCTCCTTTCCTTGTAAGATTTGGACATGCTTCAAAATTAAATTCTTTTCCTTGTAGGACTTTGACACGCCTTTTTGGACTCTCCTCTTCTTGATATGAAAGCTATCAACCTTTCCTTGTTTGACATAGACTGATTTTTATAGTTAATTTCCATAATTATACTTTTATCAAAAATAGATTTTGCCTCATTATCAAAACTTGTTTGACAAGGTTTCTTAAATTTCCCCCCTCTTTAATGATTGCAAACTCTATCCTATTTTTGCAAAAAGACTGTAGCATTTGATCCATGTAAACATGTTCTCTGCTTGTCTTCATTGTCAGCATCAGCTTTTTCCATAACTACTTTTTCCATAACTAGCTCACAAGTTCTTCCCCCTTTTGACATCATTAAAAATGTAAGGAAGGTTCTAGGTCCTCCTTTAGTTCACTAGGTATATTCCCCCTGAATAGGTGACCCCTTGAGGATCAGATCCTTGAGTGTTGTTCATGCAGTCCCTTATCTACTTATGAATGTGGTCCTGTATCAATCTTAGTTAATCACCATCATTCACTGTGCTCCCACCTTGATTCATTGTGCTCCCACCTTATCAAGAACCATAGCTGGTTGATCAGCCCAAGGGTCAACTTGTTCTTTTCAAATGCTTCTCTTCCTAGAGCTTTAGTAAAGATGTCTGCAATTTATTTATCAGTTTCACAAGACACCATTTTGATCAGCCTCTTTTCAACACAGTCTTTGAGAAAGTGATGCCTCACATCAATGTGCTTAGTTCCTTATGCTGAACGGGATTCTTTACCATGTTAACAGCACTAGTGTTGTTACAGAAGATATGGATGCACCCTAGATTGATGCCATAATCACTAAGTTGTTGCTTGATCCAGAGCAATTGGGAACAACATGAAGCAACAACTATATATTCAGCTTTAGCAGTTGATAGAGCAACAAAGTTTTGCTTTTTTGTAGCCCAAGATACAAGACATAGTCCCAAAAAGTGTGCGATTCTGGGCTCTTTCTATCCACCAAGTATCCAGCATAGTCAATAAGATCAAAAGAGTCACTTGCAGGGTACCAAAGAATCAGTCCTTGAGTTCCTTTGAGATATCTTAGGATCCTCTTCACAGCCTTCAGGTGAGACTCCTTAGGAGATGATTTGAACTTAGCACATAAGCCCACACTAACACAATGTCAGGCATGCTTGCAGTGAGATACAACAAAGATCATATCGCTCCTCTATATTTTGTCTCAGCAATAACAACTCCAGCATTATCTTTGTCCAGCTTTATAGTGGTAGCAATAGGAGTATCATTAATCTTAGCCTCTTCCATCTCAAACTTCTTCAGGAGTTATTTAACATACTTCTGTTGATGTATGGAGGTTCCAGCCTTGGTTTGGTGTATTTGCAGTTCCAAGAGAAAGGTCATCTCACCTATCATACTCATCTCAAATTCACTGCTCATCAAGGATGCAAACTCCTTATTCAAATATCCATTCAAGAATGCACTTTTCACATCCATCTGAATTAGCTTGAACTCCATGTGAGAGGCAAAGACAATTAGCATTCTTATTGCTTCTATTCTGGCCACATGTACAAATGTTTCATTATAGTCAATACCTTCTTCTTGATTGTAGCCTTGTACCACCAGTCTGGCTTTATTTCTAATTACCAATCCTTGATCATCCAGTTTGTTTCTAAAAACCTATCTGGTTCCAATAATGATTCTGTTTGCAGGTTTGGGAACCAAGTGCCATACCTTGCTCTTTTCAAACTGATTCAGCTCTTCTTGCATTGCAATAATCAAGTCAGCATTTTTTAAGGCTTTCGTGATGTTCTTAGGCTCTATTAGTGACCGTTAAGCTGGAATAGGCACAAATGTTCTTCACCCTGTTCCTAGTCTGCACGCCTGAGTCTATAAGAGAAATAATGTTTTCAATGGGATGTGAACTCTTGTGTTTCCAGTTCTTCCAGTCACAGGTTGTGAGGGTCCAATTGCATATAAGTGGTAAGCTGGTTCTTTTTCATGAGTGGTTCCCCCTGAAGCCTGCACCTCTTCATGTCATATGCACCCTTCATATACCAACAATATCTTCAGATTTTCTAGTACCAAAGCTGAACTTCCACCTTAAAGTTTTGCAGAAGACAGGAAATTATATTTATTTCCAGTCATGTGTCTAGAGCAAGCATTGTCAAGGTACCAAAGCTTACTCATTCCTCTCTTCCTTTCCTGCAGACCAATCAGTGACTTATCTTGGGAACCCATATTAGCTTGGGTCCCTTTTTATGAGTAAAAGGATAAATTAAGTCTATTTTGACCCAGTGGGGAAGCTCCCTTTTGATGGAGAGCATTCTTCTTAATTTCTTGGACTTAAGTTTGTTGACAAGGTAAAGAAACTTAACTTTCAAATGAGTTGGAGGTTGCCTCTTGATTTTGTTAATGAAGCTCAGGTTCCTTTGGTCAGCTTCCAGATGACTTGGACATTGACTCCTGAAATGTCCTTCCTTCCCACATGCAATGCACACCATATTCATAGGGTAGTTTGTCTTACAGTCTTCAGGTCTAAATCCCAGCCCATGCTTGGAGGTGGTCTGACTATTCTGAATATGAGAGAGTAGAGTTGAAAATTTTGTCCACCTCTGATTGTGCTCTAACTCAAGTTTGGCTTTACTCAAATCACTTGTTAGAGTGAGATTTTTTTCACACACTTCTGAGAGCTTTGACTTGAGATTTTTTATGTCTTCTTCCAAGGCTTGTTGAAGAGCAGTAGCCTGATTTTTTCCTTTGTTGGAAAAATCTTTGAGAGAGTTCTTTAAAGAGCCATTTTCTTCCTCAAGACTTTTACTTTCCATCCTTAGAGATGCATAATCATTCAGCAGACTCTCTTTCTCAGCACATAGTGAATAATATGCCTCTATGAGAACTGCTGAGAGAGTTTCAAGCTTCCTTTTGGAGTAGGTATGTAGGTTAGGTCTGAAGTCAGAAAAACATACCTTAGTTTCATCTGGATTAGTGTCAGCGTCCGGCTTAGAGCATTCCATAAGGGCAAGAGGTGTTTCAGCTGACTCCTCCTCTTCTGAATCACTTTCAGAGTTATTTATAGCTACAAGGGCCAAGGTGTCTTCTTCTTTTGCTTCAACCATGGCAAGTAGTGACTGATTTTGAGAGTCCTCCTCATCATACTCATCACCATTTTCTCCCATAGCAGTTAAGGCCCTTTGAACTGCTAAGTCAGCTCCTTGAGAAATCATCTTTCTATGAGTTGGAAGGGTGAACTCCTGATTTTGATAGCTGGGCTTCTCTGTGACAGCCTTCTTATGTTCTATAGCCCATAGATGATAAAATTTGATGAAGTGATCCAGACTACCACACTTGTGATATAATTGAGCATCCCTTTCCTGAGCCTTGGGGGGTTCCTTTGAAGGCTTTGTCCTTTTTTGAACATTCTTTAGAACCTTCTAATCACTAGTGCCAGATTTTCTTCCTCATAATCAGCAACCTCAATGGATTTGAGAGGTATAACTTTATCCTTTCTTTTAGTTCCAATGTCCTTCTCTTGATTCTTCTTTAGTTCATAGGTTGTCAGATTTCCAATGAGTTCATCCATTGCCAAAATGTCTAGATCTCTAGTTTCAGTGATTGCTTCTACTTTGCTTTCCCATGATTCAGGCAATACACTTAGAAGCTTTCTAATAGCCTTTCTAGTAGGGATGTGCTCTCCTAGGGAATAAATTTCATTGAGTATAGCAGTAAACCTGGTGTGCATGTCCTGAATAGTTTCTCCTTCCTTCATTCTGAAAAGTTCATACTGCCTGTTTAGATTGTCTATCTTGGCCTTCTTTACAGCAGTAGTTCCTTCATGAGTAGTTTGAAGAGTGTCTCATATTTGCTTAGCATCTTGACAGGAGGAGATTCTATTATATTCATCAGGTCCAATGCCACAGATCTGAATTTTCCTAGTCTTGGCATTGTTTTGAATAGCTATCTTGTCAGTAGCATTCCATTCTCTCCTATCCTTTGGAACTTGTTCCTTCCCATCAGCACTTGTCTTCATGGGGATGGTGGGACTATCTAGAATGACATTCCACAGATTAGCACTTTCTCCCATGAGATGATCCATCATCCTATTCTTCCGTCAACCATAGTACTTGCCATTGAACAAGGGTGACCTTGTTTGAGAGGAGCCTTCCTGAGCGGTTGGAGGGGCAGCCATTAGATCTTTTTCAGGTGTTAACCTTTAATGAAAAGACCTGCTCTGATACCAATTGAAGAAAGTTGGTGCTCACTACTTAACTCAGGGACCAGGTTCTTAGCACAGTTCCACTTAAAGCAGTAAGTAAATTAACACACAAGATTTACGTGGAAAAACTCCCTAACTCCAGGGGAAAAAAACCACAAACTCACTTTCACTAAGTCTTCAAGTTTTATGATTACAACTCAATAATCAAAGGAACTAACTCTAGTACCTAACTCAAATAATAAACTCTTATTGTTTCAACTCACTCAAACTCTCTCTCTCTCCAAGAAGCCAAACCCACTTCTTGTTACAAAACTCACAAACTCTCTTTCAAGAAGCCAAATTCACTTCTTGCTACACTTCTCACAAACTCTCTCTAGAAGCCAAACCCACTTCTAGTTACAAGTCTCACAACATACACTCTTTGTCCTAACAATCACATAGGATTGAACTAGAAACAATTCTCTCTTTGTGTCTTCGTTTGAAATAGCTTGCTTGAGATCTCTATTGCTTGAGAATACTCCTTCTCAACTTCGTGCAATAGGTCTAACAAATTCTTCTTTGCTCCATTGCTTTTATAGAAGTTTCAAGCTCTCCTTTCCTTGTAGGATTTGGACATGCTTCAAAATCAAATTCTTTTCCTTGTAGGACTTTGACACACCTTTTTGGACTCTCCTCTTCTTGATAGGAAAGCTATCAACCTTTCCTTGTTTGACATGGACTGCTTTTTATAATTAATTTCCATAATTATAATTTTACCAAAAATAAGTTTTGTCTCATTATCAAAACTTGTTTGACAAGGTTTCTTTCCCAGTTCTTTTTAATGAGCCACCAGATGCTAGAAAACCCAATAATAGACGGCGCTTGTATCAAATGGTGAAGTCCTTAATGGTACATTTTCTGGATCATTTTATTTATTCATTCTTACTTCATAGTGTATGTTTGTTTAGAATTGCTCCATTTGTTTTATTAGTTTATTTTAGTATATCTTGTAATATTTAAATACAACAAACATCTTTTATGTGTTTTCACAAGTTGTAGTGTCACTCCGCCAATAACTAGCATATTGTACTCTCGTGCAAATTTGATTACATGTGCTTTCTTTTATTTATGTAATATAGTTGTGGAAAACCTGCTTATTTAGATGCATTACTAGTAACATGTGTAGTTTAATGAAACTAAATGATCCTTCTCTTAGTTTTATTATTTTCAGAAACATGTATTTGCTAAGAGTAGCATATAAGGATGGTATTGGTATGCTTTTTGAGAATAATTCGACCTAATCACCCTGATGACTTTCTTTTATAGGTCTTTTCTTGTATTTTTTGTAAACTGATTAATGCATTTTATCCAATTATATAATACGTCTAAGGTCGTGAATTTCCATGTTCATACAATTTTCCATTCTTGGAGAAACAAGGGTAGAGAAAAAACTTTGGAGAGGCCAATGTCTTAGTCCTTACTATCATGCCATAAAAAGTTTTGCTATACTCTAGCCACTTGTTAAAGTAGAAGGGTAGCCTTGCATTAGATGGGAGTGTGACAGGGTCACGTACTTTAATATAAATCATTAAAGTAATTGATTATTATATTGAATTGCTTAAAAGAATTTCGCTTAATTATGATTGGATAATAAAGGGTTCTTCTATCGAGTTAGAGCTGAGTAGGTGCCTGCACGATCTCCCGTAATTTTGGTCATGACAGGGGATGTCAACTCCCTAAATTTTTTGGCCTTTCTTTCTCGTCAACCAATTACTCTTAGCCCAGGTCTGTCGAGCCTCAATGAACTGCTACTATAGGGTAGCCGCTTGAACTCACCCTCTTAAATTTTTTTGTAATTTTTATAAGTTAGCATAGGTCAAATCTTCTAGAACGTCATTAAATTAAAAAAGTGTCAATGACATAAATTTATTTGGTAATGAAAACTGATCTTTTCAGACCATAACAACAATTAAATCAAAGAAATAACTTTTGGATCAACATCGACAATAATTCATCCAAAAAATCAAAACTTTGCACTGAAAATCAAAACTTTGCACTAGAAAGTAACTCTTTCGTTTATTTTTACTTGTTTACTTTAGACTTTAAAGGCCCCTTATTAAAAAATAATGATTGATATAAGTATTTTATAATAATATTCATATTAGTTGATGTTTAGTATTAAGTCTTAAAAATAATTTGAAAAATGTTAAGGCTAAAATATGAAGAAAAAGATTTAGCTTTTTTTAATTTGTTAAAAGTGATAAATACAAGTGAAATCTATTTTTTGAATAGTGAATAAATAAAAATGAATGGAAAAAGTAGAAACATCAGTGCAATAATCAGCGACAAATCACTGTCCAAAAAATAATAAATAAGTTTTCTTTTTATGTTCTTTTCTTCTAACAAACATTAAATATTATGCATGATTGGTGTCTTTGGTTATTTCAATTTGACATTGTGTTATCAATGCATTGCGTCTTCCACCACAAGAAAATATTAATTGAAAACTCTAAGAAAATGACTTGTGGTTCATGCCAAGACCGTTGCCAAGTAATGTGGGGCATAGAAATTAGGATTACCACTAAGCACTTCAAGCTTAAAATCATTAAAAATAGTTACTTAAGAGTACGCAATGTAAGTAATATTTCAAATTTAAGAATTCCAAAATTAAAATAATTTAAAATTGTACATTTTTTGAATATATCGTCAATTCATTTTTTATTTTTGCTTGTAAGTTCTATTTGATTTTCAATAATAAGTTGAAACTAATTTGAATTTGAGTTCTAATTTAAACTAATAATGTATATAATCCAATCATACTTGAATGCAATTAATCATTTAAACTAGTAATGCTTATAGTTTTTTAATGAACTAATTTTATTGTGAATTTAATTTCTTGTAATGGTGTGACACTACGAGGAACTATACATTAAAGAGTCGATTCACGCTCGGATCGGGTCATGTTGGCTCGAGCTCATTGTACTTTGGCAAAGCAAGGTTGAGCTCGGCTTGACGCCCAAGCTATTTTTAGTGTTTGAGGGAGGGGGGGGGGGGGCGCACTTTCTTGTAAAGGAAAGGATTAGACCTCATTTGATTTTATTAATATTAAGACGTATGATCTTAATACACATATGAATATTAAAGAACTTATTATGTATATCAAAACATTATATATTCTATGCCATATGAGCATTACTTATTTACTTTTAATTTCCAAGTATTGTTTCTTTTTTTTGTAGCGTTGTTGAGCCTATAATTATCCTTAGAGATAGATAAAACTAACGATAATGCTTGTTATTGTTAGCGATCGAGCTAGCTACAACTTGAAATGCATGTTGATGATCTGACCTATTTTGAACACCATTAATTGGTATAATTAAATATTTGATCGATTTGCCATAGACTAATGTAACTCCGCCCCAATTTCATTTTTTTTTGCTAAGTACTACGTCGACGATTAAATTCTAAGTTGGGACAAGGGTGTTAATAATGTGATGATGATGTATAACACCTAAATTTTATAATTAGTGGTTTTAAGGATGTTAAAATGAGGGGAGTAGTAGTTTGAAATAAGTTTAAAATATTTAATGGAAGAAGACGATCATAACATATGGCCTAACTTTAAAATAATCATATCTCCAAATATATAATAAATTGAGAAATGATCTATATCAAACTAATTAAAAATCTTAAAATCTTGTTTTCAATGCATCAAACTGTTTGTCATTTTGATATTGCTTTACAAAGTTATGAACATTTTACTGGAGGCTATTTGAGAGCCCTTTTGGCTGCATTGTGAATGCAAAGCACCACCTGAGAACTTGTCCGCGCCTTACTGCTTTTTGACCACGAAGCGGTGGCTAAGCACCGGGGAAAATACTATATATTAAAGGTTGCTGAGGAGAGAAAAATTATTTTATTTCACTCCTTTGGGAGCTTTTGAAGGGAAAACAAGCTAAGCTAAGATTCTACGTTACACCTCAAAGTAATATTTTTACCATAGATTCGCATAACATAAGAGATTTACATTATTTATAACACCTTCTAATTCCTACAAGCCTGCGTTTCCACCCAAGGATTAAAGAGTTCTCCAACACAAAACCTAGGATTGGAGACGTTTTACAAGGTGAGCTTGGTTACTTCCTACTACTAAAGTTAGCAATATTATGACGCATATTGATGTTTGGATTGTAAAATCGGTGGATTTTGTGAGTGAAAAAGATATGAGTCCATTTATAGCCAAATGAAACCTCAATTAAAGAATTGGATTGAGTAAGTAGTTTTGCCTACTACATTGTAGATTCCTAAGGGTTAAATAGTAAAATTCTTTGATAAAGGACCTTGATAATTGGATTGAGGTTGTTTTCCTAAATCAAGGTGAATATTGGAACCCGCATATTAACTTGCTTAATTGCTCGCGTAATATTTTTAGAATAAATTACATATTAAACTATGTAGTGTGCATATGTTTGTTAACCATTCAAAATTACAAAAAATAACTAACTTCTATGATGTGTTGAAATTACTTGTTTATGGAAATTATTTGTATTGTTCAAACTTGTAGTTCAGATTTAAATTAATGTGCGTGATCATATTTAGAAAGGAGAAGTATTCAACCTCCCTAAGCATGAGTGTCACGGCGACAAGGGTTAGCCAATATAATATGCTTAGGTACGATATGTTTGTATGTTCTATTTGAGGTGGGAGATATGTTGACGTACTCCCCCATGCATGTTGCCACATTTCTCACATGGAAAGGCTACTATGTGTAAATCTTTTTCAGAAACATTATATCGTAAAAATTAACTCAATTTTCAGCTTCAGTTTCAGTTTCAGTTTAAGCTTCAATTATCAGTTTCAGACTCTATTTTCAGATTCAGTTTCAACTTGTAGATTAACAATATTTGTTATGTGAATTTGCTTAACTTCACTTTTTGAATTTCATTATATATATAGCCCAGACTAGTCTTATTCTCCACTTAGATGATTATCGACGAGACTTACCGATATCCTCCATAGGTACTTAATCCTTTTGGGTTTGACGCGTTGTATGGCAGGATTTGAGATTGTAGATGACGAGTCATGTAGCTAGAGGAAGTAGATATGGTCGTACTTCCCATCATAGATTGACCGATTCTATAGAGTCTTTTTACACCTTCTATGATTCTTTCCACGAGTGGATCCACAGCTCGTGAGTCAATCTACCACCGCGAATGTCTTATTTTATGGCAATTTCCTATTTTTTTCTCATTTTGATTATTCTAACTTCTAATACTTACAAAACAACATTATAACTTCAAAACATATAAAAATATGCACAAGAACATATAAAACTTCAAGTAGAAGACATCATATGTGCCCTAATTTAATTTAGAGGCACATTAACACCTCAACTTAAAAAACTTGCTTGTCCTCAAGCAAAACACACAAGACACTTTATTATACCTATGTCTAAGCTCAACATAGTAAGTTGTATACAATGATTTTTATAAGTCGCTACATGTATGCACTTTCAAAACATATTTGGCCCCTCAATTTTAAAATTTTATTCAAACACATAGACACAACTAGCTATGCATCCTTAATCCGCGATATTATACTCTATCAGCTATATAATGCATATCAAAGACATAGTTCAAAAAGTTATGCTATTCAGCTATTTAATCCAAGTGATCTCATATAGACCAAATAAATGTCCCCAAAATAAAATAGATATATACAATGAACAAATGGGATAAAAAGACTAAGAAGAAGATAAACCACTCACACTTACAAAAAATTTATATGTTACACATGCATATATTATAGGCTTGCCTTTTTTTTCTAATTGTCATTATTTTTGAAATACTCAGTTGAGATCACATAAAGACTTTTTTTAAGCTTATAATATACGCTTTGGGACAGGTAGGATACATATTTAAAAAATTAATGACTATGCCTTCCTTGAATACTACAATTTCACTTTTTCAGCCTTTTGTTCTTTTCTTCCCCTTTTATTTCCTTTTCTTTGCTTTCATCGACTCTGACACGATTCTTTTTATTACTTTGATTCTTTTTTTTCAGATTTGATTTTCTTTATATTTTTTTCTTTTTCTTTCACGACAAATCCAAGTCTATACATAAGTGCATTTCTACCCTCAACATAGGCTTGAAGCTTCAATTATGATATTCTTTTAATATTTTACCCCTAACTTCGGTCATTTAGGCCTTGTTTTTAACTTGAAGTGTTAAGGAGAGACATATTCAAAAGCAAGATTATTTTTACACAAAGAATAGGGGTTTTCAGTTACGACTAGCCAACAAAAAAGTTTAAAAGCTTAAAATAGGAGACGAGGGATATTATTTTCATCTAAAAGGATCATTTAGGCTGAGCTGAATTTTGTTACAGAAAGAAGGCTTAAGTTTATCTCTCAACTAATGAAGTCTTGGACATATGACACGACTAACCAGGTAATTTCTAGATCGCATGCATAAACACAGAAACACAGTTGATTTCTTATACACTAGCACTTGACTTTATTTAGCTTGTTATTCTAACTTTCAAACTAGTACTCTAAGCATTTAGTAGTTTTTCAGTGTCACACAAAGAGATATATGTGTCAATATATGTAATAAGAGTTTGTATGATGATTTTTTCAAAGGGGGTCCATTGTTAAAACAAAAATGAGTTTCATCTCATAAGCAAACCAACTACTACTACATAAGTCAACTTACTCTATTTTACTTAAACTACACAAGACTTATTCTCTTAAGAAAGTTGTCTACTAATCTATTCATCGAGAAAAGTCAAACTCTAGACTCAATTATGCCTAAATATTTCCCAGTTCAGCATTAAAATAAACTCCTAAAAAATCATGGCTAAGAAAAACCAGAAAGTAAATCTACAAGGACTAACACCTAATTATTTAATACAAAACATGGGACACAGAGTCTCAAAAAATATTTAGCAATGCAAAAATATCAGACTCAAATTGACTACCACCCCACCCCCAGCGAATAACTATGCAGTGTCCCCAATGCATCAAAAAAAAAAAAAAGAACAAGTAAGGTATTAGAACTCCCTCTAGCGCCCGAAGCGCACTAGTTTATCAGCGTATTTTGTGAGTCCCAACTCCGCAGGCTTTTATGCGCTTGTCATAGCTTGCGTTGGCATTTTTTCACTAATATCTTAGATTGGTATTTTAATATCAATATCTTATATTAGTATTTTTGACAACAAAACTGATCTACACCTTGAAATCCTATCAGCTTTATTAGGACTTTTATGTCCACCAAAACTGCTATTATCATTGTTACTCTTTAATGTCATGGACCTAAGGACAACAATGGACTCCATTTTATTTTGATGGAATGATCCAATAGTAAACAAGCTCTTCTCACCATCATAGGCATATTTCTTTCCATTTAGTTTTGTATTATATGTTGCGTGCACTCCACTCTGCATAGGCAATAGGTATATCAACAGACTTTTCCTCTTTCGACTGAGAGAAAGATACGTGTGCCTATCATACTGGAATTCCTTGGCTTTGGTTTTAGTGGATTACCACTCCACATCTAAAGATTTCTTCTGAGGAGTGTCTCTTCTTCTTTGTCTATTTATTGCTTTATTTCTTTCACTGGGAATTTAATTTGGAGTTATGACCTTTAGTCATCCACTGTTAGTACCCAAACATATCAAATAGTGACAAAGAAATGCACCGAAAGGTATAAATTAAAGTAGTGAAATTTCCAAAAAAAAATTAAGTGTTGGTCCGTAAATGAACCCACGGCCAGTGAATTCAAGGTAAGACCATAATTTCAACCATAGATGGACTATATTGAAATTTCCCCTGTCAGACAATCTCTGAACTTTTCTATGATGAGATTTATGAACTGTAAATGAAATATACGATCGTGGATCCCTCTATAAATTATAATTCCTCAAAAGCCAGTTGTCTGAAATTTTTTACGAGGTGATCTACAAAGCATAAATGAATTTATGATCGTGAATCACTCCCTGAATCAAAAAGTCTTTTAACATAGTTCTCTAAAGTTATTTACATTGGAATTCATAGCTCCTAAATTAATTCATGATCGTGAATTCCTTAATTAAATTTTTTCCACACTTAGCATCTTTTTCATTTTGAGGCATATTTATAAAAGAATGACAAAGTTTACGGCCGTATATTAAATATACGGGCCGTATAAGTCATTTTCTTCAGTCAACACAGTGAAATCACAAGCAAACACCAAACCATTTTTCAATTTAATATTACATAACTAACTACCGACAGCCCTACAGTGTACCCAACCTCTATTTCATCACAAACCCAAAAAATTAAGGATTTTGTCACACCCAAATCCAATGTTAGTGCAACAGACTGTAACGATCCTTTTCGTCATTATGAGTGAGTCAATCGTGTAAAAATTTGGGTTAGGTTTTTTCCAAAATTAGAAGTTAAAAATTTCAGGCTAGGCTAGCCTTGGACGAAGTCTGAGTGAGGTATGGTCTAGGGCATCGAAAATGAATTAGATAAATGTAATAAAATTTAGTTTGACTTTATGTTAGCTAAGATGATAAGAAATTTGTAGGACTTTTTGAAAGTGAATTAGGGTAAGTAGAACTCCCGATATCGAACTTGACATAAAGAAGTTAGTCCAGAATGCCATGATTTGAGGGTGCATTGCAAAAAAGATAAAACTGGGAGCAATTCTGAGTTTCTGCCTCGCCACACCTGCCCTAGTGGGTGGCAGGCTGCTATGGGGTTGCCGCTATAGCGGTGAAATTTCTACTATACAGGGAGTCAAATTAAAGACGGTCAATCCCGTTATAGCGGACGTACTTCTGCTATAGTGATGCCACTATAGTGGGATCGAGCCGCTATAGCAGGGTAAATCGTTGTTTATGCAGAAATTTCTTCAAAAATGGGTTATTATTTCTAAACATATTTTGGGGAGGGCTTAGGCGATTTGGGCCGATTCTTTCACCTATTTTTCACCAGAATTCTTCGTAAAGGTAAGTTATTTATCCCTATTAACTAGTTTTTTAGTTTCTTGACCTTAATATCACTAATTTAAGGGTCTTGGGGAGGGTTTAACTTGACTTAGCTGTAATTTCAGGTGCAAGGGGGTAAATTGGGTGCAAAACCTTTGAGTTTTAATTAAAGGTTGATTATTTACTCTTGCAGGATTATAATTCACTAATGTAATCGTGAAATTGGTAGTTTTAAGGTGAATTTATTATTGAAAAGCCCTAGAATGGATGGGATGATCATGAAATTGGCCTTGGGGTTCGAGATTAGGTTGTATTCCTCGATATTACGGGT
>QJPP01001077.1:102500-410810 GCA_003996215.1 Jaltomata sinuosa
CAAGCTCCATAGAGAAGTCCTACCTTGCTCTCAGCTTCGGTGGGTGAGGTCACTGGGATTTTGATATTTAGACAAATTTTCAACTTTTATACCGTAATTTTGTAAAATCCCTATAACTTTTCATACCAAACTCCAATTGGCAAATGATTCGATGCATTGGAACCCAAATTATATTTCCCATTATTTGGGATGTATTTCTAACCTCACAACATGGCTAGATATAATTTGGGTTGAGTTACACACATTTAGCTAGTTCAACATAACCTAAACTTTCAGAGTGTTACGTTATTTTCCCTTTGGGAACATACGTACCCGAATGTGGATCATAAACTAAGGTCTGTCTAACTTCAAAATTTCTCCCATAATGCATTAAACCAAATTCTCTCCACAAGTACAAGGTATTCATAAAGACCCTCACACTAAAATAATCGAGTCGCAACACGGAGAAAATAATTTATGCTACTAGAAAATGATGTGAAATTACGATAGTCAAAAGGCTTAGCACATACCTAAAATAGGGAAAAGTGATGATATCTCTTTTTCATGTCCTCTTCCGCTTCTCAAGTTGCTTCCTCAGAATTATGATTATGCCACAAGATATTAACTGACGTTACATCCTTAGTTCTCAATCTTCTAACTTGATGATCTAGGATTTGCACAAGTTCCTCGTATAAAACAATCCTTCATTAACTTAGATCTCCTCGTGAGAAAAGATATGAGAAGGATCAGGTTAATACAATCTCAACATAGACACATGAAAGACTGGGTGCACCATGGATATCTCGGATGGTAATTTCAACTTCTATCATGAATTTTGTCCAAACTTTGGAAGAGGGACCTTCTTCCTCAGCACACCAGTTTCTCTATGCCGATGCAGAATAGCTGAGGTCAATACAAAAGGAGAAGATGGTCCAACAAGAAATTTTGTGAGCTTTAAATGGAAGTATATGGAGACAAGACACCGTCCTCCCTACAGAGAGACCAATTTGACCCAAGTTTAGTCAGAATCTTATGCAAAAAGACGCGATCAACTTCACGATTGACTGTCCAAAGCCGAGGGTGAAAGGATAGGTATGAACAAAGGAGTAACTAGGTTTGGTTGAAGCGATGCTCTTGAAATATTATGGCACCTCCATACAAAAGGGTTCGAGCAACCCGTAGTCACGACGAATGATAGGGATATCTTTTTCCCTTACGAGGGAACCATGGTCGCCGATCGACCGAAGTTTGAGGTCTTCGTTAGGAGAAATTTTAAAATCATCAAAATAGAACATTTCTAGAAAGATGTGATCAATAGAGGGTTCAGACACTAGAGGAGACAGTTTTGGAGAAATAGCAAGAATCACGACCACCAGGAGGAAAATATATGGATTGATCGATGAGGAAAGTCTAAAGAAGGTTAAGTGAAGGACTGAATATAAACAATGAGGAATGTGGGAAAATGAGGAAGATTTTTCGTGTTAACGCTGGACACTTGGCAGGACATGTCTTAATGACGAAAGATGCTTTGGACTCTGGGAAAGTGTCTGACAGGCTAGGGTTTGATTTGAGGTTTTTTCCGCTCCTCGACTTCCATTGGCACAACAATCGAGGAACGAATGGACTATATGTATTAGGTAAAAGGTCCTTGGGAGTTGCAGAATGAGAAGATCCATCAAGAGCAAACAATCCTATTCAGAGAAAGATACTTTGGCCGACGAAGGAGCTCCCGCTCGGGGCCACTCCGAAGGAAGCTTCTGTCGATGACACGTCCTCTCCTTGAAAGGCCCATATGATGTGGAATAAAAAAACAAGGGACAAAGCCCATAGACCAGTCAGGTACGCAGACGCGTAGCGTACCTATCTGACCTAGGTTGAGGATATAGGTTGGCACCTACAACGGATAGGACACCTGGCACTGCATCATTCGTTATAGTACTATTATAGTTTCAGGGGATAAACCTCTCTGATTTTCTACAAGTCATCCATTGTAACCTATAAATAGGGTTTTCCTTTTATTTGTAACGCATTTGTTACCCATTCTAGAAATACAATACACTTTTACTTGATCTCCAAGTTTTAACCTTCTTATTACTTTTCTGCTTGTATTTGATCCTCGTTGGAAGAACCCTGGCCCTCGAGGAATGTCGCCAAGGGCTCCGTTCCACATATTTATTACTATTTATTATTTTTCTTTACTTTACTCGCGTTTACGTTCATTCTATTGTCACTTAGATAATCAAATCACTAGTTACAAGTTTCAAACAAAGTTAAATCTAACACGCGTGCTCTTGATATCATATACAAATTTAATTATATTATTTTTAGGATAAACAAAAATATTATTTTATGCAAAGTAAAAAAATGAAATAAGTAAACTCAACGCAACTAATTTCTACGTTTCTAAAAGTTGCGCAACTCTAACTATTGACCAAACAACCCCTAACAATATTCACTCTTTTGAGTCAACAAATGGGTGACTTTATGATTAGTGAAGAGTACATTGGAAAACTAAAGGAGGGGAACGCCGACCTTTGCCAATCACTTTCAAGTCTTCCACGTCGACTTGCCCAATTTCCTCTCAAATTTAAAAAGCGGCGCACCAAAGGCATGCTAATAGAAAAGAAAAAAAAAACCAAAATTTAGTCATATCACTTCATCATTTATCTTATCCAATTATTTCTAAAAAAATTGAAACCAATATATCTTGGGGAAAAAAGAAAAAAAATCCAGTAAACAAACACATCAAGATCGAAGTGGATTCATCGTAAATTAACATGTGTTTATAAACTGTATATATTTGGTAATGAACACGTTTTAATATAATATACTGTTGTGATAAATTTAAGAAATATCGTCATTTAGTTCCCACTTCACTACTGGTACCATTGCACCGCGCCTTTATAACTTTTTTTTTTCTTTTCATTGGATTTCGATTAATTTAAATTCATGTCGTGTAAGACTCATTTAAAGTGTGAGGAAGAGAGGGGGAGAGGAAAAACTTTTTTAACAAGGTTTTTTTCATATCCAAAACTCAAATTCAAAACATTTACTAATTAGGATGAAAAAATCGTATCCGTTCTATCATAACTCTGGTTAGTGTGCCTTAATAATCACATAGGCACCCCACAATAATGCCCAAAAGTCTTTCCACTCGTAAGTGTGGTAACAGTAGACTGCAATAATCGGTGATAAATCACCATCCATTTAAAAATAAATTCTTCTTGAGGCTTCTTTTAAAAAAGAAAAAGAAAATATTTAAACTATTGAATTGATGGTGACAATTCTTTTTTTAAAAAAAGAACTGGAAAAAAAGAACTAGGCCAAGTACGGAAAAAATGGCTCTAGATAGTGCAAAGATCATTGTTTTGTAATGTGGGACATGGATTAGGTTAATCATTGGACAGTTACAAATAAAGATGATGGCTGATTGAATTTTTTTATTTTTTTTTAATTCCGTGGGGCCTTTGAACGTTTTGCAAGTCAAGAAAATTAGTTTCTTGGTACGGAGAAAAATATTTTCAAAAATGTATTCGATGGAAAATATTTTTTTGAAAAATAAGCGAGTTTCTTATTTATTTTTTAATATTTGGTAGGTAAAAATAAATAAATTATTTCAAGAGTATTTATATGTTATCTAGCATAATATTGTGGGGTTGGAATGTGGTGGACAGTGGGGGTTCGGAGGTGGCTAGGATTGGGATGGTCAAGGGGAGGGGGTGGGAAAGAGGTAATGAACTTTCAATGTTACTTATATAACTTGTTTTTCCTATTTTGATTAAAAAGTTATTTTCCTCATTTTAAAGAAATTATTTTCCTAGAGAAAATTTTCTCAAAATATTTAAACCAACCAAACATGAAAAATTGAAAAATATTTTTCTGAAAAATAGCGTGTGCTTGGTACGGAGGTTTTTTGACTTCTTATGTTTGGTTGGCCAAAATTTTGGGAAGACATTTCTCTAAGAAAGTAAGTTTCTTAAAAAAAAAAAAAAAAAAATTCCTAATGAAAGTTTGAAAAATAAATTCACACAAGAGACATTTCACATTGATACTGTTTTTCCATTTTATAACATTCCTTATCTTCACCCCACTCCCGTAGCCCACGTCCACGCGATTTTAAGTTAGAATGGGATACTACCTTTTAAAATCAAAATGCTACTACATTTTAAAATATAACAAAATCTCATTATTATTTTTGCGAAAATAAACACAAATAGATTAAGTCTCAAAATTGCAACTTTAGTTATTCAATATGCATCACGTGTAGATATTGCGCCAAATTAGAATTACCTAACTTTAAACTATGCACAGACCAAATGATTAATAAAGCTTGCAGTTTTTTGGAATTGAAAAAGAAGACAAAGAGGAGAACTGACTTTTTATTCGACATATATGGAACAAAAACAGTCTACAAGTGTCACAATGACCCTTTATCATATTCACACTTACTATTATAGTAATTATTAGTGGATACGTCCCTTTCATTCCTTTTATGTAGTGTAGAGCTTGAGTGATCATTTTTGCAAGTGATGGATAAACTTCCACATATATCTATGTGTGTGGCTAGTAGATCTAACTAGTGAGAAAATATAATATCTTGAAGTGTTTGTAGTTTTTAATAATAATTATTAAGAATAAAATTTTAAAAAATAATTAATTTTATCTTGATTTTTTAAAATGATAAATAATTGAAGACAATTATTTAAAATTACGAGAGATATTTTGAGACGTTGGAGTAAAGTTAAAAGGGACGACATGTGCCTAACTATTAATTCATCACGCACTCAAGATTATTTTTTTCCTTTTAATTATCTAGTAGCTGAAAATTACTGATTTAATTAACTAGTTCAGACTCACACTGCGTACGACTCATTTAAGAGAAAAGCACACTAGCGTGGAGTTTCTCTGATTATTTTGACGCCTCTGACAAATGGCGGCTGATGAGGCTGAATCAAGCAGAACTAACAGGTTTTTAGGTTGTTAAGTTTCTAAAAATAAGGTGGGTGCACATGATATTTTAGACAATTTTTACATCAGAATAGGAGAGAAAAAGAAAGATTTTATAAAGCATAACTTAATTATTAAGTTCACATAATATAGATATTTTTAAGCTCGATAATAACATAAAAGAATAAATTTATAAAATATATTGAATCAAAGCGAATAATATATGTCATAAACTTAATTGTCATAACAGCTGCACTCCAAGAGTCATCTAACAACTAGAAATTCGTATTTTTGGTGGGACAACTTTTTAAAGTAAAGACATTATATTTATGAACTGATTTTACATATGGTAATGAAATTATATTTATTCTGTTGAGGTGTTTATTATTTTTAATAACGATTATTATTAAAAATAAAATAAAAATAAATAATTTTATTTTAAACTTTAAAAATAATAAATAATTAAAAATAATTATTTTTAAAAATCAGGATAAATGATTTAACTCAGAAGAAATAATTGTTTTTAAACGCTTAAAAAGTTAAATGGACGACATGTGCCTAACTATTAGTTCATCGCGCACTCCAAGTTTTTTTTTTCTTTTAACTATTCTCTCCATTCCATATTAGTTGAACACTTTTTATTTTACACAATACTTAAAAAATTATAAATAAAATGACTAAGTTTACTATTTTACCCTTTATCCATATTGATGAATGTATTAAAATCATATATGAAAAATATACTTAATTAATAAAAACATTGGACATATAAATAAACTATCTCATTGGAATTGCATTAGGATCAAAAGCTGCATGCAAATTATTGAAACACTACAGTAATTGAAAAAAAAATCGAACTAAAATTTTTGAAAATATTTCAAGTGAAAATTGCTTGGAGGCAAAACATTTTAGATGCAAATTATTTGAATCCTATATGAAGATGAAATATTTTCCACTTAAAATACGAATACCCTATAAAAAGAGTAATATTTTCTTAAATCTTTTTTATCAGATTTTGGATCTTCAACGACTTCTCTCTCTTAAACAATTCTTATAAGAGTATATTAGTATTCCTTGAAATTAGTGGAGTAATAATACAAGTTATTAATGAGCTCCTTGAAAAAAAAAATTGTTGGAATTTATAAATTTATTTAGTCTTTCAAAGAGTATTAATAATAGGGGCAAAATAGGAAAAAGTTACTCTATCCGTTCCTTTTTAGTTGTCATGTTAAGACTTTGCACAACCATTAAGAAAAAATTATTAGAAGTGTAATTTGACTTATATACCCCTTATTAGTCTTTGTCTATTTATGTCTCTTAGTTCTAGCATAATTAATGCTAAGGGCAAAGTTGGAAGAAAGCAACTAATTCTCTCTTGATTCTTTAAATTGACAAGTATTTTAGAATAACTATTTTTAGTATACATGACAACTAAAAAGAAACAGAGGGAGTAATTAATTTTGTCTT
Source organism: Jaltomata sinuosa (assembly GCA_003996215.1). Classification (NCBI taxonomy): domain Eukaryota; kingdom Viridiplantae; phylum Streptophyta; class Magnoliopsida; order Solanales; family Solanaceae; genus Jaltomata; species Jaltomata sinuosa. The sequence goes on from QJPP01001077.1 coordinate 108,894, forward strand.
GAATTAGTAAGTGATCAAGTAATTTGGGATAACTATTTATAGTATAGTGCCCAACTAATATGGGGCAGAGGAAGTATCTAGCATATGAAATTTACTGATTTGAATTATCACACGCTTGCGTGGAGTTTCTTGGCTGCTGTGATGCCTCGGATGGAGGACGGCTTAAAGTCGAATCAAGCAAGATTGACAAGTTTTTAGGTTGGTAAGTTTCTATAAATCGTGCACGTATATGATATTATAAGTGAATTTTACATCTAAGTAGGAAAGAAAATAAAAGGTCTTATAAGACATGACTTAAGTTTACATGATATGCATATTTTTAAGCTCGATAATAATATAGCCCAAAAAACTTCATATTTTTAAGCTCAATAATAATAATATAGCCCAAAAAACAAATTTATAAGACATTAAATCAAAGTGAACAACACATGCCATAAACGTGAATTGCCATGTGTGCATTTGTATGTAACATATACTTCTTCCACCCCATATTAATTGATCACTTTTTTTATGCGCATTTTAAGAAATCATGAAGGTCATTTTGCTAATTCACTTCTTAAGAAACTTTTTAAAACTTTACAAAAAAGTGCGAATACTTTCAAAAAAAATTAATTGCAATGGTAATATGAGAAAAAAATTAATTAATTCTCTTTTAATTTAATACAGTATCAATTAATATGAAACAATTATTTTTAATAAAGTGATCAAATAATATAGAACAGAAGAAATAACAATATTAGTATGCTTACGTAAAAAGATTTCGTACTTCGTAGGTTACGAGAGAAAAAAACATATCGGTAATGCTCTGCGATAACCAACAAAAAAGTAAAAGTTTAACTCATCGTTATTCTCTACATATACTAGATATAAAGGAGCCCGTGAATAACATATACTAGATATAAAGGATGGGCTCAATATATATTACTTTTTTATCTCAATTTATATGACACAAATATAATTTAGATAGTCAATCAAATTTTTATATGATTTTTAATATATTTTAAGTCATTAACTATTGTGATTTATTATACTCTTTATGTAATTTTCAAATAATATATGGTACTCCCTCTGTCCCAATTTATGCGGCATTATATTTGTACAATTTTGAGAGTCAACTAAATTTTTTATATATCTTTTAAACATTTTAAGTTGTTACTTATTGTGATTTATATTACTTTTTCTTTTGTTCCAATTTATGTGACACTGATAAAATTTGGAGAGTCAACCAAATTTGTATTTTTTTAAATATTTTAAGTTGTTAATTATTGTGATTTACGTAATTTTTAAATATATAATAATTAAAAAGAAAAGTAAGATAAACAAATTAAAACAGAGAAAATATAAAAGGAAATATCCAAGCAGGCAGCACAAGCAGGCGCGTCGATCTCGTGCCTGCTTCTTCCCAGCCTGAGCTAGCACGGGTCCAATATATATTATTATTTTTATCTCAATTTATGTGACTCATATAAAATTTAGATAGTCAATTAATTTTTTTATATGATTTTTACATATTTTAAGTTGTTAACTATTGTGATTTATAATACTTTTTACGTAATTTTCAAATAATATATATTACTCCATTTGTCCCAATTTATGTGGCATTAATACAATTTGGAGAGTCAGCTAAATTTTTTATATTTATTTTAAATATTTTAAGTTGTTAATTATTGTGATTTATAGTACTTTTTCTTTTGTCCCAATTTATATGGCACTGATAAAATTTAGAAAGTCAATCAAATATTTATGTCTTTTAAATATTTTAAGTTATTAATTATTGTGATTTATATTACTTTTTATGTAATTTTCAAATACATAATAAATCAAAAAAGAAAAGTAGAATAAACAAACTAAAATGAAGAAAGTATAAAAAGAAATATTCAAGCAGACAGCACAAACAAGCACGTCCTCTGCTTAAGTATACTGTTAACTCCCTCTTATAAGTATATAGAATATTCTTCTGGTTTGATCTTATGCAAACAATAAATACATTTAAATTTTAAGTCATATAAATTATTACACTAATATAGTTTAATCAATTATAACATGTTGTATATCTCACTTTTACATTACCAACTTACTCTCATCAAAAAGAGATATTCAGAACTTAAATTTTATGGGTTCAATCTTTAAGATTCTTAATATTGAACTCATCTTATTTTTAAAAAATTATAAGTTCAAACTTACTATTTGAGCAAATCTAATGAATTATTCATAAATTTATATTTTATATCAACAGTTCAAAATATTTACTCATATTTTCCCTTGACTCTCACTATATAGAGTTACTTGTACTTGAGTTTCGAAATTAGAATTTAATATATATATATTATAATCTTTTTTACATTATCCGTAATTTCATAATTTTTAATTTGTCACAGTAAATTAGCTATATTTTATCTGATTACCAATTAATAATATTTATCAAAAAGAATTTTTGTGACTATTCAATAAGTAACTTGCCTACGTAAATACACTATTGCTACATATAACTTTAACTCCAGTACTTCTAAACCATGTTGGATGTGGAAAAATTACACCACAATTTTAATAAGTTATGCATTGATTGAATGAATGACATACAAACAAAAATTAGCATTTCGTGATATAGGCGAAATGCTAATTAAATTCAAGAAAGGGAAAGACTAATTTTTGATACTTAAATGTACAAAAGTCATAACTAAATTATTTGAACTGAAATGAGTTGGACAAAAATAAAATATGAAGCGAAATCTGGTGTTTAAAAGGCCAACTTTTTTAACTAAAATTTCCAAAAGGACAATGAATTTGGAGAATGACCAAATTAAAACTTAAAAGGGACAAAGTGTTCAACTCGCAGTGTTCGATGTTAGATTTTGGATACTTTCTTATATGTGCCAAGTGGTACAAGTACAAAAGGACATAAAATGATCAAAATCTTGTAGTCTCCACGGATAAATTAGAATGCACAAAACCCCTAGTTTGATTAAACATTTTCTTTCTTCTTCTTCTTCTAATAGATAGAAATACATATATATAAATTCAGCTGTCATGGCAATGTGTATTTGATTACTATAAGATCTTTAATTGAAAATGAAAAAGTATTTATCACTCCACTATAACATTGGTTTGTAATGACCAAACTAGCTGTGTGAATACTTCACTTAAAAATATTTGGTTAATGTATGATATATAAAAAGTGAGGATATCATGGACAAGGTGAGAGTGACTTCAGTGGAGGATAAGATGCGGGAAGCGAGGCTGGGATGGTTTGGACATGTGAAGAGGAGATGCGTGGATGCCCCAATGCGGAGGTGTAAGAGATTGCCTATGGATGTATTTAAGAGAGGTAAAGGTAGATCAAAGAAGTATTGGGGAGAAGTGATTAGACATGAAATGACACAATTTCAGCTTATCGAGGACACGACCTTAGATAGAAGAGTGTGGAGTACACGAATTAGGGTAGAAGGTTAGTAGGTAGTTGTGTGTTGTCTTGTTGTCCATTCATATCAGTAGTCGTAGTATGGCTCCTGTAGTTTTTGTCCTTCAATTCTGTTGCTATATGTTGTTTCTTGTACCCTTACTATTGTATTGTTTTGTTCTAGTCTTCCTTTTGTTACTATCTGATATTTTTATTATTATTTGTTATTTCTTATATTTTTGTTACTTCTTTGTTGAGATGGTTGTGAACTATTTTTTTCTTGAGCCGGAGGTCTATCGAAAACAACCTCTCTACCCTGCGATAGTAATAAGATTTGCGTATACTATACCCTTTTCAAACTCCACTTAATGAAACTACTACATTGATTATGTTATTGCCATTGTCTTTCTACAACAATTTGAGACAAATCGCAACAGAAAATAACATTATTATGACTCCCAAGTTGATCATAGATACTTGAAAAATTAGTGAAGAAAACAACAAATTACGGCATTTTTTAATAAGGTTGATTAAACACCAAACAAGATATTAAGTGTGGTTGCTAATAAAATAATGATAGAATCCCTATCCTCATTACGTCCACTTAACCTTTATTTGGATCTTATAAGTACAATAATTTTAAATGATCTACTTGAACATAATACTTAAATCAATTTTGTTTTGGAAATAGAAAAATAACATGTATAACTTTAACCAATCATTGTATCCTAGTGTTAGTTTTTTTTTAAAAAAGAAAAAAGAAAAAAAATCCATAAATGTCATGATCTGCCTGGTGTCAAAAGGTGAAGAATTATATAATTTGTATTACCTTATATAATTGTATAATATGTGTCACGAGGTAAACCGATATTCCGAACCGTAAGAATGTTATTGGTTTATTAGAATGCTATCTTTGTTCTAAAATAGTTGTTACGTTTAACTTCTCGAAAGTCAACTTAATTAATTTTTAAAGATAAGTTAGATTAGATTAATTTAATATTTTAAAATTAAAATTTGAATATTCAAAAACTATACGAGAAGTACTTTAAATTGTAAGTTTTTTCATATCAATATTATGAAAAAATACATCTTAAAATATTGAACGAAGTTCATATCATTTGACTCTCAAAAAGAAAACTGTGACAAGTATTTTGAAATGATGGGAGTATTAAACATTAATTTATAATATGGATATTATGATAAAATACTCATATCAACCATTATTTCTTAAAAACGTGCAAAGTTCACCGTAGAGAAATAAAAGTGAGCGGAGGGAGTACTATAGAAGGTAGTTTAATTTTTTTTTTTTTTTTTTTTTGTAGATTTTATGGACCAAAAAAAAAAAAAGTTTGACAAATTGACAAAAAAGATAAGTGATAATGTTAGCCTAAGAGAAGTGTTACGTCATTCACTGCCTAGCTTTATATGTATATTGTACATATAGAAGATTTAAGGTTACATTTAGAAGATTTAAGGTCTCTCGTGGGTCAAAGTATTCTTAAGTATGACCTAATTTTCTAAGATATAAGTTTAAATTTTTTTTGTCTTGTCTAATATAAATTGTGTAGTATATAATTCGCAAGACATAAGTTTAGAGAACTTTTATCTTGTCCGATATAAGTTGTGTAGTATCTAATTTGCAAGGAATAAATTTAGAGAACTTTTTCCTTGTCCGATAAACGTTATTTAGGTATAAGTTATGCCTCTTAAAGCATAACTTTGTGGATTCTAAAACTGAACTCATGCCTCTATCGGCATAAGTCGTGTAAAAACTAAGTTAAGGAATAACTTGTGGGTTATGAATTTCTTACGGCATAACGTTCTGAAACTGAACTTATGCCTCTATTGACATAAGTTATGTCTTGTAAGACATAACAAGGCATAACTTGTGGATTATGAACTTAATTTATGCCTCTAACAACATAAATTTTGTAGGAATTAACGGAGGCGTGCAAAGATTTTCTCGGACCGGACGAAGATCGCTCCTCGAGTGCAAAAGCAGAAGGGAGCTTGACTGCAAGACCCACCCATCAAGCAGGGACGAAAGTCGACTTTAGTGATCTGAAGGTGCTTTAGTGAAAGGGTCGTCACTCCACAGATAAAAGTTATTTCAGGAATAACATGTTGATCTTCGCTTTTAAATAGTTTTGTGAGTAAAATAAAAAAAGTACTTTTAAGTATTTATTTTAAAGCCAAAAGTTATAAATTAAAAATCTTAACTTATAACTTTTGACTTATAAATCATAAATTATAAGTGCATTCAAACAAACTCTAAAATCACAAGGAATACCAAACCTGAAGTTTCTTTAGAAAATTTTAAATTCACACCCAATTAATTAAGTTAAGAGGAATAAAATTAATGATCATTTTAGTCGTTAAGAAAATCCAAATTGTGGCTATCCAAGGTTGTTAGCCATCATATCCACAAACTTGCACATCTCCAAAAAGTTTTAATATTGACACGTGACGTTTGTTGATTGGAAAATGCTCCACAAATGATAAAGCTTGATTAGACCTTAAAAGCATTCTCTTCTCTTTTGGACAATAGTAGGGGTGCAAAAATTGATTTAACCAATAAATCGAATCGATAAAAATGTTATTGGTTTATTGATATCGGGTTATTGGGTTAACGGTTTATTAACGATTTTATAAAAAAAATTATTGGGCTATCGGTTCGATTTTGATTTTAAGGTTTTTGTTAATGGTTAAACTGATAACCCAATAAGATGATATTAAAACTATATTTTTATCCATAATTATAATAGTGACTTTAGATTTTAAATATATATTCTATTATTTTTTTGCATTTTATAGTTGTTGTTTTAGTGTTGTTGTTTTCTTTCTAAAGACGTTGGTTTGGTAGAGTTCTACCTATCAGTGTTGTTTTTCTCCTCGAGAGATTGCTAGCGTTGCTACTGCATTCAAGTTTGCTAGTTAACAAGAAAGAAAATAAGTTTATTTTAGTAATAACGTACTTGAATTCGCTTATGCTTGTAATTTGTATAGATTTTTATGCATGAAGGTAGTCTATATATGTAGATGAAAATAAGAGAAAGCAAAAAAAATTATGGAAGTATTTTCTTATCGGTTAAACCGAAAATCAAACCGTTAAGGATCAAAACCGATTAACCAAAAACCGATAAGGAATATCTTATTGATTTGATTATCGATTTTGCATGTTGATAAACTAAAAATTGATAAATCGAACCGATAATATACAAAACTGAACCGAACCGACCGATGCACACCCTAGACAATAGTCATTAGTCAATACTAATCATTTTCCAAGTCTATAGTCCCTTTTAAGTGCTTCCTCCGTTCAAATTTATGATATGGTATTTGATGGGATACAAATTTATAAATACAAAGAAATATTTTGTAATTTATGATTTAAAACAAGTTAAAAATATTTGTGTGATTGTAAATTATCTTATTAAGAAAAAAATAAAAGTTTAAAGTTAAATTATTATTCTCGCTATTCATTTTTAATTATCCATTATATTAAAAATACATTTTTATTTTTATTTATCATTTTTAGCATATCAAGAGAAAAATATATTTTATTTCATGTTTTATCTTTAACGGTAATTACTTATTTTTTAAATTATTTTCAAGATTTAAGACTAAACATTAATTAATATGTATTATAGTAAAATACTCATGTTAATCATTGTTTCTTAAGGAGTATGTAAAATTCAAATTGGATAAATAAAAGTGAACGAATAGAGTATTAAATATAGAAGATTTTACTCCATTCGTCTCAAATTATTTATCGTAATTTCTAAAAATAGTTTTCTAAAATTATTTATCACTTTAACAATTCAAGACAAAATAATTTACATTTTTTTTATTTTACCCTTTGTACTCCATCCATTTCAACTAAATGAATTTTTTGGGGTACGACACACCCCAAAGTTAGTTAATGGTATTAGTTAAAGAGTAATATTTCAATATTACCCTTGTGTTTCTTTCCAAACTTTTATCAAAATTAGAGATAATTAAAAAATTTATCTAAGAGAAGAATAATTTTGAAAAAAAGTAATTAATATATTTTTGGACTTTGAAAAATTCATCTTTTGAAACATAGAAAAAACATCAGAAATTCATTTATTTTGAACCAGAGAGAGTAATAATCATTCTTGAATACTACTTCATTCGTCCATCTTCACCGTTCAATTTATGTCGTATAATTTGACTGAACAAAATTTAAGGAAAATTAGAAACTTTTTAAAATTTATTATCTTTAAATACATTATAATATTTATATAACTATCAAACTTTTCAAACTTTTAAAATATCATAATATTGATGTGCTGCTAGTCTGCTACAAAAGTTTGTCATTAATTAAGGGGGAAAATGAGAAGTTATTTAAGTTACATTATTTTCAAATAAAAAAAAAAACATCATTTTTTTGGGATTTACTAAGAATAAAATATTACCAAAGGAGTACAAGAGAAAGGGAGGAAGAAATAATTTACTTCTTTAGTTACTTAGTTAATGCTCTTTCCCTTCCAAATTAGTTGTTATATTTCTTTTATACGCAATTTGACTCATTTTTAAAATTAAATTAAATTAAATTAAATTAAATTAAATTCATGTAATATTTTACATTTAAAATTATACGATAAATTTCTATTATTAGTTGTAATTTTTTCATACTATTAAAATATTAGGCAAATTTCTATAATTTGACTCTCACATGACTAGTATAGGGCGGAGGAAATAACTATGTAGAGATCTACAATTAGTCTGCTGCACCAATCATAAAACATGAATTATGTTGTAATGATTGAATTATGTTGTAATGATTTGATTAAGGAAGTTCAGATAAAGTTAAAAATACAATTACTGTAGTACTTTTCTTCACCAATCACAAAACATGAATTGTTTTAATTATTAAGAGAAAATGCATAAAGACCCCCTTAAAGTTGGACGTGATTTGTAAGTAGACACTTAAATTTTACAAAGATCCTATGACCCCCTCCAACTATTTCAAAGTAGTATATATACCTCATTTTTCGTCTAATCTCATTTACAAAAGATAAGTATAAATCACGCAGCAATGCTAATTTACCACGTGTAGTTATTATTTAATTTTTAATTTTTTTTCATTTTTGACTTTTATTTTTATATTTCTGATTTGTTTCCTTTTCTTTTACTTTTCTCTTCTCCTTTTCTTCTTTGTAGACTTCTGTAAAAATTTCTCAATGTATCCATCACCACCATTGCAATAACACTCCATCATAGCACTATTAAATCACTCCCAAATCATCACCAACTAATCAAAATATGAAAATAAAAATTACTATCAAATCAAAATCTAAGATTTGAATCACCACCTTCTCTAACATTTTAACTCGAAATCCCCTTCTTCACCTGTCAGCCTTAACATTCTCGATCTGTAATTTTTAGGAGAGAGAAAATTATTAATCAAGTGAGAAAAGAAGAAGAGAGAATGCAATAATATTGCATTTTCACACAAAAAATAGCAATAATTGACTCACCAAAGCTAAATGGTAAAATATCAAATTGCTTTATAATTTTGGTCAAACAATCGCAGCACCATGATTCCTGAGTATTTCTTTCTCAATAATACGAACTACACTACAATTAACCAAGAAGAAAAAGAAAAGAAAAAGGAAGAAGAAAAATCGAATTACAGAAGACAAATAAGAAGGAGAAAGGGTAAGGGTAATGGGTGGGGAAGATGGAAAAAAAGTCTAGAAAAACTAAAAATAAAAATAGTAGTATTTCTGAAAAATGAAATGTAGAAAGAGAATAATAAAGATTATATTTTTGGCCCATTTCACTCTCTCTTGAAGAGTGAAGTACACTTTCTATGCCATGTGGGTCTATAAGGAGATAATAATTTCATCATAAACAAAGACAAGGGGATCATAGAACCTTTGTAAAGTTTAAGTGTCTACTTGCAAATCACGTCCAACTTTAGGGGGGTCTTTATACATTTTCTCAATTATTAATAATGAAGTTCACATGAAGTTAAAAGTTTGAAGAGAAAATGCATCAAGACCCCCCTAAAGTTGGTCGATATTTGAAAGTAGACACCTAAAGTTTGCGGGGGAGCTATTACCCCACGGAACTATTTTCAACCATAATAAATACACTCTTTTGACTCATTTTCAAAGCATGTGCAATCTCACATTTGAGGGGCGCGTGAATGAGTAAAAATTCACCCCTAGACCAATGTTTTAGTGCCAAGTGACATTATTAATTTGAAACTTCTCTTTTTATTAAATAGACCCACTTTCCATCTTCTCCAAACCTTCATTGATAGCCATTGGAGAGCTTTTCATCTACAACCAAAAAAAAAATCTCCCCCTCTTTAATGAAATCAGATCCAAAATAATGTTTGATCCAGTAATTTTTTTCTCCTCCTAATTTTTTTTCAATGGTGATATCATCCAAGCTGACGAAGTCAACTACATTTTGGGTAACCATTACTGAATAAGTGATTCATAGTATGATATAAAATTAAACTGTAGTTGAATAAAGTAAAACATATTCAAGTGTGGAACCTTGGATTCTTATACATCACAGAATGGTGGTTGCATTTGAGGAACTTTTGGGGAGATTGAGGTGAAGAAGAAAGAGAGAAAAGAAAAGAAAGACAAAGAATAGAAATCAAATAGCAAAAAAATAAAAATAAAAAAGATTTAAAATTAATATGCCACGTGGCAAATGATGATTGGTGCGTGATTTGCACATAGTTTTTTATAACTGAAAATGAATGAGAAAGGAGGTACATATGATTTAAAATGGTTTCGTGGGGTAATAGGACTTCCGCAAACTTTAGGTGTCTACTTCCAAATGTCGACCAACTTTGAGGAGGTCTTGATGCATTTTCTCAAGTTTGAAAGTAAGCATGTCATTTCTATTTACATCACTCCATGTGTCTCTTTGAATGTCCCTTCCATGACATCATCTTAGTTTAAAATTTGTTTAGAAAAAGAAAATAAAAACAGTAAAACATACTAGGTGGAAAATTATCGATTTCTTGAAAATTCTTAGATAGTGTTTGATATCTAGAATATGTCCTAACTCATGAATTTTTATAAATTTTTTTTGTGAATTTTAAACGATTATGAAAAGAATGTATTTTTTTCTTGAAACTTAAGCTCAATGAATTTCTTATGATTTTGAACGCAAGATTCACTAACATAAATTTAGAATTATGATTTTGAGGATAACATCTCCACGACATGATATAAGAACTTGATTTTCACTTACTTTTGAAAGATAATGATATGAGCATATAGTATGTTTTTGGAAGACTATTGTTAACCGAGAAGGTATGAGTTCAGATAATGAATACCCAAAATTACGTATACCAGTGTAGGATAGGATCATATCATTGATTCAGGCGACTTCTCTATAAGTCCCTGATAAGGGCTCAACATGTATTCACAGTTATATTATGTCCTATACCTTGGCAAGGTATATGACAGCTTTTCAATCGGACGATAATTGGACATCATGAGCTCACAAGGTGTTATGTCAGTTTTGAGAAACTCCCCAGCAAAAAACTTATTTTTCAGAAAGATGATTTTAGCAAAAGACCACCTTTTTCTAAAGAAATCTTTGTAAATCCTTATATTCAGTTGATCTTATGATTCAAATATTCAGACTATCTTATGCTTCAGTTACATAGTCTATCACATGATCTTGTTATACAGTTTGCTTCATGACTCAACTATACAGTTATATCAGAAAGTAGACATACTTTTATGTCACGTTTCATTCAGCTATTTTACATAGAGTACATTCCATGTGCTTATACCCTTTGGCTTCGTCTTTTAATGATGCAAACTCAGGTACCCAGACCCGTGATCAGATGTTATGCTAAGCTCCTCACTCTCAGCTATTGGTGAGTCTTCCTTACTTCCTAGAGGGCTTAATCTGCAGTTTAGTAGCTTTACTTTTGGTTTAGTAAAAGTATATCGGGGGACTTGTCTCGGTAGTCAGTATTCAGACATGTTTAGAGGCTTCATAGATAGACAGTCAGTAAGTCAGTTAAGACGTATTTTCAGCTTCAGTTTATTACTCTTAATTCACGTTATAATGCATTTTCATTTTATGTTAAAGGATCTATCTCTTCAAATTCTTTTCGGTATGTTTTCATTTATGTCTACTACATGTTCCATTATTTATGTCATGCTCAAGGTCTAGGCTCGAGGTGTGACAAATTTGGTATCAGATCACTAGGTTCAAGTGTCCTAAAATGTCTATAAATCCATATCTAGTAGAGTTTTTCTTATGGGTGTGAAGCGCGCCACACTTATAATAGGGAAGCTACATGATATTAGAAAATACTGCCCTTCTTTCATACTCTAGTTCAGCTGTAGAGTTGAACTCTATGAAACTGATTCTAACTCGTGCCTTGTTACGTATTTCAGAAGCATGCCTCCTAATAGAAAGACGACTACAAGCCAAAGGACTACCACTCATGCTGAAGTTACTAACGAAGTAAACACCAGCGAGTTGCCTCCAACTCAGAGAATGCAGACTAGAAATTGAGACCGTCCTTCTGGCCAACCTGCTAGAGTTGCATCTCCACCTTTGACATTAGGCCCAACGGGACTGACTGAGGGGTGGAGTGAGTTGGTGTTGATGATCCCTTACTAAATGTCCCTTTTGTTTCCTCCACCAATTGAACCACTAAACTTACATATTGTGTGGCCCTTCTTATTTTGATCCTTTTTAGCTCTTCTTTTCAATGTATTCTATTTTAGAGATTTTTGCGAAACCTATCATAAGTTAAAGTGCCTCCATAGTCATGGTTGTATTTGTAGTAGTGCCATGAATGTGTTCTCTAAATCTCAATATGATCTTATGAATCTTGGCCTTCTGGAGGAATCATGTGTGGATCATATTAATTTAGCTAGTCTAATAAATTGCATATAAAACATCTAGGTTCCCTAGTTGCTCAGACTAAGTAACATAAGCTTTCTTATCGTCCTTAGGATGGTTGATATTTGCTCTGAACGCCTCAGAAAACTCTTCCAAGATAGGAAGAGGAGCTTCATCACCCTTTTTTTGCTTCAACATTTCAAATTAGACATAAGGAACATCTTTGAATCTGTAGAAGGATAACTTCGCTGCCTCATAGTCTGAAATATTCATGACTTGAAGGGACTTCTAAACACCTTCCAACAACATCAACAAAACCTCTTCAACTTTGGTTCTTAAACACTTTGGAGGATTCAAGTTAACAAACTCCTAAACTCTGGAGGACATAAAATCATTCGTTTTCATGCTCATGATGGAGTCTCATCTCCCCTTTGTCCTTGAGTAGTCATGAATATCGGGAACACATTTGTAGCTCCCTTAGTAGAATTGATAGACTCTTGTATTATCAGGCATTATGATTTGAGATGAGATTGTTGTTAGGGTGGTGGAGGTACTTGCTCCCGGACAATATGCTCAATCAGAGGCACTTGGTTGTTTTGCTAATCGAACCTTCACTTTTTGAGTTGGAGCCTTCTAGGATCTTCCCTGATCTATAACAATTGAAGCTTTATTGTCGAAGTTACGAGTTTGAGCCATTTTTGTGAATTTGAATCACGAATGTATTAGAAAATATTCTTATGGTCACACCTTATTGAACGATCTTGAGTAGAAAAAATGAGAGATTTAGGGCGCATAATATACTCATAGACAAGACTATACTGACATGACTTATGGACACCTAAACTCTATAACCTGCCTTTTGATATAAAGTTTGTCACGCCCTAGATTTTAATTGGGTCATGAACAAAACTCAGTGTCTTAACTGATCAAGCAAACCTTCTTGACTATTCTATTCTATTCTAATTTTATAATATCATGCAATCAAAATCTTTTAAAAAAAGAACTTTACTTATTTGAAACTTTACTTTAATAGTATTCTAAAATCAAATCAACCTTTTGTAAAATATTTAAAAGTTATGAAAATATAAATGCAAAGTGAAACTAATATGCAACACCACTATTCTATGAAGCCTTGAATAGAAAAAAATAGTGAGATGCTAAGGACGAGGACTCTCGGCTAGTCCTAAAATAAATAAAAGAATAATTAAATATTTGATTAAAATTAATGACACTCTACGAATCAAAAGTGAAGCTCACCATATAACTGCTAGAGTGAGGGAGTGATCTAGCTAGTAGGTTGGTCCTCCGCAATACCTGGGCCTTCATTGGCATACACCAATGTAGGTAACAAGAAAATGAAATGTCAATAGACGAACTAATCATAATATTCAGTAAGTTTCAACAATATCCTTACTAAAGTTGAAACGAGACTTAAGAATTAAATATATGAGCTTATGAAAGATCTTGAAAATAGTCTAAAACTTTAACCACTGAAAAAATTGTAAAACTATTAACATAAAGCAATTCGAAATATTCGATAATGTACTTTTCTTTTTTTAAGGAGCACCATTTGATTTTGGCATTCTATTTTTTGGTTTAGTCACCATTTAATCGGAATGATGTTTGATCCTAACTCGATCAGTTGGATCCCCTTCATGTGGTGCCACATAACTCAAGGTTCTACATAACTCAAAGTTCTAAAATGCTCGCATCTTATGCTTTAGCATAGCATTTTGTCATACTGTTCGAATCAAAGATACACTAATCTAATATTCCGATGTGAGTAGTTTTCAAGTATACATGAACCATTTCAGGTCATAAAGCCCTTCTTAAAACTCCAAGGTTAACTCCCAAAACATCTTTACAGGATTCTTTCTTTGACCATTTGGTCAATATTTGTTACTAAAGCTATCTTGAGATTCTTTGGTTCAAGTTCGAATTCTTGAAAGTCAAATAGTAAATTCAGAAGGTATTTTGAGGTCAAGACACAACATATGTGTAATTTAGATTCTATGATTTTCTTTTCTCGTTGTCGTGGATTTAAGCATACAAAAAAAAAATTAAATCAATCATAAAGCACATCTGAAGGATTGTATGACCCACTGTCAAGTTAGAAACCAGGTTCCTTACTTGGTCCTCAGACACTAAATAAGAATATGATCAACACACACACAAGAAGCAGTAAAGTAATGACACAGGATGTTTACGTGGAAACCCCCTTGCTCAAAGGAGTAAAATCACGACCTACCTCATAGGATTTTCAACCAAATAACTTTACTAAAACCTGAGCAACCTTCAGATTACAACCTATTGCAATCTAGGAATTAACCTCTTAATTTCTCTAACTTACGATAACTCTATTACAAGCACACACCACAATAACTCTATTATGTGTTACTGCAGCTAACTCTAGCTACATACTCCAATCTACCTGAAGAGAGAACAGATAGAAAACCACTCACACAAGCCTCTTGAAGAGGAGTGAGTTTACAATGTTAAGAGCAAAGTACAAAGACTCAAACAACAATGAACTAAGAGCAACTGTCGTAGGCTAAGACTAGGTCCCTTGTTGTAGAAGCTTTGAACTGAAGAACAATGGATACTTTTGCTGAGAGAATGTGAATTTTAGGATTTGAAAAAGCTAAGTTTTCCTCCCACATAATGATCTATATATATGAATCAAATGGGAGAAAAAAACTAGAAAGTTTCTCATTGGTCGAGATTGGACAGTTCTTGCTCCTCTGCTGCTGTGCACCAACTTTTTTGCAAAAGGTACAACTGCCAGTTGTAGTGTTGACTGCCAGAAAGTTCAATGTTCGATGGACCTGGTCCCTCATCTGGTCCCCATGGAACAATATCCCTCTGAGAAATAGTTCCTCTTGAGAACTAGATTTTCTCAAAAGATATCCGTACACACTCGTGCAATAATGCCAGACACCAGTTGACCACGTACTCATACATCTTGGGTACCAGGTCCCTTCAAGCAGTTTGTCAGTCATTAGGAATAGATGTCCCATGTGCAAGTTCAGTGCTTCCATGTCACATATAACCTGACATATTTGAACCAGGAGAAATCCCCTTCAGAAGTTACCAATTAACAAGGTTATGAGTACATCCATAATATGAACCTGATCCCTACGAAATAAGATCTCTCTAAGGACCAGGTCCTCACACAGTTGAGTCTGAGTAATGGATCAAGTTCTATAGGCAACATATTCGGTACCAGGTCCTCTCACGAGTTTTATCAATCATCAAAACCACATGTACATCAATTTCTCCCTTTTTGATGATGACAACACGTTAACCAATATAGCAGCAGATTCAAAGAGTTTTCTCTATTATCATCAATTATCCCTTCTTTAGTTTCTCCTACCAGCTAGGACCAACCAAGAGTATCAGGTTCCTTGTCAGTTTCCCCTATCACCAGCATCCCTCTTATTAGTTCCTCCTATCACCAGCATCTCCAGATAACAACATTTCAATTCTTTTCTGATCCCTTTATGAGCTTGTCAGTCATCAGAATCAAGAATAAGTTTGCTAATCATCAAAATCACAAATATAATATTTTTTTCCCTTTTTGATGATGACAAATTTAAGCTAGTAGTGGATCAGGTTTGGATGTTCCCCCTGACACTAGCATTCATGTTTCCCCTTGTCACCATTGATCAGTTCCCCTTACTACATTAGGTACCTTTAACAGTTCCCTCTATCTCCATTAGTTCCCCTTTCACCAAGATCTTTCCCCTTTTGACATCATTAAAAAGAGCAAACAGTAAATCAAGTAAAAGAGAGAATCAACACAAGTTAACACATGGTCACTGGGGAAACATTAACATGAGCAAAAGTAATAGAGAAGAAGCAAAGATATAGGCAACAACAAGACATGCAAGGTTTTGTTAATACCATTAAAAGTATACATAAAAGGAGAGAACTGTCAATTTGTCATATAGGGTGTGAAATAAAGCTTAGGCAAAAAATGGATGATAGGAACAAACATTGGGAAGGAAGACATGATAAGAGTTGATTCAAGATATTTGTATCTTGAGAACAATTGTGTCTTCAAGAACTTGGACCAGTTTCTGGTTCAGGTCCCCAACTTTAATTTGCAATTGAGATACTTCACCTTTTGAGAAACTCATTTTTGACGAGGAGCCATCAGGGCACCTGGTCCCCCCCATCATATTTTGAGGAAGCTTGTATGCAATTCAGCCAACTCAGGATCAAACACTTTGTCACGAAGCTCACTTTTCTCCTTTTTTTTGAATCCCTTCTCTTTTTTGAGTGAACTTCTTTGCAGGCACTTTCTACTTTGATGACTTAGTAGGGTATCTGGTCCCTACTTAAACATTAACATCCCTCTTTCTTTTGAATCTCGACTTTCTCTCTTTTCCTCGATAAACCTCCCTCAAACAACTTCTCATTTGAGCTTTCAGACATCAGTATCATATTTCACCCCTTTCTTTTGTCTAGACACAGTAGAGGAACCCGGTCCCTGACTGTGTGTAATTTTCTGCACGATATTTACTTTCTCACTTTCTTATACATTTATATCAACCTCCACTGAACTTTGTTGAGTGACCTGATCCTTTTATCAGAACCTTTACTTGAAGCCAAATTATAAATAAGTCTACGAAGGGTCCAAAGTTCTTAGAAAGTGGTTTAGGAAGAAGGGTGGGTTTTATGAAAGGGAGTTCAGAAAGAACTATTAAACCAAGGGTTTCAAGGAATTTTCAACTGTCCTTTTAAAGATATGATAAAATGAGGGAATGATTAAGATTATGCCTTATGAAAAGAAGATTCAACGTGTCACATGAAGGAAAAGAGATGACAATAGAGTTTCAAATGACATGACAACGTTACAGAAGAGTGGAAAAAAAATCTATGTGGCATTTCAAGACAATTCAAAGCTTTTATGAGTGCAGTTAGTGGTACTAACCTGTGAAGAGGAACCTGGTCCCTCTTCTGAACTTTTAAGCGCATACTTTGAGCTACCTATATGATCTCCACTTCGTATTTTCTCCCATTTTGCCATGCGTGCATACCTACAACAGTATATAGTTGTGTTAGACATGGTCAATAAACTCTTACCTGGATACCTGCAGTCTGATCATAGCCACTGAAGGGAGATTTAGATGAAGGAGATGATTCTGTCCAAACTAGGGGTATTTTAAAATTCGGTATGGTACGGTATTTTAAAATTCAGTTCGATAACTTTGGTTTTCGGTATCTAAAAGTACTATACCATTTCCATACCAAATTAGATCAGTATGGTTTGGTATTTTTAAATTCGATTTTGGTATTTTGCGGTATGGTAATTCGGTAACCATAATTTATTTGACATCAATCTATATAGTTATATATACTCATATAATAAAGAATAATAACTTTAATTTCAAGAAGCGTCTCAATCATATTAGACTAACAACTATTTTTGTTAATCAGTTATACAAAAAGAACATTTAAATCACGATTGAGTAGTCAAAGATTCAAAGTTTAGACAATATTATCTAAAATTAAACATAGTTCTATACAATTTTACACCAAAAAATTCACTCACTGACATTTTAAATCTAACTTGACATATGTAGCTCTACGAGAACTGAAATACTATCCAAAATTCCAAATAGCTTGTTGCACTTTTCAAAATAGTAGTGAAAATGGCTTCTGGATCACTTGAATGGTAATAGCCATGAACAAAATCCTACAGAAAGAATGTGACACTTCTTTAGTTAACTGGACCAAGTAAAAAGATTAAGAAAATAAATAATTTACATAACCAAAAAAGTATAACAAGTCACTTATTCAACATTCATATATATGTTCAAGAGGTAAATACAATTAGACAAAAATAAGGCATAAGAAAGCTCATGAACCTAGTATACATTCTGCAGGTTATACATTCACATATATATATATGTCTCATATTTTATTCTAGAAAATATATTTTGAATATAGAATGTGCATCATATTTTCACCCTTGAAGCTAGTATGCTTTCTGCAGGTTATATTAGCACTTTAAGAAGCAGAGCATGTTGCTAGAATAGTAGAATTTGATGTTCTCCTATTGTGAATTATTTTAGTAGAAAAATTATAACAAACTTATCACAATTACATTACTCATAAGTCATAACACCAACAATAGAAGATCATAACAATATATGAATTGGCCCAGGCACTATATATATTTACCATATATGTTACAACTTATAATTATATATCTATGATGCGAGAACAACTTCCACTCTCCGCCAAATCTAAAAAGAAATAAAAATAAGTGTCATGTAATATAAGAAAATAAACTATTTGTAATATCAATATAGAGCTCATACAAACAAGATATTCTTACCAAGTTCAAATTACTCCAAATAATCTAAATCTTCCTCAACTCCAACCGGAAGTGAGTCACTTCGAAGCCAATCTTGAGAGCACACAAGAGCTTGTACTAATTTAGGAGTCAATGAACTCCTAAATGAATCAAGAATACTCCCCCCCCCCCCCCCGTACTTAATGCACTCTCTAAAGCTACACTAGAAACAGAAGCTGCTAACACATTACGAGTTATTTCAGCAAGAATAGGACATCTAGGTGAGTTCATTTTTCACCAACGCAAGATATCAAAATCATAGCTTCCATTCTCAGTTGCTTCACCTAGATACTTGTCTAATTCTGTTTTAGCATTTGAAGTTCCACTGTTAGCTTTGTGCTTCTTGAATTGTTGAGTAAATATTGCAGCTGATTTTTTAGATTGAGTTTGATGACTACTTACACTTGGTAAGTCCAATGTGCTGCCAGATGAAGAAATAGATGAAGATGATGAACTTTGAGACTTTTTTGAATGTTTTTTTTGCATACTCATCAAACAAAGAAGCCATGTACTTATCCACTTCACCTACTATTTTTTTTCCTATTTCTTCTCCCAACATACTCACCGGTGCATAAGTAACATACTCATTTTTGTAGCGCGGATCCAGAATACATGCGATAAAAATCATTTTATTCATCTTTTTTGGTTTACCCCAATATGTTTGAAATTTCTCTTTCATGTTGGTTGCCATTTTACTCAAATCAGAATCTTCACTTTCTATCAAACCTTTCAAAACATAGTGAAGCTCACATATTTTAATAAAGTGAACATTTGACGTAACATAAAGTGAATCTGAGACCTTTAAGGTGAGTTCATAGAAAGTTTCAAGAAACTTCATCATGTGCCTTATATTCTCCCAATCAGTAGATAAAAGTGAACCTGCAGATTTTTCATCTTCACAAACATCAGTAAGTAGATAACGTAACAATCCACAATCAAGAGCACCATAACTTGCAAATGCATTCTCGAATTCTTGTGCCACATTTAGCATCAAATAGGTGGAATTCCACCTAGCAGGAACGTCTAAGTATAATGATTTCTTACATGCTATCTTTTCAAGTTCACAATACTTTTTAAACTTATTCAATCTTGCCGGAGATTGTCTAATGTATCTTACTACTTGTCTAACACATTTCACAGAATCACCCATTTCTTTCAAACCTTCTTCAACAACCAAATTGAGAATATGGGCCATACATCTCATATGAAGGTGATTACCATCCATCATATTAGTTCCCCATTTACTAAATTGCTTCGACAACTCTTTCACTGCAACGTTATTTGAACTAGCATTATCAACGGTAATAGTGAAGACTTTGTCTAGACCCCAATCAAGCAAGCACTTTGTAATAACACATGCTATATTCACACCTTTATGACTAGCAATTGGATAAAAAATTATTATTCTTTTACGCATAACCCAATCTTTGTCGATAAAGTAAATCGTAAGACACATATAATTAATCTTTTGCAATGAAGTTCATGTGTCCGCAGTAAGACAAACTCTTTGCCATGTTTTTATCAAAAAATTCTTTAGCTTGTGTTTCTCTTCATCATAAAAATCAAAACAATCTCTAGTCACTGTTTTACGGGAGGGAATTCGAAATTGTGGTTGCAATACATTCACAAATTCTTAAAACCTTCTTTTTCAACAAAACGAAAAGGTAGCTCATCCATAATAATCATTTTAGCTAAAGCAGTCCTACACAGTTCTTGATCAAATTTCCAAGGGACAAGTATTCCTTCACCCATTTTTTGACCACCTTGAATTGGTTGAAAGGCTAATCTACTTTGATTAGTTTCAACATTATGGGGAAATTTTGGGCACCTAGACATATGACCTTTCAATCCTGAAGTACCATTTATAATTTTAAAGTTTGGATATGGAAAAGTACAGTACTTACACTTTACAGTCAGCTCTCCGTTAGGACCATTGATCTTTTCAAAATGATCCCATGCAACAGATCTTTCCACTATGGATTTTCTTTTTTTTGAATCAATTTCACTTATACATGTGGTTGCATTTGAACATCCACTTTCATCAATTTTAGCTTCATTCTTTGACATTTATGTGAACAAAAATAAATAACAAAAGCATTAAAGATTGAGCAAGAGAAAATAGCAGAAATGGAGAAGAAGATTTAGAGTGAAAAGAGATGATTTACCTGAAGTAATAATTGAATTAAGTAACAGCTTTGATCTTGAAAGTTGAAGTTTTATTTATTGAGCAAAGAAACTTAAGAAAAATAAATAGAGAGTAGAGACTAGAGAGCAAATAATAGAGACTAGAGAGAACGTGTGTTTCAGAAGTTTAATGACTGTGTAATTGTGTATCTCTATAGTTGCCTTGGAAGTTGAAACAAAAGTGAAAGTGAAAAGATTGTTGAGTGCAGATAGAAAACTTATGGGCTTCCCAAGAAAATTTGTACTTTTGAATAAAAAGTTACTTTTTGATGTGTAATTGGTTGGATATGTATTTATATTTAATAATCTTAAATATAATATATATGGATTTTATATATTATTATAAAACTTCGGTACGGTATATAGTATTTCGGTATTTATTTTATAAATACAAAATACCATATCAAATACCAAAAATATTTAAAATACATACCAAATACCATAAAATCCATACCGCAATATTAAAAAATTCAATTTTGGTATGATATTCGATAAATACCATACTATGCCCACCCCTAGTCCAAACTATACCCTTCTTAGCGCATTTGTGAAACTTTCAAGTACCTGGTCCTTTATGAGATCATTGAACATGATATCGAGTCTACTTGCTATCAAGAAGAGCAAAGATCCAATGAAGCCTTGATACATTATGTTGTTCACTAGAGGACCAGGTCCCTTCTTAGGCTTGAAGGAGGAACAAACTTGCTTTCTTTTCACACATGCATCACACAGATTGATATATGAGAATTTTATTTTTAGAAGATCACGAACCAGGTCATTTGAGACCAGTTTGTTCAGAAGAGAGGAGCTAACAACATCATACACAACACTTTATTTTCATCTCCGAAGGAGACACTTCCTCCTTAGAAGGCTTTGAATGAGAGGAATTCTTCCATCCTTTCTGTCGTGTGCTTTGAGTAGCAACTATCCATAAATTATTTTTGGCTTCTTCCTCTCACTCTTACCTGAAAACATAGTTATTTATTAGATTTAGGAACCCAAACAAATTTGGGTCCCCTGGAGTGGGTAAAGGGATGAATCAAGTTCCTCCTAGTCCAAGCAGACAAAGGATATTTCTTCACAATAGGACCAGGTTTCTTTGGGGTGGGACCAGGTTTATTCAAAGTAGGACCAGGTTCTTTAGTATTGTTCTTGTCTTTGACAAATTGGTGATTTCTTCTTTCAGCAGTGATTCTTGCCTGGCAGCTATCTTTATAGTGTCCATTGTTTCCACAGTAAGTACACTACCAGTTTTCAGGATTTGAGACATACTTACTATGAGGATTGTATGGAGCACTATTCTTTCTAAGCCAAATCCCTTCCCTTGAGCTGAAGTTCAAAGTGTTTACATGAGCTAAGACCTCCGAGGACTGAGTCCATCGAAGAGACTTTTCAAGTTCAGCCTTGGTTCTATTCAGGTTCTCCTTGAGCTCCTTATTTCTCTCAAGTGAGAGATTGAGATCTAATTTGAATTTACTTATCTCTTTTTCAAGATCAAATTGAATAATAGTCCCTATTTTCTTTTCTTTAGAAACATATTCTTGAGAGCTTTATTTTAAAGTCTCATAGTTAGTGGACACTTTGCTAATTTTAGATTCTAGAAGGGATACTCTGGCGACTAGAGACATTTTTTCAGCTTCAGTTTCAGAAAGACTATCAATTAAGGACTCCTTTTCATTAATCATATTGTAATAATCATCAATTAGCACATTTGCAAGAGACCTTAATTCTTTTCTAGAATAATCTTTCAGATTTTCTTGGACTTCTCGAAAGCTTACCTCATCAGGTTCTTCATCATCTGATTGAGCCATTAGGGAAAAAAGGGAGCTGAAGAATGAATGATCATCTTCAAAGGCAAGCAAGGAGGGATCAACATGATTGTTTTCATCTTTTGATTCGGTGGAGATGTCTCCCCAAGCTGCCAATGCTAGTTTGACAAACTTGTTAGCAACTTCTTTTCTTTTGTCCTTATCAGGGACCGGGTCCCTTCTGCTGCCTTTCTCAGGGTTGTTTTTGTTGTACTCCCTGTAGTCTTGCTTGTGAAATGGACAGTCTTTAATGAAGTGTCCAAGCTTTTCACATTTATGACAACAATCATTCCCTTTGGTAAATTTGCTAGTACTTCCTTTTCTTTAAAACCCTCAATTTCTTATCACTAGTTTCTAAAATCTTCGAGTGATATAGGCCATATCAGTGTAATCTTCACTGGAGTCACTTTTAGAAAACTTGAGTACCAAACTCTTCTCCTTCTTTGGTTCTTTTCTTTCCAGATTTTGTTATTTTTTGAGTTCATAGGTTTTCAAGTTACCAATCAATTCATCCATGGTCAAAGTCAGTAGATCATTTGCTTCAGTGATGGCATCTACCTTACTTACCCAAGACTCAAAAAGAACACTGAGAATCTCCCTGACCTGCTTGTTAGTTTGGATGATTTCTCCCAAACAAGGCAATTCATTAATAATCGAGGTGAATTGAGTGTGCATATCTTGGATTGATTCTCCCTCTTTCATCCTGAAAAGCTCATATTGAGTGATGAGCATGTGTATTTTTGATTGTTTAACCTGACTTGTTCCCTCATGAGAGGTTTGAAAGGTCTGCCAGATTTCTTTAGCACTCTCACAAGCTGAGATCCTGTTATACTCATCCAGAAATATTCTACATACCAAGAGTTTCTTGGCCTTGTAATTTTTCTCAACGAGCTTGTGGTCCGCAACATTATACTCCTTTCTGGTCTTTGTAACTGTTTTCTTACTCTCTCCTTCAGTCACAATCTTCATGGGAATATATGGTCCATCACAGATAACATCCCATAGCTCACTATCACAGCCATGATAAAATTATGCATTCTTGTTTTCCACCAACCATAGTACTCTTCGTTGAACCTTGGTGGTCTTGTGGTTGATTGTCCTTCCTCGAGATTGGGTAGACCAACCATCGTGGCAGGATTCTTCCATGGTGTTAACCTTTTAGGAGAGACCTGCTCTGATACCCATTGAAGGATTGTCTGACCCACTGCCAAGTTAGGAACCAGGTTCCTTACTTGGTCCTTGGGCACTAAATAAGAATACGATCAACACACACACAAGAAGCAGTAAAGTAATGACACAAGATGTTTACGTGGAAACCTCCTTGCTCAAGGGAGTAAAATCACAACCTACCTCGTAGGATTTTCAACCAAACAACTTTACTAAAACCTGAGCAACCTTCAGATTAAAACCTATTGCAATCTAGGAATTAACCTCTTAATTCCTCTAACTTACAATACCTCTATTGCAGGAACACACCACAATAACTCTATTGTGTGTTACTGCAGTTAACTCTAGGTACAAACTCCAATCTACCTGAAGAGAGAACAGACAGAAAATCACTCACACAAGCCTCTTGAAGAGGAGTGAATTTACAATGTTAAGAGCAAAGTACAAAGACTCAAACAACAATGAACTAAGAGCAACTGTCGTAGGCTAAGACTAGGTCCCTTGTTGTAGAAGCTTTGAACTGAAGAACAATGGATACTTTTGCTGAGAGAATGTGAATTTTAGGATTTGCAAAAGCTAGGTTTTCCTCCCACATAATGATCTATATATATGGAGCAAATGGGAGGGAAAACCTAGAAAGTTTCTCATTGGTCGAGATTGGACAGCTGCTGCTCCTCTGCTGTTGTGCACCAACTTTTTTGCAAAAAGTACAGTTGCCAGCTGTAGTGTTAACTTCCAAAAAGTTTAACGTCCGATGGACCTGGTCCCTCATCTGGTCCCCATGGAACAATATCCCTCTGATAAATAGTTCCTCTTGAGAACTATATTTTCCCAAAAGATATTCGTACACCACTCGTGCAGTACTGCCAGACACCAGTTGACCACCTACTCATACATCTTGGGTACCAGGTTCCTTCAAGCAGTTTGTCAGTCATTAGGAACAGATGTCCCATGTGCAAGTTCAGTGCTTCCATGTCACATATAACCTGACATATTTGAACCAGGAGAAATCCCCTTCAGAAGTTACCAATTAACAAGGTTATGAGTACATCCATAATATGAACCTGGTCCCTATGAAATAGGATCTCTCTAAGGATCAGGTCCTCACACAGTTGACTCTGAGTAATGGATCAAGTTCTATAGACAACATATTCGGTACCAGGTTCTTTCACGAGTTTTGTCAATCATCAAAACCACATGTAGATCAACATCTACTCTGAAACTCTTAAACACAAAGTCGAATTGAATTCTTTATGTAAGCTTACTTGTTGCAATTAAACTCACATTAGGCATTTTAACGAATTACTTGAAGGCATGTATTTTGTGATCAGAGAGAACTTTAATAAGAACATGTCTTAACTCATCTAAATTCTTCCTTTGAGCACAAATATTTTCTCCTAACCATGTGGTTTCTTCCCAATCAAATTTACTTTACATTCATCAATTCAAAATCAACTTCCATTTCCCTAACTTTCAAACCGTTCAATTCCTTTGATTTCACATCATTTAATACTACTTGCAATCCCTCATAATAATCATAACTAGAGTCGGGTTTACGAATTATCTTGAGTTGCAAAAACCTACCAACTTGAGGAGAAAACTGTCCTTAAACCCTTGACAAGTATTTAGCTCATGCATTAATTTAGTCCCGGTTATTTAATTAGAGGAATTCTTTTACAGGATGATATAAGAATGATGCTATTTGAGGATTCAAGAAAATAATAATGACGAAATAAGTTTAGTTCCACTATTTTGACCAAGAAAAAAAAATGAAGTTTGCAAAAAGTTATGGTCAACAAAATCATGACATTTGCTGAACAAATGGCTACTGATTCAGTGTGAGTTATGATCATGCATTTATGAACATTAGATATTGGTCAACAATTTGAAGAGAATCACCATAATATATCCCTAATTTTTCACGGTTACGATTTTGACTTGAATTTACTAAACTTGCAAGAACATACCCTTTTCAGTAATCAATTTTTGTAATTTAGGAAAAAAGGACAAAATTAGAAACAACAACAACATTTTTATTTTTTTTAAACCCATCCCTAGGATCTCTGGCCCTTTTATTCCCTTGGTAACTCGAACTCACAATCTTCGGGTGAAAAGTGAGGGGTTCTTACCATCTGAACAACTCCATCTTGTCAACAACAACATAATCAATATAATTCCATAAGTGGAGTCTGGGAAAAGTGAGATGTACGCAGTCTTATCCCTATCTTGTGAGGATAGAGAGTCTGCTTTTGATAGACCTTCAGCTCAATTAAAGCATATAAAAAATAGTACAAAAGAAATACAGTAGTAAATAAGCCAAGTAGAAATAATGAACAAAGGAATAGTACCAACAAGACATACTACGATAGCTGAAACAAAGGAAACAACATATACTAATAAAATCGAAGAATAAGATACTAAGAGCGTAATAATCAAAATACTGATAAATGAATCTAGACAACACTCGATTATCTATTAATCTTCTACCTTAATCTTCGACCTCAATATCTTCCTATCTAGAATATGAGAACCAAAAAAAAAAACATATTGTAATCTCTATTACATGTTCACTACTTATTGTTTTATCCCCAACAAATAACGTACCATAAAAATCAATAAATGGAAATATAATTATTGTTTCATAATCCATCTATATCCCCGGAATCTTAAGATAGGATTATCATTGGAAGATAAGTTTAAAAGGACATGTCTTTCATTTAGAATAATTTCGCAACTTCCAATTATACACATAATTAATCAATTATTTATTCAGTAGCGTAATGTATTGTTATTCTAATATTAATGTGACAACAACTAATATAACCTATAAGTGAACCGTAATTAGAGTAAAAGGTTTAAAAAATTAAGAAAAATACTTACTCATATATGATATTTATGCTAAATCAATAAATGTATGATGTGTATCTTTCATATAACCTTCTTATCAAATAACAATACGATGAACATATATTTGGAATTAAATTACTTAATTTGGCGTAAACACAAGTCTAATATGATAAATACTTACTGCATTCGATTTTAAACCATATCAATTTTCATGATTACGTGATTTAATAATATAAAAATATATATTTAATTAACCATAGTTAAAGGAATAATAAACAACTACGTGCAAATATATATATATATATATATATATATATATATATATATATATATATATATGTGTGTGTATTTATAGATATAGGGTGTGTTTGGTATGTAGGAAATAAATTTCTCGAAAAATATTTTTTTTTTAAATGTGTGATTTTCTTAATTATTTTTGTATTTGGTAAGTAATTAAAAAAATATTTCCCAAAAATCATCTAGATATAATCTAGGCAAACATTATATATGGGTAGGGTGGGATAGGAGTGTGGCAATGGTAGGGGCGGAGGCCTGTAGACAGGGGTAGAGCCAGGATTTTTCACTATGGAAATTCAAAAATGAGGAAGTAATCATATGAAAAAGTCAAAAAGATTCAATATCTACTATATACAAAGTAATTTCTCAATGAAAGAATTTCGAACGAACCCCCTTCTGATACCCTAAGCTCCGCCATGACTATGTGGTATAAAGGTGAGGTTAAGGGTGGTGTGTGTTTGCAAAGGGGAACCTACCCTTTGAGTAAGGGTTATGGACATCCGGTAACCTTGTAAAAAATGTATCATATATGTATATATCTTAAATAGTATTTCCTTCGTTTTAAAAATAATGAACTACTTTCTTTGTAGTCCATTTCAAAAAGATTGACATTTTCTTTTTTGGCAACACTTTAATTCTAATTTTTCACATGACATGTTTAAGACCACAAGATTAAAGGACATTTTGGTACACTTGACATAACTTTAATTTATAAAGACCACAAGATTCAAAAAATTTCTTTATTTTCTTAAACTTCGTGCCAAATCAAAATAGATCGTTCTCTTTAAAATGGGGGAAGTATATATATTTTTGAATTGACATCCTTAGCAACAAAGGTAAAATAGTTTCACTAGTTAATTTGGGGTGCACAGGCAAATTTAGTTGGTTCACCTAAATTTGATTCCCACTTAGCATTTTTCCAAATTTTTACTTTATGGCATTTTAGTAGTTACAATCCAATTTTTTTTAATTATTTTTTTCTTTAATTTTTAGAGAGTTTCATTTCAAACTTTGTAGTAAGTAATTAACATGTCTATATCATTTGAAAAATAATAATTAAATGTCTATATTAAAGTTAGTGATTCTTGTATGGGGTCAAATCAGTACGAAGACATGTGGCAGTGGTCGAGCGACGCGTGACCGTCACAACGCAAGAATCACCTTGAAGGCAAGGAAGTTTCCTCCTCCCATCACCATCGACGATATGGCACAAAGTTACAAGTAGGAGACAAGAATGTCAGAGCTGCGGACGAGCACCTGCAGAGAAAAACCACAAGAGCCTGGTTACGAATCAGACAGGTAGCGCCCTCACAATGGTGGAACTACTAGAGCATAGCTGGCCTAGTGTCTTAACTTGTATACTACAAATAGTGACCCTAATTCACTTGTAAAGATATTCCGACCCGACCCCCATCTGTTCTCTCCTCTCTCTCACTCTGAATATCAATACAATATTAGTTTCTTGCTCCTTAAGTTTTACTGTTCATAGCTACTCAATACGTAGTTGTCCCTTCAATACGTCTCAAAGGCTCGATTCTGTTCTCGGCTACTCTCGAGAACGTCCTCGGTGAGCCTAGTTTGTGCACTTTACCCATTTTCTATTGTTTATTTATAGTTACTTCTTGTCTTTTCCCTATTATTGCCTTCCTTCGATTATTAAATGTACTAATTGCTAACAAATTGATAACACGAGAGAGATTGAATCATAGCGTGTGCTCTTGACTCACCTAAAAAACCAACTGTACCAAATTTGGGGTAAACAGTTTAGCGCCCATCGTGGATCCAGAGTAGTTGTGTGGGTTTAATCTTGGTTATTTCTTTGTTAGTTTGTTCGTTTTCTGTCCTTGTAGATCTGTTTAAGGCGATGGCTGACGATGGAGAACGGACTGAGGGGGACCAGACTGCTCTTGATGCAACAAAGACTCATCCTCCGGGACCAACCGACTCTAGTAGTCAAATGACCCATCCTAATGAAGAGAGCCCATGTATCAACGTGGATCTCACGAAAGTGTAAACACTCAAAAGAGGGGTTATGACCTCCGCAACGAGGATGACAAACCTAGTGAAGAAGTGGATAACCTGAGAGATCTTCAACAAATCCATAAAAGCTACATTGAGAGGCAGAAAAAGCTCATGAAAAGAGTGGAGGCCCAAGGTAGGCGAATAAATGAGTTTTGAAGTGGTCCAACCCAAGAAACTCCAGACTCCTCCAAAGAAAATAAAAAGCATGACGAAGATAATGAGTTCAAAGACAGATCTGGAGAACGCAAAGCTAAAAAATCAGGGGGTGAACCTGAAACCTCAATCTTTACACTATCTACCATAGTAGAGATGCTGAGGGAGGAGATTAAGATGTAGAACACAGAGCTCCATGCTCATATGAACTAGATCCCGGGAGTTCCTCATGTATCCAAAGGGTCAGATTCAAAAAGCTATGTGAAGGTACCCTATAAGGCTAGTGCGGTGACTCGACCTATCCCAAAATGATTTAAGATGCCCCATATCGCCAAATATGATGGGACTACCGATCCTCAAGATCACCTATTATTCTTCATGATAGAGGTAAATGGCAACAACCTGAAGAATGATCAAAAAGTTTGGCAAAACCTTCTGGGGTGAAGCTCTGGTTTAGTATTCTCTCCTACCCAGAAACTCTACTGAATCTTTTAACATGTTGGAAGATAACTTTCTCAGACTCCACGCCAGAGCAATGAAAGTGCACCGCCAAAGGAGGGACATCTTCAAGATTGAGCAAGGAGATATGAAACTCCTCCAAGAGTTCGTCGATAGGTTCCAAAAGAAATGGATACAGCTACCGACAGTACCAGATGAGTGGGCTGCAGAAGCTTTCACGAAGGGACTGAATCCCAAGAGTTCGGTAGCTTCGTTCAAACTGAAATAAAGCCTGATAGAATTCGAGGCAATGACGTGGGCTGAGGTGCACAGCCAATACGAGTCTGAAATCTAAATCAAAGATGATTATAGGAGAAACAAAAGCAACACCCCTTAAGTGTGGAACGAAGTAAAGACCGAGAAGAACCCTTAGTATCAAGGGGAAAGAAACTATCAGAACGCCCTTTGATGGGACACTCAGAAGAGATCATCGCATGGGAGATACACACCATACATAGCAGATTCAAAAATGGTTTTGAGCCATCACGCCGGCCCTCACTCCTCAGTAACTCCTCGACCTGAGAGAAGGGACCTCCGACAGAGGGGCCTCCAGGCTTGGGAAGCTTAGAAACTCATGGTATATGCCATTGAAAATGCTCCCCACCTCTCGAAATATTGTTTCACCATTAACCTAGGAGAATTGGTCATAACTATTCGGGATAGCAAAGGGGCCAAGTTCTTGAAGCCTGTTTGCACTGGTCCTGATCCTTAAAACATGAGCGTATGGTGCAAATTTCACAGTTCACATGGACACGATACTAGGTGATTGACGCCATCTAAGGGAAGCAATGGCTTAATTGCTCAAGCATGGTCACCTAAGGGAATTCCTAAGCAACCAATCCAAAGCTAAATATAGAAAACCGGGTGAAGCAAACAACTATCCCGTCAACCAGAGGGCTCCCCAAAAAACAATAAACTGAGCGACATCAAATAAGACAGTAGGTACGCTCTCTCATTTCTTTCATTGAATCCATAACTATCAAGTTTTCCTTTTTTTTCAAGCCCTCGACAACAACTCTCTCGCCCTCATAGGGGGAATGGCCTCTAGGCAGAGTCTAAGACGGATGCCAACAACTTGGAGCACGAATACTCCTCAAGGGAACCCAATGAAAGAAGAGCTCACTAGCTAGCAAATTGAGCACGAAAATCCAAAAGGACGAGCTACACTCTTTTCCCTTCGACCAAGCCTTTTTATCCCAAAGAGAATTTTTGGCTGAAAACATTTTTAACGAGGTAGCAATAGGGACTTCTGGGAAAGATATGGACGAGCTACATGTTATGAATCCTATATTTGAACCAACAGTCTCGTAAATATGAAAATTTTGAATGAAAAAGCTTTCTGGACACTGATTTTTCGCTCGAAATGACTAAGTCCGAGTTTTTTGGACTACTTGGCCAAAGGGGTACGACATCATGCTAGGGACTCTCGATTTTGATAATGCAGCCTCCCGAAATAAGCTCACTCTTGAGCTCTCGTAAGGGTACAGTACCATGCTTGGGACTCTCAATCTCGATGATACAGTCTCCCAAAATAAGCTCACTCTCGAGCATTCATAGTGGTATGGTACAATGCTAGGGACTCTTAATCCCTTTGATGTAGCCTCCCGAAATTAACTTTGATTGTCTAGGGTAAGCCTACACCTAAAAAGCTTTCCGAGAAAAGAATTTTTTTTTACTAGGGGCTACTACGAAGGTCGCATGATAGCTTTTAAGACTTTGGACTCGAGGCTCGACTTTCAATCAAAATGATATCTTTGTGTCACCCAACTAGAATGTCTACCTTTACGCTCGTCATGCGGACTGATCATCCGAGAGAAAAAGGTATGAAATAACATTTTCTATATTCTTAGGATATGCTGGCACACGAGGAACCCTCGTATCATTACAAAAGCATAAAAATATCCTCGTTTAAGAGTCCATAGTCAAAATTAACAAAAAGATA
Organism: Jaltomata sinuosa; assembly: GCA_003996215.1. NCBI lineage: Eukaryota > Viridiplantae > Streptophyta > Magnoliopsida > Solanales > Solanaceae > Jaltomata > Jaltomata sinuosa. The sequence goes on from QJPP01001077.1 coordinate 140,441, forward strand.
GATGTCTCATCTCTCGATGCTACGCTTTATTGCTCTCAGAAATGTTCAAACTTAGCATCACAGCCATAAAAAAAATCCTCCTCAAAGACGAGGTTTAAAAAGAGCAGACTTATGACAAGTCCTCGATTGGATTAAGCTCTAATTATGCCTTGATCCAAAAAATGACTTTGCAAGTAATGCTAAAAATAAAAATTCAATCAGCGTCTACCTTTGGTCATCAATTATTACAACTCGACACTTACTAACTCAGCCTCAGAACCTACTCGAGCAGACTTTACAGTTAAACACGCCCAGGGTATGACCCTTGGGAGATACTCATAAAAAGGCACTCACTGCCACACAATGTATAAATCATCTCTCCAAAAAAACATGTTGAAATGAGCCTCAAAGTTAACGAGTTTGAATTATACAATATGACAACTTTATTCGCCTAAAAGAAAACAAGGCATCAAAGTATACATCAGAAGCATCTATATTATTTCCTTCTCACCGACACGGAGATAGCCCCGACCAAAGATGGATCTTTGATCCTCTTTAATAAACAATGGCCGATGTGCCTTCAAATAAAAGCGCGACTGGAAACTTCTCAGAATTGCCCCTGTGACCAGCCGTTGGATATTGAGGTGAAAAAATCTACGACCCACAAAGGTAGCTTTCGTGTAGCTAGGTATCACGAGAGATGACCCTTGGGTATCTCGAGTAGATTGGGAGGCCTGGGAAATATGGGACCACTATTTTCCCACCCTTGAGGTAGATCAGGTAGGATAGGCCCGAAGCCCAGGGCTACAAAAGAAGAAAAAGGCACAATGTACTGACACGATCCACTTTCGTCCTCAGCCCAAAGTACAGTTTTACCTTTATCCTCATCAACAACCTCAATAGAGCAACCCAGAATCATACACTGGGATCAAAGGCAAGGGTAAGATAACAACTACTGAGGAAATCCAGTTCAGCGTTTGAACGACAGAGAAAATGAGAAGAGGATGCCATGAAAGGAAGGTTTTCTCTCTTTCTCTTACTCTTTGCTCTTTCCCTACTATTTGCTTTCTTTTCTCAGTACTGAAGAAGAAAGGCTCTAGGTGAAATAAAGAGCAAGGCCTGAAAAGTTGCTACTTATAAGTAAAAAGCATAATTAATGCATGGAAGGCAGAAGGTCACGGATGGCTACCACATGGATATTACATCTAATCTGGACAGAAGTTGAAGCAACAACTCTCGAGAATCGAGGCATCAAAACTGGCTCACCTCTTAGCCGATTTAACAGTTTAAAACCCCAAGTAGAAGAGCCTTGCCTCAATTTCCCTCCTTTATCCTCTCAACTTCCCACCTACATTAATTTGACTAAAGAGGGAATGAGCTAGGTAAAAATGAATCCATTCATTTCATCATGGAAAATTCATTACAAATACAAAAAAATACCCTTGAAAATCCCAAAGAGGACCCTGAGGCACGCGAATGAATCAAATGCAAATTTTATATGGGTAGGAAACCTTACAAAGAAAACTCTACTCAACTGCGGAGTCCTCAAAGCTTCTACCTAAGCTGTCTTTGAATAACTCATCTTCCAATGCAGACGATTAGCAAGTTCAATCATGGCTTGTGACTCAGCAATCACCCGTGCAGCCAAGTAAGCACAGTCATTGAATAAACACTCTGTTGAGGCAACCTCTATTTTCTGACGGTCCCTATTAGAGACCACGAAATTCAAATAGTTGACCACTCCCACCGATCTCAATGTCAAGTTAACCTCATCAGCAATTTGCAAAAGAATTGTTCGGTATCACATCGCATTCAGTGAAGAATTATGTAAAGCTTTAGGTATAGCTTGATGGGTAACAAAAGTAATCGATGGACGCATTTCTTGAGAAGATGAGACCAAGATGGCCAAAGCTTGGGGACGCAGATAAATCCTCAAAAGAAGCTAAGAGGGGGTCGATAAGTCTCCCCTCAGAAATGATAAGGGGCCTCGTAACTAAAGGCACCCCAGGGGCATAAATAATGTGACCTACTCCCTCGGCCATCTCTAGCTGCCGAAATAAGTGAGTGGTCTCGAGGTCAACCTCCGACAACTGGACTCTCGTTCTCTCGGCATCATCAATACCCCCAAAATCAAACCTCTTCTTAGAAGACTTGAGTCTTTTGGTACTCTTTTTTTGGCAGGAGTAAGCACGGCCTCACAAAAGGGGCCACTGGAGGCGCCTGCAAGAACGTGCAAACCCTCACCTAGCTCTTGGTCGACCAGGTTCAGAGCAACTACCCGAGATAATCGGATCACGAAGCTAGAGGACAGACCTACAAATGAAAAAATATCAGTAAGCAAACGAAAATAAGAGATGATCGCAAAAGCTGAATAGTGGGCCCACTAAGATTCTTAGCATTCTAATCAAAATTGTTACACAGCTGGTCCACGAACGCCCATCAACGGTAGAAACACTCAAAATCTTTTCGACTCATGAGCAGAGCTTACCATCGAAGCGGATGAAAAACATTTTCGCAGAAGGAGTCCACCTGAGAGCTGCGAAGAACAAACAACGGTCAGCAACTGAGTAAGAGGCAAAAGGACAAAGGGGAAAAGCCTGAAGCCACTTACAGTTAGAGTTCCAAGTCGCAGGATGGAAACCCTCGAACAAGTCATGAAGGTCCACCACAATGAATCGATTGGACCAACCTCGATCTCTAGGATTATCCAGATTACGGAGAAGAGACTTCCTACCATGACTAATCAATTAAATAATCCCTCCTCGATCCAGACGAAGAGAATATAAGAGAAGCAGGTGATGCAAGGAAAACTCCTCACCTACTGAAGTGGCTAACACTAGTAGACACGCAACGATCCTCCACACCCTAGGGCTAAGTTGTCTAAGGCACACATTGAAGGTATTACAAAATGAGATAATTACTTCATCTACTGGGTCCCAAAAACCCATACTAAATGGATAGGTATAAACAAAGGACCTACCCGGTCGAGATAATGTGACGCTTTCGAAAAAATAAGGGGCTTCAATTTGAAAAGTTGTCCGCCGGCCAGCCCCAATTCTTTCAAACAGTTACCAGGTTGCATTCTCTGATAAGGGAACCTAACTCGCTCACTGGCCTGCCATTCTCTTTAACCTTCCCACTGCTTAGAGATGAGAAGTCTTTGATAAAAGAATAAGAACATAGAAGGATCTCATTAATACTCGACTCAAAAGGACCCGACCCTTTATCTTTTCCCTTGAACGAAATGCCGGATATAGTGAGGCAAGATGCAGTGCAGTTGCAAAAATCAGCAAGAAAAGTCAAAAGAAAGTTGGATATGCGAAACGACACGTTGAACTTATAAAAAAGACAGCGCTAAAAAGTGCCTCGGGAAAGATGCGGGCTATAAGTCGTCCATATGTCGAAGGGCCAATTCGTGATGAGACGCGGCGTCATGAGAGAAGGTTAAAGCAGCAATGTCCATATCATTTTTCATGCCCCGAGAACTACATGATGCAGTATCTCAAAAAACAGAGGGACTATCTGTATGGAGTAAAATCGGTACGAAGACATGTGGCAGTGATCGAGAGAACAGTTCGAGCGCGTGACCGCCACAGTGCGAGCATCACTTTGAAGGAAAGGAAGTTTCCTACTCCCATCACCATCAATGACATGGCACAAAGTGACAAGCAGGAGACAAGAATGTCAGAAACGAGGACGAGCACCTGCAGGGCAGAAGCACAGGAGCCCGGTAACGAACCAGACAGCTGGCGCCCTCACATTGATGGAACTCCTAGAGCATAGCTGGCCTAGTGCCTTAGCTTGTATACTATAAATAGTGACCCTAATTCACTTGTAAAAGGATTCTGATTTGACCCCCCTTTGTTCTCTCCTCTCTCTCACTTTGAATATTAATACAATATTAGTTTCTTGCTCCTTAAGTTTTAGAGTTCATAGCTGCTCAATACTTAGTTGTTCTTGAATACCTCTCGGAGGCTCGACTCTGTTCTCGGCTGCTCTCGAGAATGTCCTCAGCGAGCTTAGTTTGTGCACTTTACCCATTTTCTATTGTTTATTTGCAGTTACTTCTTGTCTTTTTCCCTATTATTGCCTTCCCTCGATTATTGAATATACTGACAAATCGATAACACGAACGAGATTGAATCGTAGCGCGTGCTCTTAAGTCACCTACAAATTCAACTATATCAAATTTGGGGTAAATAATTACCCAGACACTTTCAATTCATGAGTCTGTCTCTGTATATTAGAGGGTGAAAAGGGAGATAAAACTTATTTTCTCTAGTTCTGTCAAAAAAAAGTATTATTTTCTTTATTTTTAAGAGAGAATATTTTTTAAAATTCTTGATAACCAAACATGAAAAACACTCACTTAATAACAGCAAAAGATAAACAATATGCCTAAAATTTTGGAAAGGTAAACATCTTTTTTATCTCTTTGAGAGTATGAGTGATTCGGATAATCCCACTTCATTCTGTTTAGGCAATAACGGCCGACTTCCTCAAAATCATCTCCTACTCACTTTTATGTTGTCACCACTTTAATTTCCAGAAAAGGACAGATCCCATTTTCCATTATCCCTACTGTTTTATTGCAATTATAGTAATCTCTTAGGGGTATTTTCGGTAATAAAAAATGCCATCTGGACGGCGTTTTCTTACACTTCCACTGGCTATATATATATTTCTCTCCTCTTAAAGAATCTTCCCTCATCAAAACACAGAGTCATCCTTTCTCTTTTTGTCCATTTCTGAAGAAAAAAATATACATAAACAAATATATATTTATATTTATATATAACTGTATATTTGTTTATCAAGGCTCTGTGTTTTGCTACACCCAATTAGTTTTTCTTGAAAAAATATTTTTTTCAAGAAACCCCACACACGAGGAGGACAAGTTTTCTCTGTCTTTCAAGCTGTTCTTTGTAATTTGAGCCATTTATAACAGAGGTATATGCATATACAAAAATACCCATATGATTTATTTTACAAATACCCATATGGGGTTTTTTTTGTTTTGTTTTTTTGACTGAATTATTGGAAAAAGTTCTGATTTTTATGTGTAGAGTTGGGTTCTGTCTTTGAGTGATTTTTATGTCAAGAATTTGGAGTCCCTTTTGGTCTTTTTTTTCAATATTTTCCCTTTTTGGAAATCTCTTATGTTTTGGACCTTTTAGACTTTGTGTGATTCTAAAGTTCTCTGTTTGGTTTCCCTCTAAATTTATTTGTTTTTGGTTATTGTGTTTTATATCTTATGTTGACCTTGTATATCATAGGTGATGACTTTTTATAGGGAGTGGGTGTTAGCTGTAAAAGATTTTAGTTTTATTGATTGCAATGGACTTTGTTAGTGTCCTTTCATGTACCCTTTCTGAATTAAGTAGCATTGAAGTTAGTATAACTATGGAGTACAATAGTCCATCTTGCTTTCAGATCAATTAGTCATACAGAGAGTGAGAGAGAGTTGCACATTTGTTTATACATTTTCTTGTCTTTGTATGTATGTCTTGTATAGCTATAGTAAAAGGTTCCATGGAGAGTGTTAGTTTTCTAATAATATTTGTTTGTATATGTGATAAGCTGTGAAAAAGATTCCTTTGCAACTGTTTGATTTCACCTTTGACTTTTTTTTTAACTTTTGTTCTAATTGCATATAGTGAACAATCAAGAACAGGAAATTTTGCAGCCTATGCTTGTTTGACACATAGTTTAGGTTCTTATAAACAGCTTTTACGAGTTGATTCAGAGAATTTTGACTTATCCCCACATCTATCCAATATCCATATATTCACCTCCCCCCACCCCCCCACCCCCCACCCCCTAAATTGTATCAGTTGCTTACTGGTAAGCTGAGCTTTCTTGATTAGTCACAAGAAAGTTGAAATCTTTTGTTCTTATGAGAGCTATTTATTGCAGGAAGATCATGAAGATGATAGTGGAAAATATTGAGAAATTTGATGCAGAAGAAGTGATTGAGGATTTTGAGGTGTTGACAAAAGATGCTGGTAGAATTCAAGAAGAGACACTTCAAAAGATTCTTGAAGAAAATGGGGGAACAGAGTATCTGAAGCAATGGGGTCTGAATGGCAGAACTGATGTTGAGACTTTCAAGGCTTGTGTCCCTATTGTCAGTCACAAGGATTTGGACCCTTTTATTCAAAGAATTGCTGATGGTGATCTTTCTCCCATTCTTACTGGAAAGTCCATTGAAACCATCTCCTTGAGGTACTGTGAAATTTTTACCTTATCTTCTTGTCCGTCGATTTCTGTTACTATCAACTGTCTCTTGTACTTCGATTATCACACTTTTAGGTGGAGTTACTTTGTTATGCTTTCTATAGTATTTTATCATGATCCCTTCACTTCAGTTATTTCTTTTTCCATCTGCTTTGATATGTTTTTTCTTGAGCCGAGGGTTTATCAAAAACAATTTCTCTATCTCTCAAGGTAGGGGTAAGGTCTTCATACAATCTATCATTTTCAGACCCCACATGTGAGATTACAGTGGGTATGTTGTTGTTGTATGTTTAAAGAAGTTTAATAAGGAAATTTAATGGTTGATTTGCAGTTCTGGTACTACTCAAGGGAAGCCAAAGTTTGTACCCTTCAATGATGAATTGATGGAGTCCACCATGCAGATATTCAAGACCTCTTTTGCCTTTAGGAACAGGTAATGTGCCATTTGTCATTTTGTTTTATGTCCTGTATCTCATGTAATTTGCTTGTTGGTTCATGAAATTTGTTTTTTTCAGTTTCTTTTGTCCACAAATACATCATATATCCTACCGGGAAAACACGGGAGAATTAGTTTTGTAGGTCACTTACAATTTTTTTTTAATTTTCTGGTCTTTTTATGAGAATCTTTATATTTATACATGAGAGATTCGATAAAATCATTTTCTTTCTATTCAATTTGTAAGTGGCCAAGAGATCTCGTTTCCTCGGGAAAAGGTAAAAAGTTCCCTAATAATTGGAGCAGCTATGGAAAGTTAAAGTGTTTAAATGGTGATGATGTGGGGACATTTACCTAACTTCTGTCACACTTTCCAACTCCCAAGAAAAGAAAGAACTGTTGGTACTTTCTGCAAGTAAATTAAATGTTTGGTTTGTCAAAGCTTAGTGTGTACTACAAACAAACATAGTACTAGTTCACACTATGTTTAGGCCAACACTTAGCTTAATGCAATAGTTCTGTTTTTTTCTTTTCTCTTTCAGAGAATTTCCAATTGGGAATGGGAAGGCTTTGCAGTTTATTTACAGTAGCAAGCAGTTTAAAACTAAGGGTGGTTTGATAGCTGGGACAGCCACTACCAATGTGTATAGAAATGCACAATTCAAGAAGACAATGAAGGCAATGTCTACACCATGTTGTAGTCCTGATGAAGTAATATTTGGGCCTGATTTTCAACAATCCTTATACTGCCACCTTCTATGTGGTCTCATTTTCCGCGATGAAGTTCAAGTTGTTTCGTCTACGTTTGCACATAGCATTGTCCATGCTTTTCGAACTCTTGAACAAGTATGGGAAGCGCTTGTTGTTGACATAAGAGAGGGAGTCTTATCGAGCAGAGTCACTGTCCCGTCCATACGATTAGCCATGTCAAAATTGCTGAAGCCTGATCCAGAACTGGCTGATACAATTTATAGCAAGTGCTCAAGTTTAAGCAATTGGTACGGCTTGATTCCTGAACTCTTCCCGAATACAAAGTACATATACGGTATCATGACAGGTTCCATGGAGCCTTACTTGAAGAAACTGAGGCATTATGCAGGGGAATTGCCTCTATTGAGTGCAGATTATGGTTCTTCTGAAGGATGGGTCGGAGTAAACGTTAACCCAAAACTTCCCCCTGAGATGGTTACGTATGCAGTGTTACCTAATATCGGTTATTTTGAATTCCTTCCTCTCGAGGAAAATCTCAATGGCGTGGAGCAAGCAAATTCTCCACTCGGTCTGACTGAAGTTAAACTTGGCGAAGAGTATGAAATTGTCTTCACCAATTTTGCAGGTACAATTTTCTTGCACCCCTTTTCTTGAAAATGTTGTGTTCATCAAATTGTGGGCTTTCTCTTTGTATATGAATTTATGGAGTGAGCATAACATGCTAACGAGCAATCATCGGTCATTGTGGGAACATAGTCTTATTTATTCAGTGATTCTTCCCGGTGAACACGTTCTGCACTAATTTATGATTTGTTTTTATGCCTTGTTCTGGAGTTCAACATGTTTTTTGTCCATATTCTGTTGCATTCATTTGTTCTTATCTGCAATACTTGCATGTGCTTGATATTCATTTCCTTTTGACCACTTCTCATCTCTGTTGTTAAGTACTCCTATATAGAATGCTGGAATTTTTTGCATTTTTCCTTCTAAGTTCTGTCCAGTTGTTCCACATCTACTACACTTACAGATTTGTTAAATAACTAGCTAATTGGTCTATCTATTGAGCCGAGGGTCTATCGGAAATAGCCTCTCTACTTCCAAGGTAGGGGTATGGTCTGCGTACGCTCTACCCTCCCCAGATCCTACTTTTTGGGATTACATTGGATATGTTGTTGTAGTTATATGTACTGACAGTATAATTGACGAGTTAATGCATTTGTATATGCAGGTTTATACCGTTATAGACTAGGTGATGTGGTCAAGATAAAAGGATTCCACAATGGGACTCCAGAACTCCAGTTTGTTTGCAGAAGGAACCTTTTGCTGAGCATTAACATAGACAAGAACACTGAGAAAGATTTGCAACTGGCCGTGGAAGCTGCAGGCAAGCACTTAGTAGACGAAAAACTAGAAGTAGTGGACTTCACGAGCCATGTCAACGTCTCAGCTGATCCAGGGCACTACGTGATCTTCTGGGAACTGAGTGGGGAAGCAACTGATGAAATGTTACAAGACTGCTGCAACTGTCTGGACAAATCGTTCATCGATGCAGGCTACGTGAGCTCCCGGAAAGTGAGTGCAATTGGAGCACTTGAACTGAGGATTCTGAAGAGGGGAACATTCCATAAGATATTGGATCATTTTGTAGGATTAGGAGGAGCTGTTAGCCAGTTCAAAACCCCTAGATGTGTTGGTCCAAAAAATAGCTCATTGATCCAAATACTGTCTAGTAATGTTGTTAAGAGCTATTCCAGTACTGCCTTCTGTTAAATTATATTGTATCTTTCCAGCTTTTGTAGCCCTGCTGGGCATTCTTGTTTTAATAATAGTGTAATATATCTGCTTTTCTCTTGGACTAATGTCTATATAATATAGACTATAGAGAGGAAATCTCAAAAACATGGTCGGTTGACGTGAAGCCAACGAGTTCAGTCGAATAGTTTAATGAGTAAGATAGAAAAGCTTTTACCAACTTGATAAGTATAATATGCCGACCAAATAGAGCAGAAAGCTTGCCATTTCTTTCCATTATAGTCACGATAATAGGTGTGAATTTGCCTATTTGTGGATAATGCGGAAATCCTGGTACTTGAAATCCTATGGATGAAAACATATTTCTCTAGATACCATTGAATTTCATTCGAAGGAGGATGAGCCTTTCTAAGATATATTAATTCTTGTCAGAAAAAGACAAGATTAACCGATGTTGTTCAAACAGGCATGGGCCAAAGTAACTAAATTTTCGTAGCAATTGGAGTTCTGAATTATCAGTTTTGGAAGTAGTATGGGGTCTGTAATTAGTCATAGTGCTCTTCCTATTCAACTACTTTTATCATTTCCAAACACCTCATTTCATACCTAGTGGTGCAGTGATACTTTGCATCCACTAATTTAGTGCTACATCCACTTGACTTTTCGAATACGTATACATATTTTCGAATACATATATGTATTTTCGTATACATATAAATGCCCAACCCCCAACCCCACAACCAACAAAAAGAAAGTGTTAAGATGAAGTTGTTGACTTGTAATCATGGGCCATTTTTGAATTTATGTAATGCTAGTAGGACAAATTAGCTGTCACTTGTCAGTTTTGTGGCCCCATGATCTGATCAAAGTGCGTCTGTTGATTAACATTTGGTCTATTTTCTGCCCAATTGGGAGAAAGAGACAACTCTCTCGGCAACATTTGATATGTGGGAAGCACAACTTGTGACACTTTACTTCATTTCAAAAGAAATGTAATCTTTTTATAATTAAAAAGAATTTAACATTAAAATTCATCTTTTGCCTTTATTAAAGTTATTTAAAAACTATCTAAAATTTGGTTTAGATGTGAAAAGCGAGATTGAGATGGTTTAGACATGTGATGAGGAGATGCATAGATGTTTCAGTACGGAGGTGTGAAAGGTTGGCTATAAATGAATTTGAGAGACGTAGAGGTAGACCGAAGAAATATTGAGGGAGGTGATTAGACAGGACATAGCGCAGCTACGGCTTACCGAGGACATGACTCTAGATGGAAAGGTGTGGAGAACGCGTATTAGAGTAGAAGGTTAGTAGGTAAGAGTGTATCCATGCTAGTAGGTAGGAGTGCTTTGTCTGGTTGTAAGTACTAGTAGTCGTAGTGCTATGCTTGTAGTGACTTGTTCTTGGAGTTCTGCTGATGTTTGTTGTTGCAAGTAGATCAATCATAGTATTATTTTGTGGTAGTCTTGCTCTGTTACTATTTGTTATTTTGTTACTACCTATTGTTGTTGGTACTTCTATTACGTCTTTTTCTTGATTATTTGTGTCTTGAGTCCCCAGTCCATCGAAAACAACCTCTCTACCTCACCTCTGAGGCAGAAGTACAGACTGCATACACTTTACCTTCTGCAGACCTTACTTTATGGGAATACGTACACTGGATATATTATTGTTTTATCTCAAATTTGGTTTAGAACTATAAAATTTTAAAAATCTTTTTAATTTTTTTTTCTTTTTGGTGTCAAATCAAATGTCATTCAATAAATTAGGAGGGAGGAAGTGACTAATTCAGTTTGAATGGACAGAAGTTAAGTTGAAAAAACTGGAGGAAATTTATATATGCATAGTACACCGGTCAATGTTCAATCATTGTTAATTAAAGAAGCCAATCATACAGGCAAAATGCACAGTGTCAATTGGACCAATTAAGACAAACCAGATTGCATTGGCTTCAAATGTGTGTATTTTTTATGTTTATTTTCAGTTTGGTGCTAAATGTAAAAATGTGGTAAGTTGGGTTCCAAGTGCCAACAACTCAGCACACTCCATTAATTACTTGCCTTTCAACACCTTTGGGATAACCAAAAATAAAAATTGAAATTAACTTAATTATAAATACTAACATTATAGTAATCAATAATGTCAAATATGGCTAAAAAAATAAAATGAGTAAGTTTTTATAATGTTAGCAAATATGTCTAACTTTTCAGATAAGTTTTTTTTTTTTTTATTGATTGGTTAGCTAATTATTTTTTAAATGACTTGATAGTGTAAATCCATAAAAAACTAGAATCTCCAAAAGCGAAAAATATCACATAAATTAAAACAAAAAATATATATATATAACTTTACATCTTCAGTGTCACCTGGTAAAAGACCAGTTCTTTTTTTCATCATATGATCATATTGACTTAGTAGAGACAGGGCCGGCTTTACCGTAAAGTCACTAAAGTAATGGCTTGGGACTCCAACTTTTTAGGGGCCTTGTTTTTTCCTAAATATTATATATATATATATATATATATATATATATATATATATATATATATATATATATAATTTTAAAAAAATCTATGGATTGTTAAATTTGAAGATAAAATTTTGAAAAAGAAGTAAAATAACTTTTTATCTGTTAATGTGAAATCATTGTAATTATTGAGAAATAAAATAACTTTTAGGTAATAGTAGTATTGCTTTTTGCGTGGATACCTATTTTGTTTTCTCATTTATATCCTAATAACAAATAACATGGATCTACATTTCCCTAGATTTATCTTTTCTCATTTTCCGTTTCACTATTTTTATTCTCTTATTATCAAATTATTCTTGTCTTCTTAAAAATTTTAAGCATAACAATAATCAATCATTATATTGAAACAACACAACACTATATTAATATCAATATATCAACTTATCAAATTCTTGAGCTAGATTATTTATTCTAGCCTTTTAAAATTTTGTTTTAGGCCTCGAATCTTGTTGAGCCGGCCCTGAATAGAGAATTTTCACGAATTATGTTCGACTGAAGTTGATAATGCAAAGTTCGGGGTGGCAATTGGGGGAGTTGGGTTAAGTTTGAGCTGGTCAAAATGGGTCAAGACCCAACCCAACCCAAAATTTCTTGTGCCAAAAAAGTTGGGTCAAAACGGGTTATATAACGGGTTAGTAACGGGTCACAACCCAACCCGCCCATTTTTTACTAAATTTTAATTGCTTTATTTATTATTTTATAAGTTTTTAATACCTAATAAAATTATTTTTTTCTTTATTATAACTATTTATAACATATAAAATCAAAAAAAAAATTAAAAATATTTTGACAAAATTTCTCAAAAGTCAATTTGGATTATATATCAACTCAATTTTTAATGAGTTGAGCTAACAAATGGGCGGATCAATAACCAATCCAAACTTAAATGAGTTGAGCGGATTGAAAGGATTGAGTTTGATTTTGCCACCATGTACAAAGTACACAATTTGACAATATTTTTTCCTTGTAGGTCCAGGGTTTGGTAATTTGTTTGAGTTGACAAAAATGGGCTTCATTCATTGTTCAAAATAGGTTGGGCTAACGCCGAAATGACATCCAGGAAACTTCAAGAGAATTTTACACCATATAATGAAGGAAAAATTATGTGGGTGAGCATTTTTTATAAAATATTTACTCTTTTTAGTGATACTTTTTATTTATTACCATCTATAGCAATATATAGAAATACTATGAAAAATCTGCAATATGTATTAAAAGTGAATTACGTATGCAATATAGATGTATTATAAGTGTTTTAAAATGTATTAGCTTTGTTTGGTAAGAAATTGACACAATGTATTATAAGTGTATTAAAGTGTGTGATAAATGTATTATCCATGAATAAAATTTATATTATATGTGTTTTATAAATTATTCTCTGCAATATATATTAAAACTGTATTATAAGTGTCCAGTGAAAAAAAATGTTATTGCTATAGATGATAAATATTTTCTTAATATAGCATATCTATGTAAGTTTTCCAATAATGAAATAAAATCTTAGTAACAATTAACTCTCAAAGATGTGTGTTTTATGTAAGTTAACCTTTTATAAATATTTATAATAATTATTCAACACAATAATTTAAAATATAGAAACTTAAGGAAATAGGTATTCATTAGTAGGCTCCAGTTTTGATACATCTAATCCCTTGTTTCAATTTTCTACCCCCTCTAATCTCTCTAAATTATTCTTCGTATTCCATATCTCCAGTAGAACTCCTTCCCTTAATTCGAAGATTTCAATTGGAAACATCCAAACACTATGAGAAGTCATTTGACTTTGAAAATTGAAAATCAATTGAAGAGCTTGTGCAAAATTGTTCGATGTTTTACGGATGACATATTTGAAAAAATATTTTGTACATACAGTGATATACAAACGTGATACAAATGACATATACATGATATATCGGTGTATGTCACATGTATCTCGTATGTATGCTAATGTATGTCACATATATCATTGTAAAAGTAGTAGCATATATACGACATGCATGTGACATACAAATGATACATATTTTCTGTATCAATATATGTCATTGTATCTCATGTATATGCCAATATATTATTAGAATACTAAAATTGTCAACCACTTATGAAGCTACTGAAAAATTCATTTTCAGTCATTGCTTTTTCTTGTTTTCTTATGTATAGTGAAATGTTCACATACAACTAAAAAGGAATGAGAAGGGAACACAAAGGTTAGAGAAGAAATCTTTTAGGAGTAAAATAAACTCTGACAAAAAATAATTAATTTTGTAGCATAACTGTGATGATTTTTTGGGAGAGCGGTGGTGATAGCAGAGGTGGTTGGATGGAAATAATGACGGCTAGGTTTTGTCAAAAAGGGAAAATATTAAAATTCTTATTTTATGAGATGTATTGCAAGGTTGCATACACAAATTAGCTTGATTTTATACATTTTACAAAATTAGTGTTGTTATGGTTTGTAAAGTTAATAATATTGTTATAGTTAGCAATAAACGTCATTAATATTGCTACTCCCTTCGCCATATCAGTTGTTCACCTTATTAGAAATAATTATCCCAAATTACTTGTCTATTTGCAAATTAAGACAAAATTAATTATAATTTTTTTCATTTTACCCCCACAATTAACATTTTTTGAAAGTCTAAACAAGTTTGCAAGTTCCAAAAAAAAAATCAAAGGAGTGAATAAAAGGTAAATTAGTAAAACTATGGGTGAAAATCATTTACACCCCTCAACTTTGTTTTAAAAATCAAACGTCCCCCTCAACTTTGAAAAATAATCATTATCCCCCCTTTATCCCATGCAATGTCTATTTTATCTTTGACATTTGCAATCCTTCATTTATGTAATTTATTTTATATTATATATAATATTTATTTTTTAATCTAGGTAGTTTTTCAATTTTTATTTAAGTTCATTATAAGTAGTATAATCTTTTTTATAATTTGTTGTAAAATTAAATATTATTTTGTATAATTATTTTAATATGACGGCATTAGGTATATATGATTGTTATTAATGAAATATTTTTTCTAAATTATAATTTAAAATTTATTTACAATATAAATAAATAATCTTTTTAGAATTGTGTGACCAGAAGATCATGGGTTCAAGCCATGAAAATAACCTTTTACAGAAATGCAGGGTAATACTGAGTACAATAGATCCGTGTGGTTCGGTCCTTCCTAGACTCCGTGCATAGCAGGAGTTTTAGTGCACCGGGCTGCCTAATCTTTTAAGAATAGCATGAGTTTTAGTGCACCGAGTTGCCTAATCTTTTAAGAGTTTGTTATAAAAAATTATTTGTTTTTATTAATTATTTTTGTATACCTGTATCGAAATATATTTATAAAGTTATCACATTATAGTTTTCATTATATTTTTAATTTATATTTATAGTTTTTATTATTAATAATAAAATTAATTTTTATTTTGTTCATTTATTTTATTATAGAGCACGAACACCATTAGTTTTTATACTGGATCTATATTTTTTTCTTTTCCTTTTTCGATGTTTTATAGATAATTTGTTGTACAGATTAAAAAAATAAAAAATTATAATTTTCAGGAAGTAAAATAAATAAATGTTGATAATGTAAGGGTAAAATAGACATTTAGAAAAGTCAAGTAGAAAAAGGAGGGAGAATGATTATTTTTTAAAGTTGAGGAGGGAATTTGATTTTTAAAGCAAAGTTGAGAGGTGTAAATGATTTTCATACGTAAAATTATTCATCTTATTTATGATTTCTTAAAAGGCGTGTAAAGAGGAAAATTGACAATCAATATGAAACGAAAGGAGTATATATGAATTTTTCCGAAACTTCAATGTGTTGAAAGGTACTCCTATCTGTTAAATTGTTGAATTAGCAATAAACGTCATAGCTATTGTTATTTATGGTATTTTTTCAAATTTCAATGTGTTGAAAGGTACTCCTATTTAATTTGTTGTAAAATTTTCACATGACACCCTACTTGATCACTCCTATTTAATTTTTACCTACTTTTTGAAAGAAATAATAATTGGTACCTAGTATTAGGTAATTTCAGATTGAACTACTTATTCTTCTCTAATACTTTCTGAATTTATAGCAATTGAAGTATAATATTTTGGAGAATGAGTCTTGAATTTTGAATATGAAAAGTGAATTCAAATCAAATGAATGTCGTTGAAAAAGCTTAAAACATTGGCAAATCACTATTGATGCAAAGACGAGTTTGTTAGATTTGTTGTTATTTTAGAAAATTGATAATTATGATTCGTCATTTGATATTTCGAATTTATATTTTAAATTTGAGTTCATTTGAAGTAGATTCGAGTGCTAAATTATTAAAGAATAAAATTTTATTTCTGGGCAAAAAGTATTTTAGTTAAACAACAGACATAAGTGTTTGAACTTCAACAATAAATAACTGAAGTCATACAAAAATTGGTTGACTGAAGTGCAGACAAGAATGATTACACTTCAGTCATATGTGTCTGCAGACAAAAATAGATGAATTTCTACCAAGTAAACCTTGACAAAATTTTAAATCTTTGACATTGAAATTGAGGTGATGAATAACTTTATTCATTTGAGAAGTGATTTTTCAGTTTCAAATTAGAAGTTCATCTCCACTAATATTTCAATCAAGGGTAGATTGTCTCTTAGACTTTTCTCCCATGAATAATAAGAAGTTAAAAGTTTTTGATAATTACTTCAATCATATATGGATGCAAGAAGCAAGAAGTAAGAAGTGCAATTAATTTTTACATGTACTTCAGTTATGTATGATGAAGATGCAGATAAAAATAGGTATGTTTCAATCATACATGGATGCATGTAAAAATTATTGTACTTCAGTCATATGCAGCTAAAATGCATGCAAGAATGTCTGAACTTCAATAATGATTGCCTGAAATTCATTCATGTATGTAATCCAATTTCAAATAAAATGTAACTTCATATGCGTATTTGACTGTTTCAGACTCGTATATCTAAAGTTGTCCCAAAATAAAATATTTTATTAACATTTTTTATGTATTGTGCTTATACCTTCAATGTGCCCCTAAAATCGGGTATATGTTCAATATAAAGTATTGGGACATTTACATGATTATCCAGGAAAAAGTAAAAAATATTGTCTTTACTTATTTACAAAATTTTCCCTTAAAAACAAATATCCAACACAGTTTTGTACGTTGTATACCTTTATAGTATACAATTCTCATATTAATATACATTGAATGTGTACAACAAGAAGAATAGTTGAATCACACTATTATATATTACTAAAAATAGGGATAATTTCAAATATGTACAATAAAGTAATTAGTTTACCATAAATATAGCCAAGTTTTCTTTATAAAAAAAATAGCCAAAAAATGAATTAGCCACAAAAAAAAATTACAAAAAAATAGCCGCATGTATATGTAATGTATCAATAGTGTATAAAAGTTATGTAATGTATTAAAATTGTATAAATAGTGTATAAACGTGTATCGATATTGTATAAAAGTTATATAATGTATTAAAATTATATAAATAATATATAAACGTGTATCGATATTGTATATATAATGCACAAACGTGTATCAATATTATATAAATGGTGTATAAATATGCATCGATATTGTCTAAATAGTGTATACACGTATATCGATCTCTTTTTTCAGTCATAAGTCTCTAAATAGAAGCATAATGCTACTTTTACAATCCATGGTTTCACAAAGTCTTCAATGATCTTAATGCATTTTGTTAATTCCATTTGTCAATATTGGTAGTAATTTACCGAAGAAGCAAATTCCTTTTCTCTCCAGCCTTTTGATATGAATTGTCAGAAGCTTGATAGAAGATGTTCAAACTAGCACAAGCAGCAGATTGTAGCAAATTTCTTTCGTATCATCAATGTTATCTACATTCTATTTAGCTTTATTTGAGTAATGAGATTTTATCGAAAAAAGAGAGGATATGAAAATATTTATGCAAATTTATTAAGTATTTTCTGTTATATTTTTCAGTCAGGCAATTTTCAGAAGTCTCTGTATATCGTTATTTGTGAAATCGATATAACCTCTCCAAACAAGTTCTTTCAATCCCGACCAACTCAAAATCTTCTCTAAACAGTCTCAAATTTTACATATGAGCTCCCCTCGATGTTTTGAGTCTTTTGGTATATAATTCGCTCAAAATGATTCACGTTTGCGGTACGTCGATTTTTAAAAAAAAGAGAAAAGCAAGAACAAAGAAGAAGCAGACGACGACGACGACGAACAACTTAGAATCTGTACAGATTCTATGTTTAAAAAAAGATTTCAACAACAAAATGGCTTTCAGTACTACGATATTTTGTTATATTGCAAGTTTTTTCAATTCCGACTAACTCAAAATCTCCTCTAAACACTCTCAAATTTTAGATATGAGCTCCTCTCGATATTTTGAGTGTTTTGATATGTTGTTCACTCGAAATGGTTCACGTTTGCGGCACGTCAAATTTTTAAATCAAGTTTTTAATGGCCGATTTGATCATGGAAGAAGGAGGAGGAAGATTGATAATAGCAACGAATAAAGGAAGAAGAAGAAGGAAGAAACAACTATTAATGGTTGAAGTAGAAGGAAGAAGAAGAAGGGAATGGACAAATGAATATTTCAAGTAATTTTAACAAAGGTGGGCTAATTTTCTTGTAAACAAGATGACCCACTGGTCATTCTCCATAATTATCCCAAAATATAATATGTGATTGGTATACCTTCCGGTATACAAGGTAAATATTTACTGGCTTTTTATAAATATTTTTTCCTAAATAGAGATATTATTGTGTAATTTTTTTAACTGCATAAATATTCGCGTTAATTAAACGGTAATCGAATACAACTTATCTAACTTCTCTTAAATAATATTATTCTTTTGGGGAAAAAAATTATTTCATTATTCATATGAAGGTAGATGAATAGTGTTGACACCCAATTTTGTCCCATCTTTCTTCCCGATTAATTCTTTATGCTTCAAATAATTTTGATAATTTTAAGAAATGTATACAAGTTATTTTTATTATTATAATTAAAATCTATGTAATACTATCGTCCTTATTTTGTGAAATTATCAGTGTAGTTCTACTACTATTATTATTATTACTTTATTATTGTTATTATTCTATAAATCTAGCAGCATGCTCGTTATTTTTAATTTAGCAAAGGACGGAGGCCGTCACCCTAGACAGTGTTGCTCACCACCTTGACGGTCAATGTGACGGACCGTCACACATGTGACGGACCGTCACTCAGACCGTCACCTTAAGGCAGTGGCACTGCCTTCTTCGCTGACTTGATGCTGCCATGGTGCGACGGTGGGGGTGACGGACCGTCACCATCTTGACGGACCGTCACGGAGGCCGTCACCCCTAGACAGTGTTGCTCACCACCTTGACGGTCAAATGTGACGGATCGTCACACATGTGACGGACCGTCACTCAGGCCGTCACTCTTAGGCAGAACCCTTTTTCGCGTATTTCCGTCCGTTTCCGTGTTTGTTTTCATTTCC
Source organism: Jaltomata sinuosa (assembly GCA_003996215.1). NCBI lineage: Eukaryota > Viridiplantae > Streptophyta > Magnoliopsida > Solanales > Solanaceae > Jaltomata > Jaltomata sinuosa. Next base: position 159,598 of record QJPP01001077.1, read on the forward strand.
TACAAATACAACATAAAAAAAAAAAAAAAAAATCCAAAACAACAACGGTTGCTTGAAAACGTACGATTGTTCTTAGTAAAAAGGAGTCGAAAGTGACGTAAATTAGCGTCACATCACCTATCAAATTAATTATAAGTACTTTATTATATAATTATGATTTTTTTTTTTTATGTGTCATATACTATATATTATACTAGTTATTAATTTAGAAGCTCAAAAGATTTAATTTGAGAAAGATTACCAAATTCGGCCAAAATGACCCCAAAACCAGGCCATGTATTCAGCCCATTTCACCTTTAATCCGAGGCCCATTTCTAATTGTTTTCAGCAGCCCAATAACCCTCAACATCTTAAACTAAGATTAGGTCTCTTTTTATTTCTCAACAACCGCTCCTTCCCTTTCCATTTCAATGAAAGCTCTCCATCTCCATCTACCATAAACAGAGCTTGTCACTCCATTTTAGTGCAAACTTTGTCCCTATGGTCTTTTTCTCTGAAGAAACTTCTCCTTTCTCTCATATTCAACGATTCAGTCAACACAAGAAGCCAAAGGACTTTTAGATTTTGATTCATTGTGGCAGAGGATCAGTTTTCAAACGGCTCTTTTGCAGCCAAAATCTCAAACTCGTGACCCCCCTCTGATCCAACTTTTGAATTTCGAATTCGAAAATCGTAACCCTAATTTTCTCCTATAAATACATCCCTAACTCCTCAGCCAAAGGCACGCTGGAACATTCACAAGAAGCACCACGAAAATATTATCACTCACAACACTTTCATCTTTATCTACTACTCAAAACTTCTACATCCTTTTAAGTTTTCATCCGGTCTTTGTTGGTTTGCGACCATAGCAGAGGCACTCAAATTTATTTGGTTCGAAATCTGTTCTTGAGGGAGTAGATTTGAGACCTACAACAACCCCAGGTTCACTGCCCCACAAACGGTAATCTCGACAATTTTTCTTTTATTTATTGTACCCTTCTGTTAATCACGTTTGTTTTTGCTTGGAAATCCATGTTAGTTTTCTTATTCTTATGTGTTAAAAAATGACAAGGGAACTGTAAGATATTAGCATGATTGACAAAAGAAGTTATCTCCCGTGCTCGCAATATCACACCTCCGAAACATACATAATGGTTGTTGGATAAATTCTTAAGTGAATATGTTTTGTCTTGTTCATATAGACATCATGTCTATAGCTTTAAGATAAATTTAAAGTACATGAATCTGATTCTATTTTCTATTGTATCTCAAAATTTTGCTTTAATGACTATTTCTTTGGTATTATGGAAAGTATGGCTGTGAGGAAACATAGTTTAATTATAATCTCTTTTTTAACATGTGGCATTAATTTGAATCAAGATTTGACTTAAGAATTCCATTTCCTTGTTATAGATACCATGTTATTAAAATACTCTTTCTTGAATCACTAATTTTTGAGATTTTGTTTAGAATGCCCATGTTTAGAACAACCTTTCATTAGAAAACTTGTTTTGGCAGCACGAATTAGGGTAAGTTTACAAATCACTAATATGATACTATGAAAAGATGCATTCGTTTGGGATGAGTTTACAAATTACGTTAATTTCATGCTTTATTTATTCTCTAGCTTCTATATCCATTTGAGAGCAGATTCCCTTTTCTAATCATTTTCATCTGGTTTCTCTTTGTTTTGCATGAACACCGGAGTCGAAGAGTCCTACTTTAAGACTCGACGTCACTACAAGACTTGAACGTGCATCTACATCGTCATTTGTATCTCTCGCTCCCTAGAAACTCCATCCAAAAGGATTCGTAAAGAGAAGCGAGAAGAAATGAAAAACATTCAGCTATACTCTTCTTTTCGTTGCTTATTCCTAACATCACGCTTGATAATTTTCTTTCGGTTGTTTCACTTTGAATATTTGTGTGTTTGTTTGGTGACGTTGTTTGATATTTGAAGTATCTGAAAATCAATTCATCTTTGATATAGATATCTTGGAAAACATATAGTTATTAATCAAGTCATCACTTAGTATTTAACATATTTCTCAAGTTTGGTTTAAGTCGCCCCACTCGATACGTTGAATAACCTTAATATTTCTCTTAGATAATTAAATAAAGATTTCAACGAGGGAAATGTTTTTTTTTTCTATGCATAAATCGGCTCCCCTTTTTATTATCCCGTCCATTTTTATCCAAGTATAAAAGTGTTTCAACTCCATACACTATTTTCAAATAAGCTTGTAGACTTAAATACAAGTTTCTTATTGTTGCACACTATTAAGTACTAGTAATCCCTTCTTGTTTTAAAATTAGTCAATTATATTATACACTATCACTTTTACTACACTTAGCATTTTACATAATTTTGCATCTTAACATTTGTTCTAATTAATAAATCAAGTTCCTTTTCTCTAACAAATGGCATTTTTCAAAACCTTTGCTCACTTTATTTCAAGTATACTTTCGAAAGTCTTGTCCTTGAATTATTCTTTTTTCCAAAAAAATGATTTGCATTTTGACATATAATTTTTAATGACTTTTTAAGCCTAATTAATCAAACCTAAGTTTGGCCGGTTAACCGTAATTTAACGGATCTTAAAGGGTGCTTAATACCTTCCCTCTAGATTAATTGAACCCTTACCTAGAATCTCATATTAGTAGACCATAAAATGGAGTTAACATTAGACAATAACTTTAGTCACTTTAGGTGCCCTAATTCACCGTAATAATTAGGTGGCGACTTCCTTAAGTTAGTTAATTTAAATAATTTAGGAATCACCAATATGTTGTACACTATTTTGACCCGGTTAAAATGGGGTATGACAGCTTGGCGACTCCACTGGGGAATTTAGGTTCTAAACCATAACAGACTTAGGTTAATAATTAAGGTTTTTTATGTTTATTTATTTTACCTTAATTGCTCAACGTTTATCTGTCATAATTATATGATATAAATTATTTATTTGCTATTATTTTATATAAACTGCCTTACGTGTTAACGCTTTATTTAAATTGTCATTCCGTTCATATTTCCTCCACTTTTGGAAATTTTGACACTTTCACACACATTGTACACGCGAGTTGTGTCCTTTCACTTCTCCGAAATTCTTTCAAAAACCTTGTATTTAGAGAGTTGGTGTACGCGTGGGGTGAGCGGATAGTTTTACTACCGTGTGACCACGTACCTTCTCATATAGGAATACCTCAAGTCCGAGTCTACCCAACTCTTAGTCCACCCAGGATAGAGCTAAACCAACACACTTTACTAAGAACATGCATCATTTCACGACCTAAGAGGCTTAATGCGTTAGGCGTATTAAGTCCATTAGTCGACTTTACCCAAATGTCCAAATGGGTTTTCGACCCTAAGTGACGATTTATCATTATTTATGTGCATACTTGAGAGGTGATTGTGCCTAAATATGGACTATTTGCTCTAATTAATTAAACTTTAGGGAGGAGGGTATCACTAACCTTTGCATGACAGGTATGAAGGTTTTATGTTGGTGTATGTCTTTGATCAATGACTGACAGGAGTTGACGATCTCGCCGAGCAAAACCAAGAAGTTTAGACGTGAAAAATTTACTTTTACTTTATTTAGATTCAAAAGTACTTTATATTGTATTAGTTTGATATGTAATAAAATTTACATTTCTCTTGTACCTTTTAAAGAAATAGAATTCGTTTAATTAATCAAGAGCAATGGAATGACATATTATGGCACATTTACTCTTCAAATACACGTTAGGCCTACCTCTGGCACAAAGAGGTCACAAGCTTATTAGGATACGTTATCGTTATTAAACATACTTGATTTGCATGTTATTCCATAACTTATTTGACTTTACTTGATGACTTATTTACATGATTTATTTGAATTTACGTGAACATGACTTACCTAAAGTTTTCATTTAAAACTAACATTTTATTTGTGTTTCATATTCTTTCTTTTATTCCCCAATAAAGTTGATTCGTGTTGACAATCGAGCTGGCTGATCACCCTTACTTCACAAGATCTAAATCATCAGTATTACCTCGACGTAGTTGGACTATTCAAGGAAGAAAAATCGCAATGACTGATCCAACCACATCTAATCCAATTGGTAGAGGAATCATTCCTAATGACTCTTCTGAAACTGCCGAAAATAGAGCTACTATTCAACATGATGAGCACATCGCTCGATTGACTCAAGAGATCGAGGATCTGCGTGGAGAACTGAGTCGGGTTAAGGACTTGACCAATTTGTCCATTACACTCCAAAGTCCACTTCCTGAACCCAGAAATGCCGCACCTCGTTTTCCACCACTTGATTCATCAGTTCCCGAACACTTTCCACCACAACATCCTCCACTTGCCAACAGTAACCTACCTCCAATCACTCCCGCAAATCCATCAAATCCACAAACCGTCTACACTCCTCCACAAAGTCAACCACCCACTTATACTACCTATGCTACTCCTCCTAATCCATCACTCGTCAATCCACAAAATCAACCTCCAGTTCACACTTCTTACATTTCTCCACCTGCTAACACCTATCCACTACCTACAACTACTTCTGTAAACCCTCCATTCAATACCCCTTATAATCCCACACCATCTCCAATTCAAAATGCTTCTACCATCCAAAATTGTCAAGCCCAGCATATACAAGGGGCACATGTTGTCAATCCTTACGTGCAACATGTTCCTCCAGTATATGCTATGGAAACTCAAACCTTTACCAATCCAATATCGGTCAAGTTCCAACCTGAGGTGGACCAGTACGAAGAAATGGAGAAGGATGCCAAGGCAAAGTCTGATGATGTGTTAGCAAGAGAGATTGTCGATCTCAAGAAAGCAATGAAAAATCTTCAAACTACTAGGGGAAGCACAAGCCTAGAGTATGATGATTTGTGTGTGCAACCTGACATCGACTTGCCTATAGGGTACAAGCCGCCAAAGTTTGACATGTTCAATGGAGTCGGTGACCCTCATACACATTTAAGGGCCTACTGTGACAAGTTGGTAGGGGTAGGGAGAAACGAAAAAATCAGGATGAAGTTGTTCATAAGAAGCCTATCTGGTGAAGCTCTTGCTTGGTATACACAACAAGATCTCTGTAAATGGCGTGGATGGAGTGATATGGCACAAGACTTCATGGATCGATTCAGGTTCAATACTGAAATCACACCTGATAGGTTCTACTTGGCTAAGTTAAAGAAGAAGTCAACTGAGACATTTCGCGAGTATGCCCTGCGTTGGAGGGCAGAAGCAGCTAGAGTCCAACCACCGATGGGTGAAAGTGAAATGACTGCTACCTTCATCGAATGCCAAGATAACAGTCTGTACTATGAGAAAATGATAACCATGATGGGACAAAAGTTCATGGAAGTTGTCAGAATGGGGGAAATCTTGGAAGATGGGATCAAATCAGGGAGAATCCAAGACTATACAGCTTTGCAAGCTGCGAGCAGAGCAATTCAATATGGATCCATCAATGGGAACAAAAAGAAGAAGGAAGATGTATCTGCTGTCATGGTTGATCAAGGACGCAAGTCAAATCAAACTCCTCTTTATCTAAATCAACCACATCAACCCATTTATCCCTACCAGTATGGTGAAACCTCCCAAACTTTCTACCATCCTCCACCAACTCATTACCCTGTCTATAACACCCAGGCAAATTATTATCAACCTCGAGCTCCTACTTACCAAAATCGACCTCATGCTGCACCAAGAGCTCGTCCAAATCAGGAAACCAAAATCACTCGCAACTACACCAAGATAGCTGAACCATATGCTCAGTTGTTTGAAAGGTTGAAAACAGCAGGTATGATACAACCAATTGAAGGAAAAATCCCCGACCCTATTCCAAAGTGGTTTGACGGTTCCAAGCGTTGCGCCTATCATTCTGGAGTTGTAGGGCACGACACTGAGGATTGTTATGGTCTTAAAAACAAGATTGAAGCCCTAATCAAGGAGGGAGCGATCCAACTTACTGGACCTCAGCCCAATGTGAACAACAACCCCTTGCCTAACCACGGGAATGCTAATGTGAACATGGTAACTATTGAGGAAGATTCAGATTTAAAAGGGACCATTGTACCAATTGGAAAGGTTGGAAAGGACACATCATTGATCTTTGATGCACCAATGATAACAGTCCAAGAATCAACGTCAATGGAGGATACTACTGCAACTACTCACACTGAGACACCGACCATTTGGGGTGCTGAACCAGAGGAGACCTTGAAGAATTGGACTTGTACTTCATCCCTGGTTCGCCGGGAGTCTTGGTAGATTGAACAAGTAGTAACCCTTTTTTAAATAGCACGATTACAAAATTGAGGCATGAGTCGTGCCTAAAACTTTATGTTGTTTTGCCTCATCTTTTGAAAGCTTAATTGCAAAATCTATAAATGCATTTCCTATTTTTCTTAACTCTCTATTACTTATTATATTATGTTTTCATTATATAAATTATCAAATCTGGCAATTCTATGATTGTGACAAATAATGAGACAAGTGATCAAGGTTTGATGACAAGATTCTTCTAAAAAGACGTGAAGATGACTTAAAGTTCGAACAATCAATCAAGGAGCATGACAACAATAATATTCGAGAACGAAGAATATCCATTCAAGAGAAGTCAAGACACTACATCAAAGGACGACTTTAGATAGGTTTCATTTGAATGTAACTTTCTCTTTTCATGTATGTACGAACTACGTTTTGACCTGATTCCCTTGGCGGGATACGTAGGCAGCCCACATAGGGTTCGGTTTCACTATAGAAAAAAATTCAAATTCTCTTATTTGTAATAGGAGAACTACGCCTGACCTGATTCCCTCGGTGGGATACGTAGGCCGCTCATATACAGTTCGGTCACATTAAGATAGAAACTAGAAATCCTTTATTTACTTATGTAACAGAACTACGTACTGACCTGATTTCTCATGGTGAGATACATAGGCAATCCATATCGGGTTCGGTCCCTTTATTAAAAATTTCCAAACCATTTTTTTTAATGTACCTTGAACTACGTTCTGACCTGATTCTCTTTGCGAGATACGTAGGCAACCTTTATAAGGTTCGGTCTCACCACATCATAAGTTTAGTATATCTTTTCAAAGCCAAACTTGGTCAGATTTTGGGAAGACATGCACAAGGATGATTAGACAATTCCAAGCTACACTTGATTCAAGCTTCTAAAGAAGGAGTAAACCGACAAAGGACGTTTCATTTTGTTTCAAAGAGTGTCACAATCTAAGAGTTGACAGATAATTTTACAACCTATATACATATCTTTATATATATTTTCATGTATATTCTTCAAGTGCTTATATTTTCTTAAAAAAAAAAAAAAAAAAAAAACCTTCACTACTTGTTCATTTGCCAAGCTCCAAACGGAGGTCATAAGGTCTGAATAAACAAGATGAGCGGAGACCAACAAAGTCAAGCCTCAAGTCAACACGAATCAACACCCCCTTCCAAACTAAGAATTTTTCTTTGAGTGCAGGAATGACTAAAATACAAGATGACAATTGGACCAATGTCAAGACTACCAATCATGGCCCAAACGCGTCATTTGGCCCCATGGCCTCGCCTTAATAAGCCAAATGACTTCATCTCTCACTTTATCTTTGATTTTATCCTTTATTTTGCTATAACTTTATATCTTTACTGACATCTTTACCTAAATTTTGCAGGTGACATTATTTTGAAATCTGATGGAAATGAAAATCAATTTCATTTAAGAGGTCACTCGACCCACCATGAAATCGCACATCAAAAATCAAATGCGATATTCAACCAGTCACAATCATCATCCACAACAGCAGCCAAGCGACTTCATTTATTTACTACTTTACTAATTACTTTTATAATTTATTTTACCTACTTTAACGACTTTACTTTAAACTTTACAGATATCATAAAGTTCCGAAGACAACCGGAGGCCTCACATTAAGACATCATTGAGTCCCCGAAGACAACCGGAGGTCTCATTTATAATTGAAGTCCCCGAAGACAACCGGAGACTCATCTGCATAAGCCAAACGGCTATACACTTACTTTACTCTCTACTTTACCAATGACTTTAAATCACTTTACCTACTTTAATGACTTTATCATAACTTTACAGACATCATTGAGTCCCCGAAGACAACCGGAGGTCTCATTTATCATTGAAGTCCCCGAAGACAACCGGAGACTCATCTGCATAAGCCAAATGGCTATACATTTACTTTACCTTCTACTTTACCAACTACTTTAATCTACTTTACCTACTTTAACGACTTTATCATAAACTTTACAGACACCATTGAGTCCCCGAAGACAATCGGAGGCCTCATTTATCATTGAAGTCCCCGAAGACAACCGGAGACTCATCTGCAGAAGCCAAACGGCTACACGCTTACTTTATCCTCTACTTTACCAATTACTTTAATTTACTTTACCTACTTTAATGACTTTATCCTAAGCTTTACGGACAACATTGAGTTTTCGAAGATAATCGGAGGCCTCATTTATCATTGAAGTCCCCGAAGACAACTGGAGACTCATCTGCATAAGCCAAATGGCTATACACTTACTTTCCTTTTCATAGCCATACAGCTTCACACTTATTTCAGTTTATATTTTATTTACTCCTACATTTTGTCTTACTCAATATGCTAACTACTTTTCATTAAGTTTTGACAGAAAATACAATACACACACGCCAATTACAATAACAAGAGACGCATCACAACGTGGAACTTTATCTTAGCAGTGAACTGGGGCAAATTTGCTAAAGAGGAATATCAAACTCTCTAGCAGAGGTCAAGGATCTACTCTCAAATTTCCCTCCGCCTACGTCCCATGAACACGTGGTTTGTAGGTTATTCAACTTTTTCATTTCCATCGCTAAATCTCCACTCAATTAACTCTTTCATAACTCCTCAACTCCTTTCACTACCCAGTGTCTCCATAACTCGACACTGGGGCAATTTTTTGAGAATCCACAGCTCGCCATATCAATTCAATCTTAGAGTATCATGAAACCGTGTGTAGTAGAATTCTACTTATTGGTGTGTTGTGCACCACATCTATAATGAGGAAGCTATGAACATACCTTCAATTCTCGAGTACTCTTATAACTTATTTTTAAACTCCTGGTTGCTACAAATCCGCTAGTAACACATTTTTCAAAACTCTTGAACTACATATGACCTGATTCTCGTGGAACCCGAGATATGTAGGCGACTCAAAATCGAGGTTCGGTCATGATCTTTAAAACATCTTATATCAAGTCGTCTTAATCTTTCCTACATTCTGTTATCCATAATCTTCCAATGTTTGTATCGATTTAATTCCTCCAAGGCTATATTTGTTGGCCGGAACAAAATTGGCTACCAAGTCAACTCCTTTGCCCGAAGACTCTTACATCATCTCCGTTCAAAGTGGGGCAGCTGTTGACACCCAATTTTGTCCCTCCTTTCTTCTAATTTATTTCCTTTGGCTTCTAAATTTTTAATAAATGAAATATCTTACATTTTTACTATTATTTTTGTTTATTACTACTATTACCGTTATTACTTATTATATATCATTTATTTCTACTACTTTAAATTTTATTATTTATTATTTTTTTAAGATTACGAGTATATTATCAACATAACTATTATTACTATCTTCTTTAAACCGATCGTCGTTACCTTATTTCAACTTTCATACTTATTAAATTAATTATACGTGTTAACTATATATTATACTAATTATTAAATTAGAAGCTCAAAAGAATTAATTTGTGGAAGAAAAAGATTACCAAATTCGGCCAAATAAACCCCAAATTAAATCCAATTGCCCATAGTTTCAGCCCATATCTCTATGTCAAAATCTGTCCAAAAAATACCAATTTGAGGCCCAAATCAACGTACCCAACCTATCAGTCCTTTTTATACTTAAAACACATTGAATCTACCCATTTTACCCCCACTTTACCTATCTAAAATACCCAAAATACCCCTTAAATCCCTAAACCTAAAATGCAGACACTCATGTCTCATACTAGCAGCTCCCCTTTTTCCTCTTTCCCTTTTAATGAACATTCCAAGTCTCCTTCATCCATGAACAGAAGAAGCTTGACCATTTCGGGCAAAAATCTGCAAAAAATCACGTGAAGCCTGTTGTTTTCGTGCAAATCCTCAACGTTCAGATTTGAGGACTCTTGTTGACCAATTTCAAATTTTGAAATTCAAATTCCCGCTCAACACATCAAGAACCCTAATTTCATTCTATAAATACTTGCATTCATAGTTCATTTGAGACAAGTTTTTGGCCGCCTCTGTCTTCTAATAACTCACACTCTTTAGTTACTTCTCCTTACTCTAAAACACTTCTCATACACAAACTTTCTAATTCATTGTCATCTTAAATTCGGATCTGTTCGTGAGAAAGGGGAGTAGATCTAAAATCGAGAGAACCCAGTTCACTGCCCCACAAACGGTAACCTCAACTTCCCTTTAGTTTTATCTTTCGTCTGAAGTGTTTAAATTTGTTAAAAAATCATATTTTAGAATCTATTAAAGCATATAAATAATGTCATGAAGGTTACGTTTCTGTTTTGGTTTCTTTGAACTTTTATAAGTAATGGTCACATTCCTGCTTCTTTGGTAAAAGTTATAGTAAATTAGAGGTCATGTTCTAGGAATTTTATGCTAAATGTTTGGGTGAGTTATTTGATAGCATATGGATTTATCCAAAGCAGTATCCTGATATATACCTCTTACAATGGTTAAAATTTGGTATTAAGTTTAGAGACATTGTTAGAGCTAATTAAAAAAAAAAGGATAATGTTCTATTTGTGCTGGTATAAAAATGTTCTATTATGCTTTGATGATATGTCGACGTCTTTCAGTATTTGGTTTATGATCATAGAAAATATTTAGTTTGTATGAATTAATATGATTTAACTATGCTACGATAATGTACTACGCTAACTCCCTTTCATGAATATTGGTGTATCTTAAAGACTATCTAAATTAGATAACAGTCTAGTTTTTATTTACTTTCTCTGTGTTTTCCTTTATGAATATTTGATAGTTCAATGTCTAGCTTCTAATCCTTCACCTATTTCTTTTCTTGTTTTACATGAGCACCGGAACCGAAGAGTCCCACTTTAAGACTCGACGTCACCGCAAGACTTGAAACGTGCATCTACGTCTTTGCTCCCATCTCTTGCTCCCTAGAAACTCAATCCGAACAGAGAAATTAAAGAGGAGCGAGCTGAAATTCTGAGTTTTGCAAGCTGCCTATTACATTTTCCTCCATATCTGAGTTTCACAGGAGCCATTTAAACTTGGCAAAAGGCTACACTTATTTGCTTCGTTGCTTTGGTTTATTTGTCTATATTTGCTTGTGTGATTTAGAACATATTGTTAATTGTTTGTTATTTGTTAGGACCCATAATCAACATAGGATTAACCACGTATTATATTCGATCATTTAAGTTCTTTTCCTAATTATTAAAAAGCTATTTTTCACATATAATGATGCCTACGTTCTTAAAGATTTTAAATTAGTGTTCCAATTAATCACCCGATTCAGTCTTAATGATTTTTTTTTAAAATCTGGTAATGTACTCAAGGTTTTTTTTAAAAAAAAAACAAAACTTTGTTAGTGAGTTTCAAGCATTGCCTTATTATTTTGACATTGTTTAAAGGCTAATTCATGCTTAGTTAAAGTGACCATTTGGTATATTTAGCATTTTAATCCTTTCTTTACGTTGCAACAATAGTACCTTCTTCATCACATAAGAAAGAGCATTTTTGGAAACATAAGAAACTAATCTAGTTAAATTAGTTAAATTGGAACTTTCTTCACTAAACTTTCTTGCAATACTCATCTTGGCTATTTTTTAAAAAAAAGAAGAAAATTGATTTCCCATCTAGACACCTTTGTTAAAAACAAACACTAACGTCTATGTTTTTCTAAAGGCTTCTGCCCAGTTCTTTCTTTTAAGTTTATGTCTAATGATTTTACTATAAAAAGTCTTTTTTTTTTAACGTGTAGGTTCTTGAATTTATTCAAGCCTTATACTATTTTCTTAAAACTAGTTATTACTTATAATTAGCCTAATTAATCAATCTAAGTTTGGCCGGTTAACCGTAATTTAACGGATCTTAAAGGGTGCTTAATACCTTCCCTTTAGATTAATTGAACCCTTACCTAGAATCTCATATTAGTAGACCTTAAAATGGAGTTAACATTAGACAATAACTTTAGTCACTTTAGGTGTCCTAATTCACCATATTAATTAGGTGGCGACTTCCTTAAGTTAGTTAATTATTTTTAGGAATCACCAATATATTGTACACTATTTTGACCCGGTTAAAATGGGGTATGACACCATGTATCCATGTTGAAGCGATACCATGGGGATGGGGAGTACATGATTAAGTGGGATTCGATCTTTCTAGACAAGGATCTTCAGTACAAGGAGGATCCGGTTGTGATTCTAGATAGGGATGTCTAGAAATTAAGGACAAACGAAATATTAGATCATTAAAGGTTTAATGGAATCATCATTTCATTGAGGAAGTCACTTGGGTAACCGAGAAGAACATGCAGGACAAGTACCCTCACTTGTTTGAAGATTCACGTACTACACTTTTCTCTATTTTAGCTCATCTTCTACGGGTTTGATCATTCAAGAATGAGCGATGAGTAAATTAGTATTTGTTGTAACAACCTGTTTCATCATTATGGGTAAACCATTCGTGCAAAGTTTTAGGCTAGAAAACTTTCGGATCTAGGAGTTGGAAATTTTGGGCTAGGCTAGTCTCGGATGAATTTTGAGTGAGGTATGATATAGGGCAATCTGAGAAAGGATTGGGTAAAATATCTTATGTTGAGCTAGTGTTTTGTTAGCTAAGACATTACAGAGTCTGAGGGACTTTTCGGAAGTGAATTGGGGTGAGTAGAACTCCCGATATCAAAGTTGATGCGAAAGGGTTGGTTCGAAATGTCAGGTTTTGAAGTATGTTGTAAAATGGGCAACTTTGGGAGATTTTTTGAGGTTCTGTTCTATGCCACCCATTATAGCGGTTGACACCGCGCTGCAACGTTAATTGCTATAACGGAAAAATTCTCGCTATAGCAGAAGTCAAGGCGGTCAACACCGCCATAGCGGTCGGGTTCCGCTATGGCGGCACCACTATAGAAGTGTGAGAACCGCTATAGCAGAGTAAGTCATTGTAAATGCAAAAACTTCTCCAAAAGCATTCAGAAATTCTCAAGAACGTTTTGGGGAAGGGAAGAGGCGAATTGGGCAATTTCAACTCGGATTTCCATCATTTTTTATTCTAAAGGTAAGGATTTTACTTCCCTACTTCAGTGCTTCGATTACCGGGTATTAGAATAGATAATTGCAGGCCTGGGGGAAGGTTTGAATAGACCTAAGAAGGTAGAATCTAGTGTTATGGGGATTCTAGGGTGCAGAGGTTCTTGGGTCTTGGGTCTTGTTTATTGTTGTTCAATTATGATCTATTCACCATAATTTGCTTAAAGAATCCATAAAAATGGTAATTTTAGGCAAATTAATGGTGGGAAAGCCCTGGGATGGGTGGAATGATCATGGTTTGTCTTGGGGATTAGAATTTGAGTATAATCCGGGTATTATTAGGCCATTTAGATTGATTATGGTATATTTTATAATCATTTTTAGACCAAGAACAAGCGAATGCTTTGGAAAATGGGAAGGCTCTGGTCCAGTAGAGCTTTCAAGCTATTCGAGGTAGGTGATGGTTATTGTTTTCCCAATTGCAATATGTGTACATGTAACTGTCGCTTTGTCACGACCCAACCTACCGGGCCGTGTGGGCGCCTACTCTAACCACTTAGATAGACGAACCCTCACCACCCATCCAACAGGTAACATGCGGAAAAATAGAAAGTAGCAAAATAAACCTTTCCTTCTCAAAAGAAACCATTTTATTACAACACCGAAAAGTAGAAAAATAGTTTTACACTTGAAAATACCCCTTCCTAGGATCTAGTCTAAACAGGTACAAGAGCTACTACAAGATGATACAAAAATGAAGAAGACACAACTCCCACCATAGAAGCAAGAAGTAGGAGCTGTTGAAGAATCACCGTCATCTCGAACCTGTGAAACATCACCAACCCTGCAACCAGACTATACCCAAAAAGGTATAGCAAGAGTAGAATCAGTACAAACACACGTACTGGTAGGCATCATCAATCAACCTGAATCCACTCCTACCATCATATAAGAAATCAAGGGAAATACATAAGTCAAGTACTTCCACCCGTCAACATCCATCATTATCGAAACCCACTTCGGGACTAACCTTCATATCCCTTTGACTTCCTAAGTCACCTTGTCACATAGACTTCCCAAGTCACCTTAACACCTAGACTTCCCAAGTCACATTAACTCTTAGACTTCCCAAGTCACATTTATCACCTAGACCTCTCTAGTCACACTTACCATTAGGCTTCCCAAGTCACATTTATCACCTAGACTTCCCAAGTCACACTTACCATTGCCAACATCTATGCCCATACCTGGACTACCATTTTCTTACCCAAGTCAACCGCTATGACTCAACAACCCGGAGTAAACCCCACTACTTGGTGACGTAGACCACACCCATCATACCGTCACCTACTAATACAAAACTGCCTCTAATGACCCCCAGGGCCATACTCAAAAAGTAACAACAACTAACATCATAACCAGACGATAAGTCTCGTCCTTCGCTTATCAACCGCACGTAATAAGTATAACCGACCTAGACAATTCTTAGTGACAATAACATATAACCTTTTTACATAACCCGGACTAAATAAGGATCCCTAGGCCGTCATCTACGCCAATAACATGCAACCCCGATTCACAGAAGAACCACCTTGTCACTCAAGCACACTAACCCGGCCCTTCAAGGACCAATTATGCACCAAATAATAATAAATCCCGGCCCTCTCAGGAAACCAACGTGCAAAGAACAAATAGTACACCCTCACTGAGTAAAGCAGTACAACATATAGTAAACTTGACATTTACCCTTTTTATATAGCCCAGACCCACCCTAGGATCCCCTCTAAACAACACCTAAGTGTTAACATGCAATTCGGTCTACACCAAGACCAAACTCACAAATCAATACAATGATAACCCAGCCTCTCAAGGACCATATGCACAATAAGAATTCATAAACACAATTCGGTCCACTCAGGAAACTATTATTAAAAATGCAGCACTACAATAAAGTAAACCGGTACCAGGCGTGGTACTCGAGCCAACCAAATAGTAATTTATACCAGGCGTGGTACCCGAGCCAACCAAGTAGTAACCTTTACCAGGCATGGTACCCGAGCCAACCAAATAGTAACCTATACCAAGCATGGTACCCGAGCCAACCAAATAATAACCTGTACCAGGCGTGGTACCTGAGCCAACCAAATAGTAACTTGTACCAGGCGTGGTACCCAAACCAACCAAATAGTAACCTGTACCAGGTGTGGTACCCGAGTCAACCAAATAGTAACCTGTACCAGGCGTGGTACCCGAGACAACCAAGTGTCACACAGAAATCCAACAGTCAACAACAATGAACAACAACACACTTGTAAACCAACAAGCAACAAAAACTAGTTCATTTCACAAGACTGACAATCGGATCATTAGACATTCATAAATCATTCCTTATATACAACACCAAGAGATAACACATGTACTCCTATCATATATTAGGGACCCAAAACCATCACCTAAGTGTTCAACTTGTCATCCTGGTCTATACTAAGACCAATCCCACACTTAAGTTCAACTACGCGGCCTCCCACATGCCAAAATGCAAGTATCCCAGTTTCAATTATTAACCCAGTCCACTCATGGGACCATCAACAAATATGACCAATAATGTAGTATTAGACCCTCCTAAAGACTAATACCCGGCTCATCATATTAAACACGTATAATCATTTTCATCTCATCCAGACTCCTTCCCTGAAAAGTAAGTGTGTTCTAGGGATTTCACCCCTGACAATACAGACTCTGGACCCTGCTTATTCATCTCATTTGCCTTATTTAAATATTCCTGGTACCCCACTATAACTTAGCAATTACCTCATCCTACGAACATTATCGGTTCCCCAAACCTACCCAACCTTTTAGTTTCCTGGAGTCTAGCATCCCACATAATCTAACAAGTAAAAGAATTACACCCGAATGAACATGTCGCCCCGACCCTATCATTCCCTATTCAATCAATAACTATACCAATACAATAATCCTCAAGACTCCGTGCCCAAAGGCCTATAACATGAATTCTCCTGTCAATCTACACAATAGTATGAAATGAAAACATGTCAAAGTCTACTCAACGAAAAACCTAGCCTACCTAGATGCTGAGCAGTTGTTCCATGCCCTTTATGGCTCAATGAAGGCATTCCCAGTCAATTCTACAGGCCTGAATCCATGGTTTCGCGTCCTTTAGCTAGAATCCTCCTCCCCATGGCTCCCAAGCTTTGGAGAAGCCTAGGAGGGTTTTTGGAGCAACCCTCATCTGTTTTTTACTAAAGAAGGGAGAATGGAATTATAAAACCCATTTCTGGGCTTTATTGTTCTGTCATTCCTCTATAGAAGATGTCCAACCACTACGGCGGTTCCGCTATAGCGACCTAAATCCCGCTACAGCGGACCAAATTTTTCAACACAGACAGTCTTCAGTAAAATAGTCATAACTTTTTAGTCGGAAAGCGGATTGACGAATGGTTAGTGGAGTTGAAAAGAGGACTCAGAGATATTTAATTTGGTGGGTATTGGGACCCCTAACTATTTATATTCTAGGAGGAATGCTCGTTTAAAGTTGACCCTAGTTTGAACTTAGCCCAAAACTAAATCGGTAAGGAAGCTTTCAACTTAACTTTGTGCTAGGAGTGTTGTAAGACCTTAGTACATACCAAATGTACTCTCATACTAAAGTATTAATCCTAACTCTTATCATGAATTGTGAGGCACCTGCCTTGATCGCAAATATTTTCAGTAACGACAGAACAGGTCGTTACACGCTTAGTATTGTATGTGAATTGCATGGTTAGGGAATGGAATTATGAATGTCTAAATATTTGATTTTCAATCATGTGAAATGAACCTAGTTTTATCGCTTGTTGGTTTACAAGTATGATTTTATTCATTAATTGATGATTATTGGATTATGTGTGATATTCCGTTGGCTCAGGTACTACGCCTGGTACGGAACACTTATCGGTTGACTCGGATACCACGCCTGGTACGAGATACATATCGTTTGGCTTGGTACCATGCTTGGTATAGGTTCTATAATAATTGGCTCGGTACTATGCCTGGTATGGGTTTATTTATACTTATTGATTGTGTTTTGTTGATGGTTCCATGAGTAGACTGGGTTAATCATTGAAACTGTGATTATTGCATATTGATCCATGAGAGGCCGGGTAGTTATACTTAAATGTGGGGTTGGTCCTTGTGCAGACCAAAAATTGCATGTTGAACACTTCGGTGTTATCCTAGAAATCCTTGGTTGGTCCGAGTTACTTGAAAAAGGTGGTCTTATTTGCATTTTTTGTTGTGGTGGTGGTTGTTAGACCTATTTTATGTAATTGATAAGTTAGAAGAAAGACTAAGAGTCTGGGATTATATTGCTGGCTTATTTATACATGTTTGTCTTACTTTACTCAGTTTTGGTTTATTGTTCATATGTTGTTTATGGGAGCTAGATGATAATCCTACTAGTACACTGTATTTTTGTGTACTGATACTGCACTTGCTTTCCTTTTGTGAGTACAGGACATATTCCAACAGCTGCTACGCGGCTTCAGTTATAATTTTGATGTTTCTAGAATCCAAAGGTGAGCTGCTTCTTTCGGGCTACCATAGTTTCGTCTAGCATATTTCTAGTCTATTATTTCATACTTAGATTTCCTTATTTTTGGAGTTGCATCTCCATTCTATAGACATTAATAGATGTTTTGATACACGACTTTCAGATTCTAGGGGTAGTTTTCTGAAGGGTCTTGTTTATTAGTATTTTTGTCTATGAATGATAGTTTAAATTAATGCAACCGGTTTTGAGCTGTTAGTTTCACTAAGTGTTGATTGAGTTTTTGGTTTGCTCATCCGGAGGTTATGGATAGGTGCCACTCGCGGCGGTTTGAGTCGTGACATAGGAACAACCAGATCAAGATAAACATTTTATTTTAACCCTTTTTAATACATTGATACCCGCATATATGCTAGTCATCTCATATGTATCAGACCCCATCCCCATTGCTCCCCATACAAGCAGCAGTCTAGTCAAATACGGATTCTACATAAGGAAATAAGACTATAGACACCCATATTGCTATACTCAAAATTTGGGTTTAAAAAATTAATTCAAAAGTCAACTCTGAGACCGAAAGGGCAAAACTAAAATTTAATTTGGAAATAACTTTTTTCATAACTTAAGGAGTTCACATATGAAATTTCATTGAAAACAAAGTTAAAATTGAGCATGAAATCATCAATTTATTGTTCTTTAACTTAAGCGGAAAAACTTCAAATTTTCAAGTGGAAAACCAAGAATTGAAGGTGAAATCATGAAATAATCATTGAAAAAGGTATAAAAATAGCATAAAAAACCTACCCTACAAAGAAATCTAGAAAATCTCCTTTTGAGTCTACCAAAATCGACTTTCCAAGCTCAAAAATTCGAGTTATGAAAAACAGAATGAAGAAGGCAAGAAATCACTGATAAGGTGCAGCGATCTCTGCACCTGCGGAGATCTGATCGTAAGAGTGACCTCGTAGGCGCAACAAAAAGTCCATCACTATGGACTCCACTTACCACGTGGAGTTCCGCAGGAGTGACCCACCTCCGGAGGCGCGAGCCCGCAGGATCGGGGAAGTTCTACAGTTGCAACTCTGTTGATGCGAACAATTCTTCCGAGCGGTCGTGGCCTATCCAACTAGGCTTCACAGGAGTGACCCCTTGGTTGCAGGTGAGACATCGCCGATGCAGACCAAGGGTCGCAGGGGCGACGCACCAGCAACAACCACTAGTCTCACAAACTTGGAATTGACCTTCGAAATTTACCCAAAATTCTGTGAACACAAAGCAAATATGCTACCCAATTGAAAATTACATTCCAGACTCAATGGAATCATCAAAATATTAAAAAAAAGGTTGTCTTCAGTAAATGTTGATCAAAGTCTACACTAGGTCATTACTTTCTAAATATCCAACCAACTACTCGAAATCCATCTAAATGCCTCGGGACCTGAACCAACAGTGCTACTAACTCAAAAATGATATTTCAGAGCTAACGAAACTGGAAAAAAAATTATACGATATCTAAATAATGTTGATTAAAGTTAACTATTCTAACTTCAAAGCCTTTCAACATAAAAAAAAACTCGCATAGAACCCAATCAAACACCTCAAAAATCGTGTCACCCACTTTCACAAATACATATTACGACTATGGAGAAGGATAAAACGGTTAAAATACATCAAAAATCATAAATCACTATGAGAGTTGTTATAGTTAGTAACTCAAATAAAGCCCTAAACAAAATAAAATTAGTACTAATGCTAACAAAAGAAATTCAATTCAATACTTGAAATGACAATAATATTTTTTTAGTTTCTCATTGGTTTAGACAGTTAAAATACATAACTTAACTTTATTTATTTTTTAGTTTAGTAATGTAATTAATACTTATTAATCGTACTTATTATAGCATGACTTAGTACTTTTAGACCGATTATGATCATTTTCATTATGACTTATTAATTTACTATATTTATTTTATGCTATTTCATTATCTTTTTGTTGTTGAATATTTTAGTGAATCATTCATCTTACATTTTGTGTTTTTTTTTTAAAAGAAACACCTTAGATAGTTATATTTTGATAGAAATGAAGAAAAATTTAAAACACAAGTTAATTATATGTTTAGATGAAGACTTTATCGAAAAAAACTAAAAAAATCAAAATTTCAACTTTTATTGATTTGGTTTATAGATTTAAAAATCCAACAATTAGCTTGATTTAATATTTTCAAGTAAACCAACCGACCTATATATACCCCTAGTTGTAATGATAAGCTTTGGAAAAAGAAGAAAGAAGCTAGAGAAGATTCTAATTGTATTCTCATTCATCAAAGAACATGTAAACTGTACAGTATTATGTATACATACAAATGAGGCTCCATGCATTACACGATTAAATTAATTAGCTAATGCGAATGCATGGGAAACTAAAGTAGCTAGTAACTAGATTAATTTCATCTCTTCAGCTAAGCATTCAACTAACTGCAACACTAATAATTAATTAATTAATTAACTTCCTCTAATATAATTAACTGCTTCTTCTTGAACTATGATCAACTGACTTGACCTCATGGCTCGAGTTGAAATAATTAACTGCCTCTTTGAAATAACATATATAATCTCCTGTTGACAATAATAAAAATATAATTTTAGCTAACATAATTTCTTCACCTTAGCAACAATACTGGAGCTTCAATTAATCGCGCTACAAATATAGGATTAGGAGAGTGATAAAATATAATAATATGTTAATGGTAAGCTGGTTAATTTCTTTTTCACTATAAATTGTTTGAAATAAGATTACTTGTTGCTAGTCTTCTAATGATTAAGTTGATCGAATGGTACTTAGTTAGATCCTTCCAACTTTAATTAGTTGGCTGATTGAAATTTTATATTTATAGTAGTTATACATATCTATATGAGTTTTAGAAGCATAAACTAACTCAAATTATAAGAGTTGAGACACAAAATGTAACGCAATTACCTTGCATGTAGTATGAAAGAAAACACTTTTCAGAAAGTATTTTTGAATTTTTTCATATTTGGTTGATCAAATTTTTTGGAAGACATTTCTATAGGAAAATAAATTTTTTAAAATTGAAAAAAAAAATAACAAGTTTCAAAAGTGATATATCGCTCCTCCGCATGCTCCAACACATAACCCTATCCACCACACATGAGTGTTTATCTAGATTAGATATTCAATCTTTTTGGGATATTATTTTATGTACTTATCAAATTTCAAAAAATAAATAAAAAATTCACTTATTATTTTTTTTCAAAAAATACAATTTCCATGAAAAATATTTTTCTTCCTACCAAACACACCCTAAGTAAGAAGAAGAAAAGATGGAACAAATATCATTTATGTACAAGTGAATGGAGTGTGAGTCAATCAAAATTAACGCTAGAGGTTCTTGGGGATGATTAATTATCATAACAAGAAACAGAAAGCCTGTAAGAAGAAAGAGAATAGAAAGATCTTCATTGGTCCCATGGCAACTTTTTGAGTGACGTACCACAAATTAGAGTTCTTCGTGGAAAAGATCATCACTCCTACCATTATCATAAACAGTACTATAAAATATACTTTCATGATTTAGTATCTCATTCAACGATAATTTACCATCTTTGTTATCATCAGCCTACACACCAAAAAGTAAATTGTGTTAAAATATTGAATCAAATATATATATAATCAGTTGTGTGAGGTCTCTTTTTATCTTACAAGTAAGTCGACTCAAATTAAAAAGAGGCCTCACACAACTGTTGTTAGTATTTGTGAGACACAAAATAAATTTTTTCATTATTTCTCAGACTTGCCTCTCGAATCAAATAAGTGGTGTAGACTTTAGCGTAGGAGAGTTCACCGGGGCACAAGTACTGGAGAATTGGTTTCAGTTCTTCCACTCTCAGAAATCTAGCATAGTGTATTCCAGCAAAAAAAAAAAAGAGTTAATTAACATAATTTACTTAATTATACCTAATTAAAATTAACAAATGAAATGAATTAAGAATAATTACTCGTCACCATCGATGTCAAGCTTGACAAATGCTTCAAACGGTGTTGGAATATTGGTTCCCCGAGATTCGTATTCAAGGTACGTCTTATATATGTTGTAAGCACCGTTACTAAATTCCAATCGATTTAGCTTATGATCCTTATTTACATCCATTTGCCTGTTAACAAAAGGTATTGATAATGAAGAATTATAAGTATGAAAAATATATTTTAAATATGAATTTATATATTGACGACGTAATTAATAAATATTTTATATGATAACTGTAGGTGTTCTTACCTAATCTTTTCTCTCAACACCCACCTTTGTATGTTTTCGTTCCTGCTATCTTCAGGGTGCATAAAACTGCATGAAGAAGACAAATTAAGGACAAAACAAGGACATGATAATATGTTTCACACACACATACCCAAAAAAATAAGGCAAAAGAATAGTATTAATTACTCTCTAAATTCATATAAGTTTAGAGTTCCACTTCGATCAGCATCAGCATTTCTGAATTGTGCCATCCACCATCCTGCTTCTCCATGGCTTGTCTCATTTCTTTCTGTAAATTAAAGATGATCAAATTTGGTTAATCAATAGAAATTCCATAAGGATATGAGGTCTAAAATATATATTTATTGAGAGTGAATAAAGTGTCAAAAAACTTACATGTAAGGTGTATAATACACTTAATAATGGTGAGGAATTTTGGAAAAAACCATAGTGATCAATTCATATTAAGTAGGAATATATATTTTGGGATCTGTTAGCCCAACAATGTACTCGTAATTAATTCATACTTTAGTGAAAATTAATTAAGGAATAGAATTGATGATCACCTATGTCTTCATTGGTAAATTGAGGGAGATATTCAGAGAAAGAAATAGCTCCATCTCCATCTTTATCTCGAAACTCCATTTCTCTCAAAGTCCTATAATGCAATCGATCAATGGCTTGTTGCGTATTCCAAACTTCCAGCTCCTTATATTCAATAAATCCATCTTTTGGTACAACATCCAAAATAGGAAATAAAACCATCAATCTCAAACTAGTTTTCAACCTCCCATCGTTATCAAAATATTTATCTTCCTCCTTCTTATGTGATCTACGGTTATAATTATTAACATTCCCTTTTCCTTTAGGTTTTTGCTCTAATTCAGCAACAAGAGGATCGAAAATCGGGTCACGTGTCTTGAGCCCTAATCGCCTGCTCAAGCCATTAGGGGTGTAATATGAGTTATTCGATTTGAATAATTGGGTGATTAGTACAATGAGAAAGACGAAGGCGGTGATTATGGTGGAAACCACCACCTTCGACATTTTTTCGTCGTCGCCGTACTAGTGTGATTCTGCGGAGAATTTTTTTTTCTTCCTTTCATCTAAAAACTTGTTGTGGCAGTTACAAGATAAGGGTCAACATGTAAGTAAGGAGTGCATCTTTACGGTTAGTATTGTTTAGTGGTTAAATACTATTTTTCGAATTGATAAACTTAAGGATCACAGATATTTACTTACCTTTACAAATGTTTTTCAAGATTATTTTTAAAAAAAAATGAATTCTTATTTTTTTAAAAATAAAATACATAAGGAATTTGACTTCTTAATTGGAACTATTATGAGTACCCTCGATGCAGCGCTAGTATTAAAGAAATTAATTATAGAAAATTATTATCGTATTTATTTGATATAATAAAAAGTTCATCATATATCATTGACATATTTAAAATTAATATTAGATTATAATAATTATTAAAAATTAAATATCATTTTTTAATGATTAACCTTATGCCGATTATTGATCTATAACATGTAAAAACTCATATTATTACAAAAAAAAAAAAGTTTATTTGACATAACTATTAACTAAATAACTTACTTCTAATTCTGGTTAGAAAAGCATAAAATCAATGAATGATATATTTCAAAGTTACCCACATGAATTTTTTTATATTTTAAAAAATTTAACATGGTATTTCAGTTCTTTTTTTTCAATATTTTTGGTTTTATTTATTAAGTCTTTTTGTTGCATAATCTTAATCATAACATTTTTATTATTATAATATAATTTAAAATATTTTTATTTCAAATTCTAATAAGATTTGTACTGTATGATTTTACTTGTTAATAAGGTAGAGTTTGAGCAATAATCAATTCTCATTTTCCTATTTTTCATTATTATTTTTTTAATAAATAACTTATAATATCATCTAATACCTCCACCTCCACCTCCACCTGTAACGACTCGTTCGGTAGTTATGGTAAATTCGTAGTAAAAACGAATGAATTTAAAAAAATTATGTTAGATATTGTGTGAAATTAATTATGGCGCTGTTTAAATAAAGCGCGGATTAAAAGCTAGTTAAAACGTGAGGTTGCCCAATGATAGACTCATTGTAGCGGTCCCAGTCTCGTCGTACCAGCTCGCTATAGCGAGGAAGGATTCGCTATAGCGAAAACCGCGAGGCAGAACACTGGATTTAATGTGTTCAATTCCTAAACCTAGTCCAAAAAGGAGGAGTTCCTCTAAAAATAACCTGGGCTAATACTTAGCCTAGAACGCCAAGAAAGGAGGGGAAAGCTCTCTGAAAAAGACGCGGTATCCTCTCTTCCTCGTGACTCCTCCATCCGAATTCATGGAACGGGAGCAAGGAGAAAGGTGGCATGCAGTTGCGATAGCAACTCGGCATCGAGATAAGTTACCTTTTAAATTATAGTAAGACTTTGATTATGTGATCGTGATTATTAAGTAGAAGTTGATGGAGACAACATGATTAGGCCTTCGGGCACAGACTCTGGATGGAATTGTTAGAATAAATTGATAAGGCTGAAATCTTGTGAATAAATCAGCGTATATTATATGTAGCTTGATGAATGTTGATGGGGTAATACAATTATGAGTAACGAAGGGATGATAATGAATTATGGATTATGAAAATTGAAACTTAGTGCTAAAAGCTGAATAAAGAGCTGCAAAATAGTTAATGTCACGACCTAAACCCGTTGCGAGTGGCGCTCACACTAAACCCCCAGTGGGAGAATCAAATAACCAATTAAATCAATCCAACACTTAACCAAAATTAGACAACTAAAGCAAATCTCATTAATTAAACCAAAGATTCACATCTTAAACGAAAATAATCATAACTTGCAGAAATAAAAACCCCTAAAATCTGAAAGTCATTGTACCAAAACTCTACTAACTGTCTAAAAGAAGAGGATGCAATCCCAAAATAAAATAATGTCTAAGCCTGAATAAATGGACCAGAAACAACTAAAGAACTCATGGTAGCCCGGAAGATGCAGCTCACACTTGAGTATAGATATCGCCTGACTCATAGCTGAGGTCTTGAAGCAGTCGCTGGAATATACCCTGTACTCAACAAAAGAAGAGCACATATTGTATCAGTACACAAGAAATAATAGTGTACTGATAGAATCATCGGTCAGCCCAATATGTGAAATATGAACAAGTACTATAACATAGTACAATAAGACAACCATGGTTTCCTATTATTGAACTCTAATCTAAGTTCATAATCATCAATCATGTAACAAGCCAAATTAATTATGACCACCAAATAGACTCCAAGTCAACAAACCCGACTCAACAACCATATAAGTCATGTCCAAATAGACTCAAGTAATAGACAACATAGAATCATGTCACATCTTGCTAGTAACCCGGACCATCCAAGGATCCCTAGGACATTAACTATGATAATTAACATGCATCCCAGTTTACATAATAAATCACATTAGCACTTAACCACATCAACCCAGTCACTCAAGGACCAACACGTATGTCAAATAAATAATGAATCCTGATTCACTCAAGGAACCAAAATATATGAATATCAAGTAACAGATGAGCCCGCTTCACACAAGAAACTAACACATATAACTATCAAGTAAACTTGTACACACATGCTAAGGGTCTTATGGCCGCCCACTAGTCATGACCTACAGGGGACGAGCTTTTGTCCATGTACTGTACTATCGTGGTACTCGAGCCAATCAATGAATCATAGATATTGTATCGGCATGGTACCCGATCTAATTAAAGAATAACATTAACCAATCCCTGAAAATGTCCAAGTACTGGTACATACCACAGTAATAATAGTTATCACAATAATCACAACCATAATGATAACAGAACAATACTTGTAAAAACCAACAAGCTTCAAACAGACTCATTGCATGTGATTAACATTGAGGATATCATTTAACAATCATTCCCTTTTTCCTGAACATGTATTGTGCGAGTAATACTAAGAAAAAATTATCATGCACACATAACACAATTGGATTATCAACTACAATAACCATCATCTACCTTAATCCAAGCCTAAAATGTTCTATCGAACGTGAGCTTTCTCTTTTCTTGCAACCTTAGCTTGATTGTGGTCAAAAACTGGAACATAAACACAAAATCAACCAATGACCTAAAATATCGCAGATTATAGCCTAATCTCGAACCTACAAGCCAAGTTCATGATCATTTCACCCATTCTAGGACTCTTTCATCAATAATTCACCTAAAAACTACCATTTTTATCGTTAGACTAGCGAATTATGGTCATACAATCGTAAATGATCAACTTCTAATCAAAACCCAAAGGTTTTACAGATCATTATCCCTCATACACTAGATTTTAAAGATAGGGTAAGCTAAACCCTCCCCAAGACCTGTAAAGTAGTAATTCTAAGAACTAGAAATCAAAACACTAGTTGGCGGGGATAAAAGACTTATCTTGACAAAGATTTTCTAGTGGAAACCTGATAGAATTTTCCCTAAATCACCACGACCTTCTCCAAAACGTATTTATAAAATAATAAATATTTTTGGAGAAGTTTCTGTATTAACTGCGATTTACCCTACTATAGCAACTCAATGCCACTATAGCGGCAATGTTGTAACGAAAGCCTCTCGCTATAGCAGGATTGACTGACTTTGACTCCCGCTATAGCGAGAATTATTCTGCTATAGTGATAGCCCCATATAGACCTACCACCTGCTATAGCAGGTGTAGCAAGGCATAAACTTGTCACGCCCCGAGGCTACCTCTTAGATGTAACATAGAATCCAGGACATGAGTGCCCTAGATTAACCCTTGGCCATAGCATGCTCAGATAACTTAAGAAAATAAAGCGGAAGCATACATAGAGAGAAGATAGAAATCCATAAAGGAAATATCCAAAAAATTCTACAAGAAACTCATCCAGAATACAAACTAGCTATGTCTGAAGCCTCTAAATCTGAAATAGGAGTTGATGGGACAAGACCCCAACTAACTCATGAATCCAAAACAAGGGACATAAAGAAAACCAATCATGACTCCGGTCCTCGTATGAAGAGGACTCACCAATAGGGTCTGAACCACTGGCACTGACTAGCCACGTGTCTGAGGGAGCAAACCTGAATCTGCATCATCAAAGGATGCAGCGCAAAGTATGTGTCAGTACTATAGGGTGTACTGAGTATGTGAGATATGCATGAATATGATGAAAACATACTTAAAACATACTTAAAAATGAGTTCATGCGAAAAGGGAATATCATAAGTACATATCGTAACTTGAGTGGTAAACATGAGATACGAGTCAAAACTTCAAAATAGATATCATAAGCTTAAACCAGTCAAAATGTTCATATGGGAGTTTCTTATAACTAACAATAGACCATGCGAGCTACATGAATCTAACTATATAACCCTAGTTAGCAAAGATGGCTTGAACTGTGCCGAGGAACGAGTCACCATATCCAACTATATAATCCTAGTTGGCAAAGCTGCCCTAATGCTCACTAAAGCACAGGACACCATACATCAAGATGTGGAACTACTCTCATAAGCCCATAGAGCAATTCATAACCTACGCTGGCAACGTAGTTTTGGACTTGGGTAATCGAACTCTCGTCACTCAGTGCTAAATACTAGTCCAAAAATATGTACATATAGCTCATAAATTCATAGTGGCACAATCTCATGCCAAATCTTGTTGAAAAGCATGAAAACACATCGGGTATCATGCAATTCTCATATCATAAGTTCTTGAAGCTTAGCATAGCCATAAATCAAAACATACTTTTCCTTCTTAAATACATACTTGAATAATTAGGCATGCAATTTCATAAAGACATAAAGACATGTTATTTAAACATGTAAATTTTCACTTGAAAATATGCAATTCAATGGAATCATGCTAGAAATCAACTTTAATGCATGGGCTTTTGAAACCAAGTAAGGAATCTTCTTCCAATCGTAAATAAACCATAAGAAACCATGAATTGATGCATAGAAACTGATTTCATAAGCTTTCCCCAATTTAGATCAAAACCCTAATTTCACAAGTTCATAATTCAAAATAAGAATTGGGGGTTTTGGGCACAAGGGTGAAAGGAACCCATTATTGAATACTCACATACCTTGATTGAAGCTGACCCACTTAAAATTGAAAAGAAAGGAGGCTTGATCTTAGAGCTTGAGACTTGGAGCTTGAAGGAGTTCTTTTCCTTTTTGGGAGATGAATAAAGATTTGAGGATGGACCTAAGCTAATGAGGGTGAACACCTTTCTAGAAATAGTCAAAACGATATCATTTAGGAGTTAAAAGGGTGGGTAATGACTAAAATACCCTTGGAATGTAATTAGGAAAAAGCTGGAAAAAGTTGACTTTCAGGGACCACGGATGGATTCCACGGGTCGTAGAACAAACCACGGCTCGTGGTTGCCATCCGTCGTTCTTGGCCAAGTGATCAGGCTGCAGAATCCAAACTACGAGTCAACAGGATGGACCCGTAGAATGGATCACGAGTCATAGACCCAAGTTGTAATTCATGGGGACTTAGTTGGCCTCTGATTAAGTTCTACGATTTAGCAAGATGGTCCGTAGTTCAAACTACGGGTCGTAGAAGCCAGTCGTGAAACATAGGAAAACTGCCAACCCTCTGATCTGATTTCACGAGTTGACAGGAAGGACCATAAGTGGAACCACGGTCCGTAGGACCAACTCATGGTTCTCATACCAGAGGCTAAACCAGCAGACTGGAACCATGGGTTCACTTCACGACTCGTGGTTCAAACTACGGTCCGTGATTTGGACCCGTAATTTCTGAAAAGTTCAAAATTCTCAAATTTCTTAAGTTTAAAAGATGGATCAAATTCCAGGGTGTTAAAAAACTTGAAAAATCTCCCGTATTTTCCTTTTTCACAATGCACTCGCAAACCATGACATCCCAGACTAACCTTTTTACGTCAGGTTCAATATCGAGAGTTCTACTTACTCAAATTCACTTTCAAAAAGTTCTACGGATTTCTTATTATCTTAGCTAACTTAAAAATAATCTAAACTTTATCATATTTACCCAATCCCTTCTCGAATTACCCTAGATAATACCTTGCTTAAATTTCATCCAAGACTAGCCTAGCCAAAAAAAATTAACTTCCAATTCCTAAAAAAATTTAATCCCAATTCTTGCACGATTAGCTCACCCATAATGACAGAAAGGATTATTATAATAAATATCAATTTATTCATCATTCTTTCTCAAATGATCAATAATAAAAATGAGCCAAGTTAAGAAATGAAATAGTACTTGAATCCTTAAACAAGTGAGGGTACTTGTCCCGCATGTCCTTCTCGGTTTCCCAAGTGTCTTCTTCAACCAGATGATGCTTCCATTGAACCTTCACCGATCTAATATCCTTTGTCCTCAACTTTCGTACATCCCGATCAAGAATGGCAACTAGCTCCTCCTCATAAGTAAAATCATTATCCAACAAAACTGAATCTCATTTGATAATGTAATCCCCATTCCCATGGTATCTCTTAAGCATTGATACATGGAACACCGGATGGACCCTCGACAAGCTTGGTGAAAATGTCAATATGTACGCTATCAGCCCCATATCTCCAAAAATCTCAAACAGAGTGATATACTGAGGGTTAAGCTTGCGCTTCTTACCAAACCTCATGACTCCTTTTATAGGTGACACTTTTAACAACACTTGTTCATCTACCTGAAATGATATGTCCATATCCTCTGTGTGTGTAATCTTGATTGTTTTGGTTAATTTTGGGTAACTTATGTGAATTGTGTTAGAACTTACGTGGTTAACTTTAGATTGTTTGTTTGAATGAAATAATGATAGTCCTTCTGAGGAAAAACTCGATTAATGTGAGAATATAATCTGAAACAAAAAAAATTAATTATGATTGCTAGGTCTGTGAATAAGGTTAAGTGTTGATAGGGGCTGACAATAAAGTATTTATGAGCTATTAATAACCAAAAGGGCGAGTCTACGCCCTAGTTACGACAGTTAAATATCATTGTGTGCATGGTGTGTTTAAATTGGAGTTGAGACTTGTTTTAGTGCATTTATGTGGTTAAGTTATATGACTTGTGATTGGTCTTCGGACATATTTAAATGATGATTGTTTTCATGTTGTGCTTGAATGAATAAGCATTGTATATGTGAAACTGCGTAAAGAACTGAAATGATTAAGTATACGTGTAATTATTGCATTGTGATGTATCTTGAGAGGTAGACTTGAAACCATAGGTTCATTATTGTTATTGTTAGTTGGAGCGGGTACCACGAGCTAGTATAGTACATGGGATTTAGTGAGTCTCCTACAGGTCATGGCTAGTTGGACAGAAATAAGTCCCTTCAGCATGTGTGTACAACCTTATTACTTAATTGTGGTTACTGTGAGTTAGAACTATACCTGAGATGATTGAGATACAGAGACTATAGGTCTGAGAGGCTGAGGTGGTTGAAAGAAAAATTAATGAAAGAAAGAAGTATACATTTTTAGTTGTCTCATTAAAAAAATTACCTGAAAAATTCAATTGGAAAAAAAATTGGTTAAGGAAAAAAAAGTACAACATGTATTTTACTTTCTCAGATGAAGATTATGATTGTCACGACCCAAACCATCGTGAGTGGCACCCACCCAACCCTCGGATGAGAGAACCAATAGAGTTCAACCCTTAGCCTAGACTAACAGCCTAAAACCAGCAGCAAAAAGTAAACTAACAATTCAAAACAGCAAAGAACTATATCATTAAAATTATCCTATGGAAATTCCCCTAGAAACTGAAAGTCGCAGTACCAAACAATTCTACCAACATCTAGAGTACGGGAATACAATCCCAAAACCTAAACAATAAAAGAGATAGTCTAAGCCTGAAACAATTGGGCTATAACTTAAAAGATAAGCATCAAGGCAGCTTGGTCGAACGGCTCACTCTTGATATATTTGAACAGTCTGGCCTACAGGTGAGGTCGTGCGTCAACCTCTGGAAGATTTCCAGTATCAGTACACAAGTACCGTGTACTGGTAGGATCATTAGCCTGTTTCCAAATAGACAATGTATAAGCAGTACAACAAATCAAGTAATTAGTATGGAAGACATGAAACAAGTCAACAGACCCTAGACTACAAGTCTCTACCTAGCTTGTTCCCGCACGAAATCCATCTCTGATAACTCTAAACCACAATCATATACCAATAACTATACCTTTCATTCTAGCTCAGACCCACCCTGGGATCCCCTCTAAACAACACCTAAGTGTCAATGAATAACTCGGCCTAATCCAAGACCCACTCAACAATTATAACAAAATTTCTCGGTCACTCAAGGACCACCAAAACAAGTATCATATTTCAGTAAAACAACCCAGTCCAATCACGGAACCAATAATAGTCAATGCAATACAACAATGTCTGAAATCGCCCTAGTTCTTCTCCCAAACGAATTATAGAAAACTGAACTGTTTTGGAGAAGTTTATGTATTAAAAACCCATTGGCCCATTATAGAGGTCCCCGCTCTGCTATAGCAGTCCCGTTATAGCGGACGACTTCCGTTAAAGCGGTCTTAAGCGGCGTTGACCGCCTTGACCACCGCAATAGCAATATTTTCTACCGCTATAGTGAAGGTTGCTACGGAGGAGCCATTGCGCTCATCATGGATAGAATGTCCAGAAATCTCCAAAATTTAGTCATTTTACAACACACTTGCTTCCCCCGATGACCCAAAATAACCCTTCCAAGTCAAACGCAATTCCGAGAGTTCTACTTAACCAAATTCAATTCCGAAAATTCCCCCAGACTTCTTTATATCTTGGATACGTGGAAAACTAGCTCAAAACAAGACACTTATCCCAATCCTTACCCAGATTTCCCTAGATTCCACCTCGCTCCAAATCCGATCGAGGCTAGCCTAGCCCAAAATTTCAAACTCCCCAACCCGGAGTTTTCTAACTCTAAAACTTGGCACGATTGGACTACCCGTAATGACGGACCCAATCATTACAACAGATACTAATTTACCCATCGTTCATCACCGAATGATCAAGCCTGAATTTACAGAAATATAGGAGAGTAAGTGTAGTACCTGAATCCTCAAACAACTAAGGGTACTTGTCCCACATGTCCTTCTCAGTTTCCCAAGTGGCTTCCTCAACCGGACTATGCTTCCACTGAACTTTTACCATGTCAATCACCTTTGTCCTCAACCTCCGGACATCCTGAGCAAGAATCAAGACGGGTTCCTCTTCATAACAAAGATCCTTGTCAAAAAGTACCTCATCCCACTTGATGATGTAATCCTCATCCCCATAGTATCGCTTAAGCATGGATACATGGAATACCGAATGGACGCCCGACAAACTAGGCGGGAGTGCTAACTTGTAAGCCACTGGCCCGATAATCTCAAGAACCTCAAACAGACCGATGAACCGAGGGCTAAGCTTGCCTTTCTTACCAAACCACATAACTCCCTTCATTGGTGACACCTTCAGTAATACTTGTTCACCAACCTGAAACTCCATGTCCCGGACCTTGCGATCTGCATACTCCTTCTGCCTGCTTTGGGCAGCCAGCAATTTGGCCTGAATTCCCCTTACCTTTTTCTGTGCTTCCTTTAATAAGTCAACGCCCAGGGGATTTACATTGCCTTCCTCAAACCACCCAACCGGTGATCTGCAGTTCCTCTCATACAATGCCTCAAACGATGCCATGTCAATACTGGAGTGGTAGCTATTGTTGTACGAGAATTTGCACAATGGTAGAAACTGGTCCCAATATCCCCCGAAGTCTATCACACACGCTCTCAGCATGTCCTTCAATTCCTGTATCATCCTCTCCGACTGACCATCAGTCTTAGGATAGAAGGTTGAGCTAAAGGTGAGTTGTGTACCCAACTCTTCATGTAACTTTCCCCAAAACTTAGAGGTAAACTGCGTACCCCTATCTGAAATGATGGACAGTGGTACCCCATGTAATCTCACAATCTCCTTCACGTAGATCTTAGCCAATTGCTGCAAATTATAATCCATCCTGACCGGAATGAAATGAGCGGACTTGGCCAGCCTGTCAACAATGACCCAAATCGAGTCATACTTCCCCAATGTCTTGGGAAGACCCACCACGAAGTCCATGGCTATCCTTTCCCACTTCCACTCTGGAATTGGCATTCTCTGAATTAGTTCTGCTAGTTTCTAAAGTTCATACTTTACCTGCTGGCAGTTCTGACAATTGGACACAAAATCAACTATGTCCCTTTTCATCCTGGGCCAGCAGTAACGCTGCCTCAAGTTTCTGTACATTTTAGTGACACCCAGATGAATTAAGTACCGCAAACCATGAGCTTCTGCCAAGATTTTCTGAATTATATCATCAACCTGAGGAGCACAAATCCTTTCCCTGAAATGTAACACTCCACCGGAGTCTAACGTGACGTCTCTGGACTCCCCGGATATCACTTTACCTCGTAGCTTACTCAGTTTTGGATCCTGAAACTGTTTGGCCTTTATTTCCTCTATAAAGGTTGCTTTGACTTCAATGTTGTCCAATAACCCACTTTGATCTGAAACACCCAAGTGCATGAACTTGGCCTCCAAAGCTAGAATTTCCTTTGCTAGTGGTCGTTTGGACACCCCCAAACAAGCTAAACTACCCATGCTAACTGTCTTCCGGCTCAATGCATCTGTCACCATATTTGCCTTACCCGGATGGTACTAGATAGTCACATCATAGTCCTTCAACAGTTCCATCCACCTTTTCTGCCTCAAATTCAAGTCCTTCTGCGTAAATACATGATGTAGACTGTGATGATCTGTGAATACCTCGAACTTGACACCATAAAGGTAGTGTCTCCAAATCTTTAGTGCAAAAACCACCGCATCCAACTCTAGGTTATGAGTCGGGTAGTTCCTCTCTTGCACCTTCAACTGCCTGGATGCATAGGCTATCACATTCCTATCCTTTATCAACAAAGCACCCAAACCAGAATGTGAAGCATCAAAGTAAACAATAAAGTCTTTACCTTCAACCGGTAGGGACAATATAGGAGCCGTAGTCAAAAGTGTCTTGACCTTTTGGAATCTCTCCTCACACTTGTCGGACCACACGAATGGTACATCTTTCTGTGTCAGCCTAGTTAGGTGAGTATCAATAGAAGCAAAATACTTAACAAATCTTGGGTAGTACCCCACGAGCCCAATGAAACTTCTCACCTAAGTCACCGAGCTAGGTCGAACCCAACTCTTGACTGCCTCAATTTTCTGGGGATCCACTATCACCCCCTTTTCTGACACTACATGCCCTAAGAATGCAACTGAAGTCAACCAGAACTCACACTTAGTGAATTTTGCATAAAGCTTTTGATGTCTCAAGATATCCAACACAATACGAAGATGATCAGCATGTTCCTCTCTACTCTTGGAGTAGATCAAAATATCATCGATAAATACAATCACGAAGGAATCCAAATACAATTTAAATACCCCATTTATCAAACTCATAAATGCTGCCGGCGTATTGGTCAAACCAAACGACATTACTAGGAACTCGTAATGCTCATACCGAGTCCGAAAAGCGATTTTCAGAATGTCCTCAGGCCTAATCTTTAAATGATGGTACTCCGATCTCAAGTCAATTTTTGAAAACACCGGTGCACCCTAAAGCTGGTCAAACAAATCATATATATGGGGTAGAGGGTACTTATTCCGGATGGTCACCTTGTTCAACTGCCTATAATCTATGCACATCCGCATACTACCATCCTTCTTCTTTACAAATAAAACCAGAGCACCCCAAGGCGAAGCACTGGGACGGATAAATCCCTTATCTAGGAGTTCTTGTAGCTGAGTCTTAAGTTCCCTCAACTCTGTCGGAGCCATACGATACGGAGCAATGGAAATGGGACGAGTGTATGGCTCCAAATCAATAAAGAAATCTATATCCCTGTCTGGAGGCATACCGAGCAAATCCGCTGAAAACACCTCTAGAAACTCAAAAACCATGGGAACTGACTCAATAGACGGGGACTCCACACTATTATCCCGGAGATGAGCCAAGAAGGCTAGACACCCCCTCCCCACTAGCTTTCTAGCCCGAACAAATGATATTATCTTAACTGGCTTAGGCCTGTAAACACCTTCCCACTCTAGTCTATCCTTACCCGGAATCTCTAGAGCCACAGTCTTGGTGTTACAGTTCAACACCGCATGATAAGGGGATATCCAGGTCATACCCAAGATAATATCAAAATCAGCCATATCCAGAATTACCAAGTCTACCCAAGTATGCAACCTCACAAACACAACAGAACAGTCACGATAAACATGAGTCACAATCATAGACTCTCCAACCGGGGTAGAAACATGGATAGGGAAATCAAGAATATCATAAATTAAGTCCAAACCCAACGCAAAACTCATAGATATATAAGAATATGTAAAACCTAGGTCAAATAATACTGAAGCCATTTTATCGCAGACAAGAATGGTATATGTGCTCACCGTATCTGATGCTTCCGCCTCGGTCCTCAACAGAAAAGCACAGCAATGAGCCCGATCATCAATCCGGGCAACTTCTCGTGCCGGCTGTGATGTACCCCTACATGCGCTGTCATTCCCCCTGTCTCCCCGGCCTCCCTGAAAGCTACCTCGCCCACCCTGTGGACGACCTCTAGCATTACCGCATTTACCTACCGGGAACACTACTCTAGACTGCTGTTGACCCTGCTTACCTGTCTGTCAATGTGGGCACTCCCTCTTAAAGTGGACCAGATCACCACAATGGAAGCAACCACAGTCAAGTGCAGGCCTGCTAGCTGATGTGTAAGATGCTCCCTGGCCTCTAGGAGCTGAAGACTGAGCTCCCTGACGACCACATGTAGTAGCTGGCAGAGCTGACTGAATAGGACGGGCTGAGTAAGCCTGCTGATTCTGGCCCCTGGAGTATGAACCACCAAAATTTCCCTCATTCCGGGGCTTCTTGGCTAAAGACTTAACCTGCCCTGCCTACTTGACTCCCTCAATTTTCTTCACATAATCCACCACATCATTAAAGCCCTTCCCTGAAGAAGTCATATGCACTGACAGTACCTGTAGCTCAGTATTCAACCCTTTCGCAAACAAAAGGACCCGTTCCTCCTCGGAACCCAACATCTGTGTGGCAAAACGAGACAAGGCGTGGAACTTATCCTCGTAAGCAGAGACTGACATGCCACCCTGCTCTCGTCTTTATTCCAGTCCCCCAAAGTACTAAGTACGTACTTCTCTAAGAACAAAGCGTGGAACTGTTCCCAAGTCAGTGGGGGTAGAACAAAAGACCGGCACTCCACATGAGACCTCCACCACTACTTAGCATCACCCTACAGCTGAAATATGACAAACTCAACCCCATGATGATGTACAATACCACCTCATCCCCTGCCCCTTCCCCTACCTCTGCCATGAGCTACCGGGACCGCTGCTGGGACCGCTGGCCTCGCCCCGTTGTTCCTTGTAGTAACCATCTGCGGACAGAAGAGTGAATGAGGTTAGATACCAATTTGTATCACCAAATACCAATTGGAATCAAGTTATAGCACGAAGGAAAGAAGGAAGAGATAGTTTTTTCCTAAAGGCCCATAGCCTCTCGAAGAAAAGTACGGACGTCTCCGCACCGTTCCGCAAGACTCTACTAGACATGATTGGTATGACGAGATCAACGAACCTAAGGCTTTGATACCATCTTTGTCATGACCCAGACCATCGTGAGTGGCACCCACCCAACCCTCGGATGAGCGAACCAATAGAGTTCAACCCTTAGCCTAGAATAACAGCCTAAAACCAGCAGCAAAAAGTAAACTAACAATTCAAAATAGCAAAGAACTATATCATTAAAATTATCCTGCAGAAAATCCCCCTAGAAATTAAAAGTCGCAGTACCAAACAATTCTACCAATATCTAGAGTACGGGAATGCAACCCCAAAACTTAAACAATAAAAGAGATAGTCTAAGCCTAAAACAATTGGGCTATAACTTAAAAGATAAGAATCAAGGCGGCTTGGTCAAATGGCTCACCCTTGATATCTTGGAACAGTCCGGCTTACAGGTGAGGTCGTGCGTCAACCTCCAAAAGATTTCCTATACTCACAATAAAAACAAACAAGTGCAGTATCAGTACACAATCACCATGTACTGGTAGGATCATCAGCCAGTTTCCAAATAGACAGTGTATAAGTAGTACACCAAATCAAGTAATTAGTATGGAAGACATGCAACAAGTCAACAGACCCTAGACTACAAGTCTCTACCTAGCTTGTTCTCGCATGAAATCCATCTCTGATAACTCTAAACCACAATCATATACCAATAACTATACCTTTCCGTGTAGCCCAGACCCACCCTGGGATCCCCTCTAAACAACACCTAAGTGACAATGAACAACCCGGCCTAATCCAAGACTCACTCAACAATTATAACAACATTTCCCGGTCACACAAGGACCACCAAAACAAGTATCACATTTCAGTAAAACAGCACAGTCCACTCACAGAACCAATAACAGTCAATGCAATACAACAATAACAATGCAAACATGCAGTAAAATAAACCCGTACCAGGCGTGGTACCTGAGTCAACCGTTAGTATCCCGTACCAGGCGTGGTACCCGAGCCAACCGTTAGTATTCCTGTACCAGGCATGGTACCCGAGCCAACCGAATGTCAATAATCCACAGTCAATAGATGAACAAACAACTTGTAAACCAACAAGCAACACACCATTCAATTCACAGACTGTAAAATAGGAACCTTAGACATTCTACACAATTCCTCTAAGCAATGTAATTCATACAAGCACTTAGATAAGAGTACAAACATATACCACATTCATAGGAATCGTAAGCCATCATTTACCTCGAAATGATCCAAGCTCTACTCAACCCGAGCTTTCCCGTGTTCCAGATTCCTTTCTCGTTCTTGGTCTAAAATAACATACAAGTACATGAAATTAACAAACAAGGCCTGCACATTACCCGGATTACACCAAATCCCAGAACCCCAAGCCACCCATGATCATTCCACTCTTTTCCTGAGATTTTCCACCGTTAATTTCCCTAGTTCTATCATTTTCACAGATAAAAATAGAGAATTTAACAACATATGATCATTATATTTCACTTTTAACAATACCCAAGAACTTTCATGCTTAGAATCCCCTTTCTTCCCCGAATTCCACCATTCTTAGGTTATTCCAACCTTCCCCCAAGTTCCCTCCTAGCAATTCTACCACATAGGAAAAGTAGTGCAAAGTTTGGGGAGTAAAAACCTTACCTTAGGGAAGAAAAATGATGAAGAATAGAGGAAAAACGCTTGAAATCGCCCTAGTTCTTCTCCCAAACGAATTGTAGAAAACTGAACTGTTTTGAGGAAGTTTCTGCATTAAAAACCCATCGGCCCTCTATAGTAGTCCCCGCTCCGCTATAGCGGTCCCGCTATAGTGGATGACTTCCGCTATAGTAGTCTTAAGCAGCGTTGACCGCCTTGACCACCGCTATAGCGGTATTTTCCATCGCTATAGCGGAGGTCATTACGGTGGAGCCGTTGCGCTTACGGACAGAATGTTCAGAAATATCTAAAATTTGGATATTTTACAACACACTTTCTTTCCCCGATGACCCGAAACAACCCATCCACATCAAACGCGATTCTGGAAGTTCTACTTACCTAAATTAGATTCTGAAAAGTCCTTCGGACTCCTTTATGTCTTGGCTACGTGAAAAATTAGCTCAAAATAAGACACCTAACCTAATTCTTACCTGGATTTCCCTAAACTCCACCTCACTCCAAATCCGGTCGAGGCTAGCCTAGCCCAGAATTTCAAACTCCCCAACCCGGTGTTTTCTAACTCTAAAACTTGGCACGATTAGACTATCCGTAACGACGGACTCGGTCATTACAATGATTAAGTTGTTTAAGCCTTCACATTTCAATCTTGTGTACCATTTTTTTATGAGTTAAAGTTGACAAGAATTTGGTGAATAAATTTATTGAATTATCACTTGAACGGATTTATTGTACATTAATATTATCAATCTTCTCGAGATCATATGTGAAGAATGATCTTTGTAAAATATATTTTATTTTGTCTCCTTTTATGAGACCTTTTTTTAATTGATTTATGCATGCATCAATATTTTCATATAGAATTATGGGTACTTTGGTATCATATTTCAAGTCATACTTTTCTTTGATAAAATATATCACTAATTGCAATCATACACATTCTTTACTTGCTCCATAAATATTTATTATCTCAGCATGATTTAAAGAAGTAACAATAATAGAATGTTTTGTAGATTGTCATGACATAGTAGTACCTCCACATGTGAACAGTTAGCATGTTTGAGCTCGAGTTTTATGTGGGTCAGATAAATAACTTGATTTGCATGACCAACAAGATTTGCAATATGTTTGTTAGTGTAAAACAAACTCATATCAATAGTCCCCTTTAGATATCATAATATATGCTTAATTTTGTTTTGATGTCTCCGTGTAGGGAAAGAACAATACCTTGCTACCGAATTAACATAAAATGATATTCTTTTTCTTGTTTCTCTCCTTTGACAAAAAGATCATTGTTATTCTCCTATTTTGAACAGTTTCTCGCCTGATGACCTAGTTTTTGACTTGTCCAACAAACTTTTTCACCAACCTATTTGCTTTGATTAGACGCAACATTATTCATTTTTTTCTTGCCTTTTTCATTTCCTTCTTGCCTTCAATTATCTTTCTTCCAATCCTTACCTTTTTTCTTTTTTCTTGATCTTAGAAAAAGGAGTAGGATTATAAACTGTAACGATCGGGTCTATCATTATGGGTAATCCATTCGTTCCAAGTTTTAGAGTTAGAAAACTCCAGGTTTGGGAGTTTAAAATTCTGGGCTAGGCTCGCCTTGACCAGATTTGGAGTGAGGTATAGTCTAGGGAAATCTGGGTAAGGATTGGGTGAGATATCTTGATTTGAGCTAGCTTTCCATGTACCCAACACATAAAGGAGTCTAGAAGACTTTTCGGTATCGAATTTGGGTAAGTAGACCTCCTGAAATCGAGGTTGACGTGAAGGGGTTGTTTTGGATCGTCGGAGGAAGCAAGTGTGTTGTAAAATGGACCACTTTGGAGAATTTCCGATATTTTGTCTGTGACGAGCGCCACGGCTCTGCCATAGTGACCTCCACTATAGCAAAAGAAAATACCGCTATAGCGGGAATCAAGGCAGTCAACCTCCGCCAAAGCGGTTAACTCCGCTATGGCGGTACCGCTATAGCGGTCGACGACCGCTATAGCGGAGCATGATGGGATTTAATGCAGAAACTTCCCCAAAATAGTTCAATTTTCTGTAGGTCATTTCGGAAAAGAACTAGGGCGATTTCAGGCATTTCTCCCCCATTCTTCATCGTCTTTCTTCCCTAAGGTAAGGCTTTTACTCCTCGAACTCCGTATTACTTTTCCTATGCGATAGAATTGCTAGGGGAGGACTTGGGGAGAGGTTTGGAATGATTTAGGGATGATAGAATCTGAGGATAAAGGGGGATTCTAGGGGTGAAAGTTCTTGGGTATTGTTAAATTTACTGCTTATTGATCATGTGACCTTAATTTCCTAATTTTATCCATAAAAAATGCTAGAACTAGGTGAATTAATGGTGGAAAAGCCCAGGAAGAGGGTGGAATGATCATGGGTGGCCTGGGGTTTAGGATTTTGCGTAATCTGGGTAAATTGTAGGCCATAAGGATTAATTCTTGGTTATTATGTATTGTTTTAGACCAAGAACTGGCAAGAACTTTGGAAAATGGGAAAGCTTCGGTTGAGTAGAGCTTGGATCATTTCAAGGTAGGTGATGGTTTGATTTTTGTATGCTTTGTATGTTTGAGTACTTATATTTAAGTATTTGTATGAGATGCATGGCTTAGGAAATGTTTAGGAATGTCTAATAGTCATGTTTTATCAGTCTGGTTGAACT
Source organism: Jaltomata sinuosa (assembly GCA_003996215.1). Classification (NCBI taxonomy): domain Eukaryota; kingdom Viridiplantae; phylum Streptophyta; class Magnoliopsida; order Solanales; family Solanaceae; genus Jaltomata; species Jaltomata sinuosa. The sequence goes on from QJPP01001077.1 coordinate 200,739, forward strand.
GTACATTTTGCTTGTTGGTTTTACAAGTTAATTGTTCACTGTTGTGACTGTGGATTATTTGACATTTGTTTGGCTTGGGTACCACGCCTGGTACGGAATATACTAATGGTTGGCTCGGGTTCCACGCCTGGTATGGAATATACTAACAGTTGGCTCGGGTACCACGCCTGGTATAGGTTTATTTTACTGCATTGTCACATTGATATTATTGCATTGTGCACTTGTTGTTTGGTCCATGAGTGGACCGGGCTGTGTTGTTGAAATGTGATATTTGCTTATGGTCCTTGAGAGGCTGGGTTATTCTTGTATCCGATTTTAGAGTTGGTCTTGGTGTAGACCGAGTTTTGCTTGTTAACACTTAGATATTGGTTAAAGGGGATCCCAGGGTGGGTTCGGGCTATGTAGATAAGAAGTTGTTGTTCGCGTTGACTTTCGTATAAAAGTGGTTGGTATGTAGAGACAAGTTAGAAGGAGATTTGCAATCTAGAATTGATTGGTAACTGGATTATGTGTTTCTTGTACTTGTACTTGATTTTTGTACTACTCATTCATTGTATATTTGGAACTGGCTGATGATCCTATCAGTACACGGTGGTTGTATACTGATACTGCACCTGCTTGTCTTTTGTGAGTACAGGAAATCTTTTTGCAGTTGACGCACGACCTCACTTGTAGGCCTGACTGTTCGTGATATCAAGGGTGAGTTGTTTGACTAAGCTGCCTTGATTTCCATCCATTTGAGTTGTAGCCCAATTGTTTCAAGCTTAGACTATTTCATTATTGTCTTTGGGGTTGCATCCCCGTACTCTAGCTTTGTTAGATGTTTTGGGTACGATGACTTTCAGATTCTAGGGGGGATTTCCGCAGTTTTATTTTAATGAAATTACTTTTTCTTATTTGAATTGCTAATTTATTCCTTTGCTGTCGGGGATGTGGAAGTGGCGGTATAGGATAATGGGGCGCAGGCGGAGGAAGAGGCAGCACCGGCTGGGGGTGCAGGCCTTCCTCCTATGACACCAGAAGCCTTTTATCAGGCTTGGAACATCTTGACTGGGCTAGTTGGTGCTGGAGCCATACCCGCGGGCATTGCAAATCAGGCTTTGGACACTTAGCCAGCAGTTACTATGGCACCTAGGATGGATGCAGCTTCAGGCACGAATGATTTCTTTCGGCCAATGCTAGTCCCAGTGACGACAGGAAATGAACACGAGATGCTGACCAAGTTTCTCAAGCTTAAACCTCCTACATTTCAGGGTACCAATAGAGAAGATGCTTTTGAGTTCATACCGGATTGCTATGAGAGGCTGCACAAACTGGGCATTATGTGACAGTATGGGGTTGAGTTCGTCACATTTTAGCTGCAGGGTGATGCTAAGCAGTGGTTGAGGTCTCATGTGGAATATCGATCATCTGTTTTACCCCCACTAACTTGGGAACAGTTCCCCGCACTCTTTTTAGAAAAGTACGTATCCCATACTTTGAGGGACCAGAATAAGGATGAGTTCTTGAACTTGGAGTAGGGTAGCATGTTAGTCTCTGCTTACGAGGCTAAGTTCCACGCCTTATCTCATTTTGCTACACAGATGCTGGGTTCCGAGGAGGAACGGGTCTGTTTGTTGGTGAAGGGTTTGAATACTGAGTTGCAGGTGTTGTCGGTGCATATGACTTCTTCAGGGAAAGGCTTTAATGATGTGGTGGATTATGTGAAGAAACTTGAGGGAGTCAGGAAGGCGGGGCAGGCTAAGGTGTTAGCCAAGAAGCCCCGGAATGAGGGAAATTATGGTGGTTCGTACTCCAGGGGTCATAATCAGCAGGTATACTCAGCCCGTCCTATTTAGTTAGCTCTGCCAGTTGCTACAGGTGGTCGTTCGGGAGCTAATCAACAGTTTTCAGCTCCTAGAGGCCAGGGAGCTTCTATTCATATGCTAGCAGGCCTGCACTTGATCATGGTTGCTTCCATTGTGGTGATCTGGGCCACTTTAAGAGAGAGTTCCCTCACAGGCAGACCAGTAATCAGGTTCAGCAGCAGCCCCAGGCTGTGGTCCCGACAGGTAGAGGTGGTCATGCTAGAGGTCATCCACAGGGTGGGCGAGGTAACTTTCAGAGAGGCCAGGGAGACAGAGGGAACGGCGGCGCGGGCAAGGGTGTGGTGCAGCCGGCCAGGGAAGTTGCCCGGATTGATGATCGAGCTCACTGCTATGCATTTCCAGGGAGGCCGAGGCTGTGGCATCAGATGCAGTAATCACAGGTACCATTCTTGTCTTTGATAAAATGGCTTCGGTGTTATTTGACCCAGGTTCTACATATTCTTATGTGTCTGTGAGTTTTGCGTTGGGTCTGAACTTGATATGTGATATCCTTGATTCTCCTATCCATATTTCTACCCCGATTGGAGAGTCTGTGGTTGTGACTCATGTTTATCATGACTGTTATGTTATGTTTGTAGGGTTTCACACTTGGGTAGACTTGGTAATCCTGGATATGGTTGATTTTGATATTATCTTGGGCATGACCTGGTTATCCCCTTATCATGTTGTGTTAAATTGTAACACCAAGACTGTGACTCTAGAGATTCCGGGTAAGGATAGGCTAGAGTGGGAAGATGTGTACAGGCCTAAGCCAGTTAAGATCATATCATTTGTTCGGGCTAGGAATCTAGTGAGGAAGGGGTGTCTAGCCTTCTTGGCTCATCCCCGGGATTATAGTATGAAGTCCCCATCTATTGAGTCAGTTCCCATTGTTTCTGAGTTTCAAGAGGTGTTTCCAGAGGATTTGCCTGGTATGCCTGATGTGCCACCATTTTACGGCACTTTCGACTCCTTTTAACTAAGAACAATCGTACGTTTTCAAGCAACCATCGTCGTTTTTGATGTGTTTATGTTGGATTTTCAGGAAATGGAGACAAACATGGAAACGGAAGGAAAAACGAGCAAAAAGACATTCTGGATAAGAGTGACGGCCTGAGTGACGGTCTGTCACAGTGACCGTCAAGTGGAGGCTGCCCACTGCCTAGTGGTGACGGTCCAGGCGACGGTCCGTCAGCCTGGCCGTCACACCTAGGCAGTCCGCTACGCGGAATCCTAACGTTTTTGGGACTTTGTTTCCTAGACTCCTATAAATACCCTATGTTAGGTTTATTTTATTTGTCAAGCTTTTTACAATAGTTCTACCAATAGTTTTAGGAGGGAATTTGAGAGCAAGAAACACGTTTTCTTGGTCTTGCAAACGTGTTCTTGATTTGTTCTTGGGATCTTTGTTTTCTTATTCTTGGAATAATTGAAGATTGTTTTCACTATATTGTAAGGATCTCTTTTCTTTATTATGAATATGACTTTCTTCTATTCTTCTACAAGCATGATTAACTAAACCTCCCACAACTAGGGTTGTGGGAGCCATGGCTAAAGTAGCGATATAGATTCCGGGTAGCGACGGGTTCAATATATATGATTGTCACGTTGTTAATCATTCATGCTTAACGTTTTCTAGTGGTTGCAAACATTAGAACATGCCTAGGTTTAATTTGCTTGAGTAAAGAGATTAAACCGGGAAACTTGATTAACGACGAGGATTCGAGACTACTAACTCTCGTCTTATGATTAATGTTGTAACTAGATTAATCTACTTGATGTTTAGGATTGAAATCTAAAAGCACACCTTTTCAAGTTCGAGAGAATTGAAAAGTAAATTCGTCTATTTGGTTGAGAAACGTTTAGATGATACCATTAATTCAATCACATCGTGACACGCATATAGAAAGAACCCGGTTAAGCTTAGAATCGACATTGTTACCATCGCCATAGTGAACACTTCCCTAGTTCACTCTCACATTAATTAAAACTCAGACATTATTGCTTGTTTTGTTCGTATATTGATCGCTCAAACCCCCCCCCCCCCTTTATTTACCGGAAACTATTGACCATTAGTCAACTAATTCACTAAAGACTTAACTTTCACCATATTCTCTGTGGGATCGACCTCAACCTTTTTTGGGTTCTATATTTGATAACGATCGCTTACGCTTCTTAATTGGAGTGGTACTTTGAGCGTTATCAATGCCTCCGGACAGGGATATAGACTTTTGTATTGATTTGGAGCCAGGCACTCATCCCATTTCCATTCCTTCATATCATATGGCTCCGGAAGAGTTAAGGGAACTTAAGACTCAACTACAGGAACTCCTAGATAAAGGATTTATCCATCCCAGTGCTTCGCCTTGGGGTGCTCCGGTCTTGTTTGTAAAGAAAAAGGATAGTAGTATGCGGATATGCATAGATTATAGCAGTTGAACAAGGTTATCATCTGGAATAAGTACCCGCTACCCCGTATTGATGATCTATTTGACCAGCTCCAGGGTGCATCGGTGTTTTCGAAAATTTACTTGAGGTCAGGGTATCACCAATTGAAGATTAGGCTAGAGGACATTCCTAAGACTGTTTTTCGTACTCGGTATGGGCATTATGAGTTCTTAGTGATATCGTTTGGGTTGACCAATGCGCCGGCAGCATTTATGAGTTTGATGAATGGGGTATTTAAGTCATATCTGGATTCCTTCGTTATTGTATTTATCGATGAAATTTTGATCTACTACAAGAGTAGGGAGGAGCATGATAATCACCTTCGTATAGTGTTGGACATATTGAGACATCAAAAGCTTTATGCGAAGTTCTCCAAGTGTGAATTTTGGTTGACTTCAGTCGCGTTCTTGGGGCATGTACTGTCAGAATAAGGGGTGATGATAGATCCCCAGAAGATTGAGGTAGTCAAGAGTTGGGCCCGGCCTAGCTCTGTGACAGAGGTGAGGAGTTTTGTTAGGCTCGCGGGGTACTACCGGAGGTTTGTTAAGGATTTTGCATCTATTGCTACTCATCTGACAGGGCTGACATAAAAATATGTACCATTCGTGTGGTCCGACAAGTGTGAGGAGAGATTCCAAAGGCTCAAGACACTTCTGACCACTGCTCTTATCTTGTCCTTGTCGGTTGAAGGTAAAGACTTTATTGTTTACTGTGATGCTCCACATTCTGGTTTGGTGTGCTGTGTTGATGCAGGATAGGAATGTGATAGCCTATGCCTCCAGACAGTTGAAGGTGCATGAAAGAAACTACCCGACTCACGACTTAGAGTTGGCAGCGGTGGTTTTTGCACTCAAGATTTGGAAACACTACCTTTATGGTGTCAAGTGTGAGGTGTTCACCGATCATCACAGTCTGTAGCATATGTTCACGCAGAAGGACTTGAATTTGAGGCAGAAAAGGTGGATGGAACTGTTGAAGGACTATGATGTGACTATCTAGTACCATCCGGGTAAGGCAAATGTGGTGACAGACGCATTGAGCCGGAAGACAGTTAGCATGGGTAGTTTAGCTTGTTTGGGGGTGTCCAAATGACCACTAGCAAGGGAAGTTCAGGCGTTGGAGTCCAAGTTCATGCACTTGGGTATTTCAGAATAAGGTGGGATATTGGCCAGCTTTGAGGTCAAAGTCATCTTCATAGAGGAGATAAAGGCCAAGCAGTTTCAGGATCCAAAACTGAGTAAGCTCCGGGAAAAGGTAATATTCGGGGAATCCAGGGACGTCACGCTAGACTCTGGTGAAGTACTAAATTTCATAGAGAGGACTTGTGTTCCTCGGGTTGATAATATAATTTGGAATATATTGGCAGAAGCTCACGGTTCGCGGTACTCAATTCATCCGGGTGTGACAAAAATGTACAGGAACTTGAGGCAGCATTACTGGTGGTCCGGGATGAAAAGGGACATAGTGGATTTTGTGTCCAAGTGTCAGAACTGTCATCAGGTAAAATATAAGCATCAGAGACCTGCAGGACTACTTCAGATAATGCCAATTCTAGAGTGGAAGTGGTAGAAGATAGACATGGATTTCTTGGTGGGTCTTCCAAAGATGTTGGGGAAGTATGACTCAATTTGGGTCATTATTGACAGGCTGACCAAGTCTACACATTTCATTTTGGTCAGGGTAGATTACAATTTGCAGCATTTAGCTAAGATCTACGTGAAGAGGATTGTGAGATTGCATGGGGTGCCACTGTCCATCATTTCAGATAGGGGTACACAGTTCACCTCTAAGTTTTGGGGTAAGCTACATGAAGAGTTGGGTACACGATTCACCTTTAGTACAGCCTTCCATCCTCAGACTGATGGTCAGTCGGAGAGGACGATCCAGGTATTGGAGGACATGCTGAGAGCATGTGTGATGGACTTTGAGGGTCATTGGGACCAGTTTCTACCGTTGTGCGAGTTCTCGTACAATAATAGCTACCACTTCAGTATCAACATGGCACCATTTGAGGCATTGTATGGGAGGGGTTATAGATCACCGGTTGGATGGTTTGAGAAAGGCAATGAAAAGCCTATGGGCGTGGATTTTGTAAGGGAAGCGCAGGAAAAGGTAAGAGGCATTCAGACCAAATTTCTAGCTGCCCAAAGCAGGCAGAAGGATATGCGGATCGCAAGGTCCGGGACATGGAATTTCAGGTTGGTGAATGGGTGTTGTTGAAGGTGTCACCAATGAAGGGAGTCATGCGGTTTGGTAAGAAGGGAAAGCTCAGCCCTCGGTTCATCGGTCCATTTGAGGTTCTTGAGATTGTGAGGCATGTGGCTTACAATTTGGCACTGCCGCCTAGTTTGTCGGGTGTCCATCCGGTATTCCATGTATCCATGCTTAAGTGATACCATGGGGATGGGGACTATATCATCAAGTGGGATGAGGTGCTTTTCGATAAGGATCTTCGTTATGAAGAGAAACCAGTTTTGCTTCTTACGTGAGATGTCCAAAAATTGAGGACAAAGGTGATTAATATGGTAAGGGTTCAATGGAAGCCACTTGGGAAACCGAGAAGTACATGTGAGACAAGTACCCTTACTTTTTTTAGGATTCAGGTACTACATTTTCCTTTATTTATTTTTGTAATTTTGGGTTTGATCGTTCAGGGACAAACGATAAGTAAATTGGTATCTATTGTAACAACCGGTTATATCGTTACGGGTAAACCATTTGTGCCAAGTTTTAGAGTTAGGAAACTCCGAGTGTGGGAGTTTGAAATTCTGGGCTAGGCTCGCCTCGACCAGATTTGGAGTGAGCTATAGTCTAGGAAAAGCTGGGTAAATATTGGGTGAGATGTCTTGATTCGAGCTAGATTTTTATGTAGCCAAGATATAAAGGAGTCCGGGGGACTTTTCGGTATTGAATTTGGGTAAGTAGAACTCCCGAAATCGAGGTTGACGTGAAGGGGTTATTTCGGATTGTTGGGGGAAGCAAGTGTGTTGTAAAATAGAGCAATTTTGGAGAATTTCAGACATTCTATCTGTGATGAGCACCACGGCTCTGCCATAGCGACCTTCGCTATAGCGGAAGAAAATCCCGTTATAGCAGGAGTCAAGGCAGTCAACCTCCGCCATAGCGGTTGACTCCACTACGACAGTACCACTATAGTAAAAGCCAAACGCTATAGCGGAGCGCGACAGAATTTAATGCAAAAACTTTCCCAAAACAGTTCAGTTTTCTGCAAGTTATTTGGGAAAAGAACTAGGGTAATTTCAGGCGTTTCTCCTCCATTCTTCATCGTCTTTCTTCCCTAAGGTAAGGATTTTATTCCCCAAACTCTGTATTACTTTTCCTATGTGATAGAATTGCTAAGGGTGGACTTGGGGAGAGGTTTGGAATGATTTAGGGATGATAAAATATGGGGATTCTAGGGGTGGAAGTTCTTGGGTATTGTTAAATTTACTGCTTATTGATCATGTGACCTTAATTTCCTAATTTTATCTATAAAAATGGTAGAACTAGATGAATTAACGGTGGAAAATCCCAGAAAGAGGGTGAAATGATCATGGGTGGCCTGGAGTTTAGGATTTTGCGTAATCCGGGTAAATTCTAGACCATAAGGATTAATTCTTAGTTATTGTGTATTGTTTTAGACTAAGAACCAGCAAGAACTTCATAAAATGGGAAAGCTCCGGTTGAGTAGAGCTTGGATTATTTCAAGGTAGGTGATGGTTTGATTTCTGTATGTTTTGTGTATTTGAGTACTTATATCTAAGTATTTGTATGAGATGCATGGCTTAGGGAATGTTTAGGAATGTCTAATAGTCATGTTTTATCATTCTGGTTGAACTGTGCATTTTGCTTGTTGGTTTTACAAGTTAATTGTTCATTGTTGTGATTGTGGATTGTTTGACATTCGGTTGGCTCGGGTATCACGCCTGGTACGGAATATACTAACGGCTGGCTGGGGTACCACGCCTGGTACAGAATATACTAACGGTTGGCTCGGGTACTACGCCTGGTACGGGTTTATTTTACTGCATTGTCATATTGATATTATTGCATTATGCACTTGTTGTTGTTTCCATGAGTGAACCTGGTTGTGTTGTTGAAATGTGATATTTGCTTATGGTCCTTGAGAGGCCGAGTTATTATTGTATCCGATTTTAGAGTTGTTCTTGGTGTAGACCGAGTTTTGCTTGTTAACACTTAGGTGTTGGTTAGAGAGGATCCCAGGATGGGTCCGAGCTATGTAGATAAGAAGTTGTTGTTCGCGTTGACTTTTGCATAAAAGTGGTTGGTATGTAGAGACAAGTTAGGAGGAGATTTTCGGTCTAGAATTGATTGGTAACTGGATTATGTGTTTCTTGTACTTGTACTTGATTTTCGTACTACTCATTCATTGTATATTTGAAACTGGTTGATGATCCTACCAGTACACGGTGGTTGTGTACTGATACTGCACTTGCTTGTCTTTTGTGAGTACAGAAAATCTTCCGGCCGTTGACGCACGACCTCACTTGTAGGCCTGACTGTTCGTGATATCAAGGGTGAGCTATTCGACCAAGCTGCCTTGATTTCCATCCATTTGAGTTGTAGCCCAATTGTTTTGGGCTTAGACTATTTCATTATTGTCTTTGGCGTTGCATCCCCGTACTCTAGCTTTGGTAGATATTTTGGGTACGATGACTTTCAAATTCTAGGGGGGATTTCCGCAGTTTTATTTCAATGAAATTACTTTTGCTTATTTGAATTGCTAGTTTATTCTTATTGCTGGTTTTAGGATGTTAGTCTAGGCTAAGGGTTGAACTCTACTGGTTCGCTCATCCAAGGGTTGGGTGGGTGCCACTCACGATGGTCTGGGTCATGACATAAACTATACTTATTGAACGAAAATCGATCAATGTATCTGCCGCAATAACTAGGAAGATCTTGAACCTAATTATTTTGATGCAGTTTGTTCTGCATCCAGCCTTGCATTTTATAAATAAAGTTGTGCAACTTGTCCTTGTTAAATATGTCTTGTATGTCTAAAATCAAGGACGTGAATTTCTTCACATAATCACGGATAGAACTAACTTATTTCTATTGCTTCAATCTGTTCCTAGCAACCTAAGACGAATTGCTAGGCATAATTTTTTCATGAAGTGCATCTCTCAATTTTTTCCACATTTCAACCTTGGGTATGCCACCACCCTCATCATCGATATTTTTAGTCTTTCACCATAGCACTACATTGCCCCTAAAATACTAAACTGTCATAGTTAACTCGTCATTTGCAGGAACATGAATAATAGTGAAGTAACGCTCCAAATCTCACAAAAAGTTTTAAGTTTCTTGGCACCATGAACACCACCAAACGATTTGAGTTCTGGAATCTTAATTTTGGCATGCTCTTCGCTATCACTAGGCATATTTGCAATAGCCCAATGAAGAACAACCACCTTCACCTTAAGATCTTCATTTTTCTTGCGTAGTCACTCCATTTGTGCACCCATAGTTTCACAAAACTTGAGCAATTTTGTCATTTGGTCATCAACAGCAACGCGATAGTTCTGTATTTCTTCATTGATGCCATGAATTTGCGTCAAGACATCAACTAGTTCGTCCTCATCGTCAGTCAGACCAAGCATGGTCTTGTAACTTTTTCACGCAACTCGTTGTAGTTACTTTCACCATCCATTGTTCTAAGTACTGAAACGCAAAGCTCTGATACCAGTTGTTATGGGGTTAATTTTTTTCTAGTTTGACTCAATACGACAGCCACACACCTATAGCTCAACCCTCTATTTTTTTCCTCAACGCCTAAAATATTTAGGCATACAAAATTAACAACACATGCACATATATAAATTACTTTCTAACTTTGTATTAAACTCGTGCACACAAAAGCACACAAACTAAACATTACAAAACTTAGTCAAAATTGTGAAATCTGGCCTGAGACAGTTTTGCCAGTGCCTACCTATATGCCACCCAAATCCTGTACATACCAGGCACATGTCTATCATATTTTTGACATCTCAAAATATTAAGAAACTGCTCAATGTCTAACTGCTCGGCTAATTCGAATTCAAAAATACAAGTTCAACTACTGCTGCTGACTAAGCCAAAACGGCTGAAAATTAAGAAACTGCTCAATTGCCTATACATGTGTGTGGTACATGCGTGCATCCTTCAAATTTGGCTCCAAACGTCCACTTTGGCGCCCAACTTCATACCTTTGCACACGTGCTTGCCTTATGCACAGGTTCGGCCCTGCAAAACTTGCCATTGGTGCCCCTTCTCCTTAGTCGACTGCCTTGTCAGCTCATTGTCCTTGACCTTGTCTTAGCCACGACCATGCCACAATCATAGCTTTGTCTTAGCCTGTCCATCCCTTGTCATACTTTAGCCACACATTGCCTTGCATGCCTTAGTCACGCCACTGGCAAGGCCTTGCCTTGCCCTGCCGACACGTGCCCATGTTGACAATCTTGCCTCAAGTAAACTTCATTTAACTCGAAGTTATTGGGTCATAGCTAGGTTCATCATCTAAATCTCTAGCCATGCCGAAGCCATCCGAATCATCAAGCTGAGAGTCTAATAGTCTCCCTATATGACTTATGCAATCCTCTTTTGTGAGCTAGCTTTTGAAATTAATTTAAACTCAAAATCAATACAATCGTCCCTGGTAATTTAAGTTTGTAATTAATAATTTAATTATAATTTAGATGTGATTTATGCTTTTATCTTTTCTTTTTAATATAACCATCAATACCGTTGACACCCCAACATTCAACGCATGCGGGGTGAAGTTAATGGAGAAAGCAATGTTGGACGGTATTAGAATAATGAGGATTTTCAGAAAGAAAGCAACGACCTACCACCTGTCATATTGAGCATTCTCCTCGGCCCTCGCCTATCTCTCCTCCATTTTTTATCCTTTTCCCCTAAACCGGACACACAAAGACCCTCCTCGCTCGACTGGAGATCTCTTTGGTCGAGCTAGGAGAAAAATAAACAATCGAACACAATGTCCTGCGAAAAGATTGACGGTCTGGCGAGGTGGTTCGGCACGAGTGTCGCCTCGGCATTCTTCGCCTCGTTGGAGCGATGTGCTTGTGTGAATCTCACAACCTATGCCTCGGATGATGAGGAAGAGGAAGAAGCTAAAGATCGCCCTTTGTTTATGAACAATTTGCCTTCTCATGTTGATCCTTGCCCTAGGACTAGCAATTCTCCCTCCGTTGACAACCTCCCTGTTTGAATCTTCTGGTAATTCATTCCCCTTTTTCTTTAACAATGAAGCAATGATAACAATAAATTGTCAATGTAGGTGGATCTGGATATCTGATTGTTAATTGTGTACAAGCATTGCGGGATATTAGGCCATATAATTTTGATCTCTTTTTTTTTCTGGAATTATACAATATGATTATGTGTTTGTTTGTAATGAATTCATGCACAGATGTTATCAGTTTTATGTTTTGAATATTGAATTTTTTCAGTATTTGTCCTTTTTTTATTTTAACCGATTAAACCTTCAACTATGAGTTCTACAATTGGTTGGAGAGTCACATATATAAATCCTCCGTCTTCCGTTAGATGGACGTCTCTACAATGATTCATCATAATTGGACTATTAAAAGGGCTTACCCCGTTGAAGAAGTTCTCTCTGACTAGTACTAGCCCAGGGAAGTTCTGTAGGAGGATGTTTTAATGCCTCAAAGCTATGACCTACAGGTGATCAAAAGAGCAAATCTACTGTTTATCGTATGCTCTGGAAATTGATGGCACAACAATGATTTTAAAGTTCTAGATTCTAATAGAATTGTTTTCTTGGTCCTCTTCTGCCAGATGGAGGAACTCTTACGCGTTCTAGATAGGAAAGAGAGGAAAAAGTTTATTTACTTCATCAAATGAAAATCTATCAGGGAATGGAGGTTTTCTTGTATTCTTGCAAGAAAAAGGTTTAAGGAGCAAATGAAGAGAATGGAGTTAAAAGATTAGCAGCCTTTGGTGCTAAGTGGATCTATAGAGGATCTATCTCATGTTGTTTCTCATAGTTTTATCCTATTAATGGAGAACTGTAGAGGTGGAATCAAGTTAGTAGCTGCTACCCTTGGTATCGGTACAATGTTGACACATGTACTGCCAATGGTTTGTCTTATACTTCATGCTTATTTGTTGGACGTAGGATCTATTAACAAATGGAACGATGATTTCTTGAAAGACTAATTTGGACTGTTAGAGAATTGGCAGGGAAGGCTTGTGTCATTCTTAGTGCCTACTCGCCCAATCCTTCCTGTGGTGTAGAACAGGATTATCGATTATGACATTGTAACACATAGAGCTTGCACAATGAATTGTAAAAGAACTTCAATTCACATAGAGAATAGAGATCTATCTGATTTCTTAGTTTAAGCATAAGATAAGATCATTGGGAAATGTATTGCAGATGAACTACATCTTTATAATTTTGTTTATCAGAGAACTTGCATGGCTTCTGGCTACAATCCACAATTACCTTGGATTTATGATCCCAGCAGAGAAAAAACTGAGTTGGACCAGGATTCTGTTTACTCTTGCAAATTAGGTTGCGAGGGGATCTTCTGCAGAGATTTAATTTTAAACTTCTAAGGTGGTGAGTTAGATTTATGCCTGTTAAGCGTAAATTTGGAAACCCTTAGTCTCAAATTCAAGAAGCTTTTAGACGGTTGGCTTTATGTTGAGTGCTTTGATGTGTGGAATCCTCATGGTTGGCATGTCTAAATACCAAACTTGAAGAAGATTAACAATCTTTTCTTAATATAAGTGACTCACAGATTTCTGTGCGACATGGAGCTTACGGTTGCTAACATTCAGATATCTTGTCCAAATCATCACCTAACTACTGTTTGACTGTTCATTTAGATTGTTGTAGATAAGGTTGAGTAGATTCCAGGAAGAACTTGTTCGAAAAGACATTTAGTTATTATCTGTCAAAGACTTGTTACAAATGCTAATTTTTCTTGATCGAGAATCAGACTAGCATTCTTGACACAGGGACATATGCTGATAAACTATTAGGTGCAGGATGGCAACTTAAGTGGTGCTTTCCATGTTTTTAACATTAAAAAAAACAGGTGGTGGTTTCCATGTCTAGAAGTTGTCTTGATTTGGCCAATATAATATTGTGACACCAAAAAAGAACAAGTTAATTCCCTGATCTAATAATGTTTGCGTCTTTGCATTTGGTCATTGTCAATATTTTGCAGTGCGATCTGTACTGGACAGCTTATGATGCAACCTTTCTTTCCGTTTTTTTGTTTTCCAGAACTGGCATCACCAACTTCGTCATATTAATCCCCTGGCTCCAAACAGAGGAAATGGAAATGTAATTCTGGTATTAAGTGTAATATTTTTTTTCCCTTATGACTGATTTCTTCCCTTGAAGTGTTTTGTATGAGGTGTTTGTCCGTTGGCAGTTTTGTTACAAGGTCAAACATTTAAGCACGAACAAGACGCTTTTTTTATTGTTCTCTTTACCTTGATATTCTTTACCAAGTGTCTTGCTTGCTCTAGGAAAATAGCAGATGCCAGTGAGAGGCTGTTGTACTTTATATTTCTGAAGCTAACAGTGCAAAATTTGCCCTCCAGAAGCATTGGCAACATGTTCTTGTCAAGTTTTCGGGCACTACAACTTCTATGGTCGTTGGGTTATTTTAAAAATAAATTTAATTTTCATTACTTTATTTAAGAAAACTTCATCATGAACCTAGAAAACCCAACAGGTAATGAGTTCTGCTAAGTGTATGTGTTTTTACTCTACTAATTCAGGCATTAAAACTTCTGTTACTGTAGGTTTACTTTAAAGTCTATTCACTTTTTTCATATTGCCAAAGTTTACCTAAGTAAACATCTTCATGAACCAGAACAAAGCTCAATAGGTAACAAATTGTACTAAGGCCTCGTTTGGCCATGAAAACCAAATACAAATTGGAGTTGGAGTTGGAGTTGGTGTTGTGTGTGGCCATGAATATAAAATGGAGTTGTTTTTGACTTTTTGTGAGAGAAGTGGGAGTGAAAAAAGTGAAAACAAGTTTTTCTTGTTTTTTAATTCCAAGTTGAATTCCGAAATTTTTCAAATTTTATGGCCAAACACCATTTTCGGAATTCAACTCTGGAAAAAAGTTAAAAAAAATGGCCAAATGCTCACTAAATATGTGTCAGGGAAATGAAAAGGCTAGGGAACACCTCTAGAATTAACGTATGTAATTGGTTTCATGGAGAGCAATTACACACTCTAAGAGAGACCAGTTGGATAGCTCTTGAATTTTTGACCCCGTTTGCTCTATGGACGAAATTTTAAGTTTATCAAGTTTTGTTTATGGGAAACACTTTTGACGTTTGACCTTGAATGTTTGTCCATCGGGCAAGTAGGGGTCAAATTCCAGATCATCCATTTTTAAGGCTATTTGGTGTAATTTCCTAAGATACTTTGCTGGTTGTTATATCTTAGGACAACTATTTAATAAATATAAATGATCCCGATTTTATTTCTTTTATAACTTATGGATCTTTTAAATTATAGTCTAAAGATTTCTTTTGAGCTAATTGAAAATCTTATGAAAAAAGCTTATACCATGATATAAAATTTTGTAAATGTTAGACGAAATTCTAATGTTTTATCAATCTCGAGGGTTATTTTCCTTACTTTTAAGAATAAAGACAATTTATATGGTAGCCTAAAAAAGACATTTATTTAAATCAGTCCTTTTACCCAATAAATCATAAAATTGCATGGTTTTCCTTTCAAATGGACTGATCTTTAATTTTCTCTTTAAATGGGTTGGTCTTTAATTTTTACCCTTTAGCAATCGAACTTATGTCTGGCATAAGTTCTTAAGAAATTAAAGTCATGTCTTGACTTAACTTGTGAGATATTATGATACAGGAATATAACCTTATGCCCCGTGAAAATTATTTTATGAGGACATAAATTAAAGATCAACATAAAATAGAGCAAAAAAGCAAATTACCCCGAAGCAGTTGACGAGATATATTTGATAGGGGCCATCCTTTTAGCCCAAAAGGAAAATCTGAGGGATGACTATGAGCCCGTTTGGATTAGCTGATAGTAAATACGTAGCTGATAAGCTTTTGCAAAAAGTGTTTTGAGGTTTTGAAAGTGCTTTTTAAATAAGTATTTACGTGTTTGGATAGAAGTGTCAAAACTACGAGTTAATTCCCTATATGGTCAGTCAAGTATTGAGAAGATCCCACTAAAGTCATTTTTGAATTTTTCTTCTCTTATATGGTCATCCAAGTATTAAGAGATTCCACTAAAGTCACTTTATAATCTTTTTTCCCTAAATGGTCATTCAAATATTGAAAAAATTTCATTAAAATTATTTTTGAATTTTTTTCTCTATAAAGTCATCCAAATGTAACTAAGAAATCTTAGTTGGCATGACATGTCATATTAATTTATTATTTTTCATGCCATGTAGGATCCTATACTAATTTTGAAAACAAAATGTTAAATCTCTAGCCGTTTAGTTTTATATATATGTCAATTTAAGTCCTAAATTATATTGAAATGAAGTCTTATTATCTTAACAAGGATGATTTTTGAAGCATTACTAATTAATTTGATTATAGAAAATAAATGTTCTTGTTAATTTTGAGAGTGAATTTTTATATCCCTACAAATCAAGTAATTACTCAAGCACAAAGCATGTATTGGACACTGAATGCTCTGGCTTGTCCAAGGCATTGAACATAAAGAATGTTGGTTGTCTTATATACACACTGGTAGACTCTTCCTGGTTACCGTCGTGTTTGGTGGAAAGGGCGGAACACGGCGGCGGTGGTGGTTTTGAGCCATCTCTCTAGGGGTTTCCGATTTGAAGGGGTTTCCGATTTGACTCCGCCGCCGACAGTCGTCAATGGTTGTTTCCGGTGAACTGATTATACTTTAGTTTATTTTTGATTCTTAAAAGCCGGCGGACGTTGTCTCTGCCACGACGAACCTCCGTCGCAGCTCCGGTGAGGCGCGTGAATCCAGATCTTCGCCGGTCAGATCTGCTCCGGCTAGATCTACTCCGGTCAGATCCGAGTCTTGCTTTGCTCTCTTTCTCTCTTTTCTTTGTGTTTCTTGTGTATCTTCTCCTTGCAGGTCCTTTGCAACCTCAGATCCGGCTCAATTTCCGGCGTCCACCAAGCTTCCGACGACCACCAAGATTCTGGCGAACAAGAAGATTCCGGCGACCAATTTCGACACCTTATCTTGCCGGAATCCAACCACTTTAGCAGCAGACCGTCCTTCTCTCCTCACAGCTTGACCCCGGTGACTTCTATCCCTAGGCTTTATTTTCGTCCTCAGTTTTTTATCACATTCTTGATAGCCTATTTAGGTTGACATTTCTGTCATTGCTTTAACACTCGCTGTCTAGTTTTTTACATTTTTATTGATTTTGACGTGTAGTGTATTCGGGAAGCAAATTATTGGCTCTATATCGTGTTTGGTAGTGTAGTTCCTGTCTCTTGTACCTTATTTTGCTTTTCTTGTCATATAGTTGTCTAGTATAGAGTAGTTGGTGGAGTTGGTTTATCCTTGATTATAGCGCACGTTTTAGTGGCTTTGGTGAATGATGGTCGAGTAGGGTCATGTCATCGGTCGCACTCGGGTTTGGGGGCAGGGTCGGGGGTGGGGCCGGGGGCGGGGGCGAGGGGAAGGAGAGGTAAGGGGGTTAAGGGAGCATCTAGGTTGAGAATAGGGTCTTGGAACATAGGGACTTTATCCGGAAAGTCCATAGAGCTAGTGAAGGTTCTAAGGAAGAGGAGGATTAGCATAGCGTGTGTCCAGGAGACTAAATGGGTGGGCACTAAGGCGCGAGAGGTAGATGGTATAAGTTGTGGTACTCAGGAGGTGTGAGGAATAGGAATGGGGTAGGTATCCTAGTGGATGAGGAGTTGAGAGAGCAAGTGGTGGAGGTTAGGAGGGTCAACGATAGGTTGATGACAATTAAGTTAGTCCTTGGAGGGTCTACTTTGAACATTATTAGTGCGTACGCACCACAAGCGGGCTTAGATGAGGAGGAGAAGAAACGCTTTTGGGAGGTTTTGGACGAGGTAGTGGGAGGTTTGCCTGATACTGAGAAGCTTTTCATTGGAGGAGACTTCAATGGGCACATCGGGGCATCTTCGAGGGGTTATGACGATGTGCATGGAGGCTTTGGTTTCGGGGATAGGAATGAAGGGGGTGCCGCACTCTTGGATTTCGCTAGAGCCTTTGGGTTGAGAGTAGCTAACTCTAGTTTCCCGAAGAAGGAGGAGCACTTGGTTACCTTCCGTAGTTCGGTGGCCAAGACTCAGATAGACTTTTTGCTCCTTAGGACAGGTGATAAAGGTCTTTGTAAAGACTGTAAGGTTATCCCAAGTGAGAATCTTTCGACCCAACATAGACTCTTAGTGATGGATTTAGAGATCAAGAAGGAGAAAAAGAAGCGGATTGTGGATGACCGGCCTAGGATTAAATGGGGTAGCCTGACTATGGCCAGTGCACTGGAAATAGGGGAGAAGTTGTTGACTAGGGGGGCTTGGGGGAGTAGTGGGGATGTGGATAATATGTGGGATACGACCGCTAGTTGCATAAGGGAGACGGCTAGAGAGGTGTTGGGCGTCTCGAGAGGTCGTTCTGGCAAGCATCGAGGGGACTGGTGGTGGAATGGAGAAGTAAAAGGAAAGGTGGAGGCAAAAAAGGGTCATATGCGAAGTTGGTAGAGAGTAAGGATGAGGAGGAGAGGCGAAGGAATAGGGAGGCGTATAAGATTGCTAGGAAGGAGGCTAAGTTAGCGGTAACGGCAGCTAAAACGGCAGCCTTTGAAAGCTTATACGCGGCTTTAGAGGATAAAGGTGGGGATAAGAAGTTATACAGGTTAGCAAAGGCTAGAGAGAGGAAGACTCAGGACCTTGACCAAGTGAAGTGCATCAAGGATGAAGATGGCAAAATACTAGTAGATGAGGTACTCATTAGGAGGAGATGGCAGTCTTACTTCTATGGACTCTTGAATGAAGAGGGGGACAAAAGCTTTGTGCTGGGAGATTTGGCACACTCAGAGAGGAGTCGTGACTATGATTATTGTAGCCGTATAAAGGTTGAAGAGGTTAAGGTTGCGATTCGTAAGATGCGAAGGGGTAGGGCGACGGGGCCAGATGAGATTCCCGTTGATTTTTGGAAGAGCTCGGGTGAGACAGGTGTGAAGTGGCTAACCGAGTTGTTTGATGGTATTTTTAAAACAGCAAAAATGCCTGAAGCTTGGAGATGGAGCACGATGATTCCTTTGTACAAGAACAAGGGCGATATTCAGAGTTGTAACAACTATAGGGGTATCAAATTGCTAAGCCACACTATGAAGGTCTGGGAGAGGGTGGTGGAGTTGAGGTTGAGACAGATCGTGCCTATTTCAGAGAACCAGTTCGGCTTTATGCCAGGACGCTCGACTACAGAAGCTATTCATCTCCTTAGAAGACTGGTGGAGCAGTACAGGGAAAGGAAGAAGGACTTGCACATAGTGTTCATCGATCTAGAAAAGGCGTATGATAAAGTCCCTAGGGAGGTCCTTTGGAGGTGCTTGGAGGCTCGAGGTGTACCCGTGGCGTACACCAGATCAATTAAGGACATGTATGAGGGGGCCAAGACTCGCGTTAGAACTGTGGGAGGAGATTCGGAGCACTTTTCCGTGTTAATGGGGTTGCACCAGGGATCGACCCTTAGCCCGTTTCTATTTGCCTTGGTAATGGATGTATTGACGCGGCAAATACAAGGTGAGGTGCCATGGTGCATGTTATTTGCGGATGATGTAGTTTTGGTGGACGAGACTCGCGGAGGAGTTAATGCTAAGTTGGAGGTTTGGAGACAGACCCTCGAGTCGAAGGGGTTTAGGTTGAGCAGGACCAAGACTGAATATATGGAGTGCAAGTTCAGTGAGGCGACTCAGGATGATGACGTAGAAGTGAAGCTGGATACACAGGTCATCCAAAAGAAAGGGAGTTTCAAGTATCTTGGGTCTATTATCCAAGGAAATGGAGAGATTGATGAGGATGTCACCCATCGTATTGGTGTTGGGTGGATGAAATGGAGGCTCGCATCTGGAGTCTTGTGAGATAAGAAGGTGCCTACTAAACTTAAAGGCAAATTCTACAGAGTGGTGGTCCGACCAGCTCTGTTGTATGGAGTTGAGTGTTGGCCAGTAAAGAACTCCCATATTCAAAAGATGAAGGTGGCGGAGATGAGGATGTTGCGATGGATGTGCGGGTTTACTAGGAGAGATAGGATTAGGAATGAGGATATCCGAGATAAGGTGGGTGTGGCGTCGGTGGAAGATAAGATGCGGGAAGCGAGGTTGAGATGGTTCGGACATGTGAGGAGGAGAGGCACGGATGCTCCAGTGCGGAGGTGTGAGAGGTTGGCTATGGATGGTTACAGGAGAGGACGAGGTAGACCGAAAAAGTATTGGGGAGAGGTGATTCGACAGGACATGGCGCAGTTGCAGCTTACCGAGGACATGACCCTAGATAGGAAGGTGTGGAGGACGCGGATTAGGGTAGAAGAGTAGTAGGTAGAAGTGTGTCCCGACTAGTAATCGTAGTGTTACGCTTATAGTCTCTTGTTCTTGGATTCCTCGTGGTAGTATTTTGTGGCAGTGCTCTGTTTCTGTCTGTTATTTGTTAATACATATTACTTCCTATCGCCTCTTGTAGTTTTATCTTGTATTTTTATCCTATATCATTGTTACGTCCTTTTTAGCCTTTTTTTAGACTGTTTTGTCTTGAGCCGGGGGTCTATCGGAAACAGCCTCTCTACCTCACCTCTGAGGTAGTGGTATGGACTGTGTACACTCTACCCTCCCCAGACCCCACGCTGTGGGAATACACTGGGTATGTTGTTGTTGTTGTTGTTGTTGTTGTTACAAATCAAGTAATTCATCTCTTGGATGCTTAAATAAGAATTTTTACAAATAAAATTATATTTTTTAAAATTATTAATTAGTTGACAGGAATCCTAAATATGATACATATAAAAGCAAGTTGCTTCTTTGCAGTACATCAAAATTTTGATTCATTTCATATCCAGGTCGAAGATACGAGTGGGTCATTAATATTTTTTTATCTCTTTACTCAAATTAATTATTAATTGCATCAAAAAATCATCCTCGTTAGGATAATAAGACTTCATTTCAAAATAATTTAGGACTTAAATTGACATATATTTAAAACTAAATGATTAAATTCAATATTTTTGTATCCAAAATTAGTCTAGGTCTTATTATACATGGAATGAAGAATAAGAAATTAATATGACATGGCATGCCAACTAAGATTTCTTAATTTATAGTTAGATAATTTTATAGGAAAAAAAAATTTAAAAATAACTTTAGTGAAATATTCTCGTTGAATGACCATTTGGGGGGGGGGGGGTGAATTAAAAAGTGATTTTAGTGGGATTTAATATTTTTATATCAAAAATTGGTATAGGATCCTACCTGGCATACAAAATAATAAATTAATATGATATGTCATGTCAACTAAGATTTCTTAGTTATATTTAGATGACTTTATAGGGGGGGAAAATCCAAAACAATTTTAGTAGAATCTTTCCAATACTTGAATGACCATTTAGGGAAGAAAGATTCAAAAATGACTTTAGTGGAATCTCTCAATACTTGGATGACCGTATAAGGGAAGAAAAATTCAAAAATGACTTTAGTGGGATCTTCTCAATACTTGAGTGACCATACATGGAATTAACTCTCAAAACTACTAATAAAAAGTTGGTTTAAAAGTGCCGATAAACTATTCTTTTATTAGAATGATTAAAATACTCTTAAATTTTTTACAAAAAGTAATTATAAATTTAAAAATATCCTTTAAAGAAAAGGAGGAACAACGATACAAAGTGAAGATGAAATTTGGAGTTTTGTTTTGAAAATATATTTTGAGAATCAGAAAAATTATGAAAGATAAAATAGTAAAATACTTTGTTAAATCGAAAGTGTTTATAAACTGAAAAATCATAAGTTAGAGATGACAACTTATGACTTTTGACTGATTTTAGCTTATCAACTCTTGGTTTATAAGTACTTTACTATTTAGCAAACGCGTTAATAAGCTAAAAATATGATTCGATTGATCAATTTATAAGCTTAGACAAACACCCTCTATAGTTTATACCAGATTTGCTGACTAATAGTGTGTATTAGCTCCAACATGCATGCAAATTGGCTCATAGTCACCAGAATTCATCAAGGAATTAACCATTATCTCATATTTCAAAGACAACAATGATGATACTTGGGAGCAAAATCGTTGAACCTCAAAGCAAGGTTCAGCTGCTATTAACAATTTTGCAAGAAGAGCGCTCAGCTCTATACATATACATACACTAATAACTACTGATTTCTGTACAGAAAAACTAATCAATGATGTCACATTGGTCGTTTCACGTGTGTTGTACCAACATTGTGATGCTACTAAATACAATTTTGGAGCTGTAAATTTTGAAAATGCCATCTATGTTAGCGTTAACTATGTTACCAGCAGCCTTGCCCCCGGACTTTGATCTAGTGGTAAGAGTGTAATGCGTGTTGTGTTGGATTAGGCGCATCACGCATGTCACGAGTTCGAACCCTGTCGCAGATAAAAGTTTAGTATTTAAGTGGCAAAGGGTAGGGGAGCGGGATGCATATCACCGAGTTTAGAACCGTGCCCCTAAAGAAACCATGTTACCAGCACCCTCTCTATAATGAACCTCCCCCTTTTTTACCAGAAAAAGCACTGTTGCAAGCAGAGGTAGAGCAGAGCACCAGCCCCAAAGCATTCTTACTTTATTTAGTAACTGACATTAGCACTGAGATCTCATGCACGTTCAGCTGCTACGACACTCCAATTCAGCAGGAAGCCCCCCCCCCCCCCCCCCCCCCCCCTTTCCTCAATATCAACCTGTGGTTACTCCTATCTTCAATGGACTGACTGTATGGCAGACAACAATTCAATCATTCAGAACAGCCAGCATGCCATAAAAGATGAAGTTCCCCACCATTTCTCCTTGAGCAACTTACAACCACTAGCTCCTTCCCTGATCTCATTTAGATAACCAAGGAAAGAGAATTATTAAAGGTCCCGCAGGCACCCTCATACGGATAAGCATATTATGTTGACCTCTTGTAAAAAATATTCATTTCCTTCCAGGGTTGGTGGATGAATGGCACTAATAAGCTAAAATTAGGTGCCAACTAGTGGCAAGATCAGGTATATCCAAGCAAACTCTGATATGACTTGTAAGTACCTAAAGGGGCCTGCCAGACATTATTTCTCATATGGACTTATGGAGCTCTCGTTGCAACAGTGAACTCTGTCAAGTAGTTTCATGACAAAGGATATACACACAGTGGCAGTTTCTGCAATCCAGAAAGGAGGTGCCAAAAGAGGAGTTCTTGAAAATATACTTGTCAAAGTGGCGAAGGCAGTCCATAATTATGATATGACCTTATTCGCCCATCATAGCCTGCAGTAACAATAACTAAACCCCAGGCATGAGAACTGGATGAACTCTGGCAAGAACTTTTGAGAAACTTGTATTGAGATTTACACATGGCAGAAGGCACAGACCGAGGACTTGACAGTGGAAGCTTCTCTTCAGGCCAGGTCGCAGATCCCTTGGGAATTGCCTCTAAAAACAACCCTTGTCCTAAAGAGAAACAAGGAGAAGCCCGGAACGGGAAATTGTTTAAGCTTTGACTTAGTCCTTGTGAATGACACTGATTCACGTGGTTGACATTTTTCAGGCCAGACCAAGGTATTGCAATGGATGCATCACTATAGAAACACTCAAATGATCTCACTGCTTCAGGTTGAGACACAGAAGACTCTTCTGGAATGTGAAAGTTCCACAGATAGACATTAGAATCTTCAGATGCAGAGATGATATGCTTCCCATCTGAGGAGAAAGCAGCAGAGAGATGGCTTCCTGCATTTCTTAGGCCTGCAGAATAAAGTAGCAGAAAGTTAAAGAAGAGACGAGGGAGAAACAAGATAAAAACTCCACCAGATATCCAATGACCACCAAAAATTAACTACATATAAAAAAATTAGGTTGACAGCAAGTCCCATGTTTGTAGATAACTGCAATATCAACTAGAAGGCCCCCTCAATGACACGAAAAGAATGGAGAAGCCACTCAAATGACAGGAAAATGGGCATACAAAATAGGTTACCACCTAAAACTTGGGAAGGGAACATACCTCTGTATTTGCCAATCACATTGATCCCACTAAGGATTCTTACTAGGGAGTCCGCACAAGTAACAATCACTTTACTTGGGTCTTGTGGTAGAAACTGCATTAAAGTAATGATTTATCAGCATCTTATCCATTGCTATCCAGAACTAATTAAGCAGTATAGCCAATAGTATCTGGGTGATGTATACTAACCTGAAAGCCAGTTATTCTTTTGCAAGGTGACTTTTTCTTACTGCCCAAACAAATCTGCTCCTCCAGTTGAATCTCATGATCTGTGATGGTCTAAAAATGTCAACACATTTCTAATTTGTTATGAAATCTGTATAACACACTATCCATACATTAACCGCAAAACTATGAACCACAAATTCTCAGTTACTGTAAGCTATATCTACATTCTTTCATTTGCCATATCATAAGAATTTATATAATGTGCATCAGAAATTGGCATGTGACTAACATATGATGCTCATACAAACTAAAATTATAATCAGGTAATAGTATTACTATGATAAAGCTTGGAAGAAAGAAAGGAAACGGTGCATGGGCTGGAACAACTCTCGAAAATCAAAAGACAGAAATGAAAATGGCAAACGCTCCAACCACACCCATAACAAAAGAAAAGAATAAATAAAAAAGGATAACATTGTGCATGGTTATCTACCTAAAATCAGCTTGATGGTCAATCAACTGAATCAAAAGCAACAACATGGCTAAAAGTTCTTAAGTAAAAATATGAATCCTAACTGCAGGTGATCAATGCTAATTTTGGTATCTATAAAGAAAAGAGGCAACATTACCTATTAAACTAAAGAAGCAACATGTGCCTGCTATAGAACCAATAATCCCACCCTGCATGAGAAGTAGATAACTTGTTTAATGAACTGCTTAAATTTCTGAATCTTTAAGCGAAGTTTGTAACAGGAAAGAAGATACAAACTAACAGACCTTCCCATCAGGACGATAGGAAATAGCAGTCACAATGTCTTTTATGTCCTTCCAAGACACAACTTGACCGCTGTTAATCGCCCAAATGCGAACTTTTCCGTCTATTGAACCACTGATGAAGTAATCATCATTTACTGGGTTAAATTGTATGCAAGTCACTGAAAAACAAAAAGAGAGAAAATAGTGAGTAATGCAATTTGGAACTAAAACATTAAAAACTTATAACCGATTGGCTAATCAGCAAAAAAACAAGCCTGAATCAGAAAAGTATAGAATGATCTAACAAAAGGTTTGGTGCATACCGTAATTACTGTGTGAAAAAACTTTGAGGCATTTATCATATCCAACTTGCCACAGGCGAACAGTTTTGTCAGTTGATGATGAAAGCAAATACTGCAGGAATAATAAATCATAAATAAAAACTTGATTAGATCCAGATTTGTGCAGAAAACTTTAATCAAGTATAGTGCAATAAACATACATTGTTCTTTGACCACGAAACATCCAATATGTCGCCACTATGTCCTTGGAACACATGCAGCGGTTCTTCCAAAATTCGAAAGACCTTAGGCGGGAAAATGACACAGGAAGACCCTGTTGTTTTCTTTAGACCCCTCAATTTATTGATTCTCTCTTTCTCTGTCACCAAAGGAGCAAGTTGTGAAAGATGGTTCACCGTGAAGTACATGCAAGACGGATCTAAGTCTGGAATATCAATTTCATTGGATCTCTCATCTTCCACCACTTGCCATACACGCACAATCTTATCTTCACCAGCACTGGAAAGGTATTGCCCATCAAGGCTGAATTTCATAGTTAATATTGAACCTTCATGAGCCTGGATATCTTGCCCCACAAAAAGTGCAGAGAGTTCATTTAATCGCTTCTTGCGGTGGTGAACCTTAGCCCTTTGAATCCTAGACCTTTGGACAGCGCTGGAGCTGTCGGCCTTTGAATTGTTACTTCTCCCTCTGCCATTTACAATGCACGTCAGTGATCGCAATCTACTTATCAAACGCCTCTTGACTACATTCAGTTTCCTCCCAGCATCTCCATGGACCTCAAATTCTCGTTGTCCAAGTTGCTGAATTATGGGGGACATATATGAGTGCTTCGACTCGTGAGTCCTCAGCTGTCGTTCCAATTTCATAATTCTGTGATTATTCTCAGCCTGGTCATGTACATTGCACTCGCTTCCACTATCTGAATTTCCACTCCGACACACAAATGTCTCATTTGAATCCAACTCTTTATATGAACCCAAAACACCAACAGACAAACAAGGTAGAGGAACTTGGTGAGAAGGAAATTCGTCTTCAAGAATTGAGGTTCGCACCACAGCCTCGCTACTCTCCATAATCCGTTCAATTTCACAACTAGAATCAGAACTTCCATATACATCTACTGGATGTTCTCCAGCATTTACGTGTAAGCCCATCCAACTAAAGAATTCCCCACGGCGCTCTCTAACACTGGTGGGACTTCTAGTCCACACATCATACTGGTAGCTACTAGTGACACAATTATCAATCCTGGGGCTGGACTTGAGCACCTGGGGGTTTTTAGAACCCAAATCAGGTACCAGGCCAATGTTCTCAGAGGCATCAAAAAATACACATTCTTCATCATCACTGATGCTACCCATTATGCCTTTGAGTTCACCCCATGAAACCCCACCTCAAGAAATCAGCTTTTGTGCTGAATTATTCTGTCCTCGTAAAGCCTAAGCAACAGAAAGAAATTTTAAAAAATAACTAGGATTTAGTAAAACAAAGAGAATCAATCACAAACACGACTACCAAGTAAAAATAGCAATTTCATTATTCTAGTGGGCAACAATGAAAACTGTACTTTTAACATTACAATAACCAACAAAAAAAAAAAAATAGATCCAGCTAGGATCCCAATCCACAATATAATGTATAATTTCAAGAAAAGGGAACTTTTTATGTTATATTCCACTATAGTTCCTGTAGCTATATTCAAACCAAAGATATGAGCAAACCCACATAGCAAAATTACCAGCATTAACAGACAAGCAATAAATCACAAAAAAGAGATAGGGAATTGAAAGGATAATTGCTCACATGGGTCCGGCTTGTTTTGTACAAAAATTGAATTGAATGGATGAGATAAGAGAAATAATGGAAGGTGATTTCCCCAAAAGAACACTTCTAAGTGTCCCTCTTCTATTCTCTATAAAATAAAAGGAAAATGAACAAGGGAGTTATTAAGTAGTTAAAAAGGGAAGAGAAAAGAAAATCTTTGAGAGACGTGATTATGGAGAAAGGAGTAAAGGAAAGTAGGCTGGTGTGTATTGTATATAATGTGTTTGCAGTCTTGTTTGGTTCTTCATCTCTGCGCCACCCTATTTTGCCCACATTGCAGGATTCTCTCTCTTACAACTCTCACCTCACCCCACCCCACTCCTTTCTCTCTCTTATTATATTCAGTTTTTCTCTATTTTATTTACTAGCTACTTTCTTCATTCACTTTTACTTGTTACTTTTTGACTTGACACACCCATTAAAAAAATAATTATTAACATGACTATTTTATTATAGTACCCCTATTAATTGATAGTTACTATTGTGTCTTGAAATTAGTTTGGAGAATAAACAATTAATGCTAAGGGTAAAGTAAAAAAAAAACTTTTGTCTTTCCTTAATATGTCAAAAATGACAAGTAAAAGTAGAAATCCAATTAGAAAATAAGTGACAAGTAATTCTAAACGAAGGGAGTATTTATTTAAGGCAAAATTTCATAAATAGTCAAAGTTTAGATTTAATTAAGGAGTTTATAGCTAAAATTTGTTAATTACAATTCATAGCTACTTTTAAGTAGCCAAGTCAGCAAATATACACATACGATATTAACAGCGAAATACAAATTTAACTAAAAATCTAAAATATCCATTACAAAATCTTTTTAAAAATGGAAAACAACATAAATCTTAAATATTTATTACAAAATCTTTTTTAAAATGAAAAATAACATAAATCATGGGCATCTTCATTTACCATATATTCTCTCTTTAAACTTGCCAATAATAACTCAAATTGTCATTCACATATAATTGTATATGGCACGCATATATACTAATACAAAGTAAAACTCAAAATTTTTGTTACAAAATCAGATTTTCAGGGATCACAATTTGGGAAAAGAAATACAAATATACAAATGTATAATTAAGATTATATGATTTGAAACGTATACAAATTCACTGATACAATAATACATCAATATTTCAATTCACAAATACATTTGAATTGTACAAATGCACAGATATAAATATACAAATGTATAATTCAAATTATATGATTTGGATTGTTTATAAATTCACTGATGTATAAATTGAAATTGTATATTACAATTGATACATATACAAATGATATATTTGTATTTGTATTATACTGGATCCACAAAAAAATAGCTATTTAATCTAAATCATAGCTATAGATGGTAATTAATTTAAACATTAGTTATGCCTCGTAATTATGGCCTCAATATTTTTATAGCATGTAATTTTTTCTTTATTTAATCAATATCAATATAACCATATAATCAATAAGGGGTCGTTTGGAAGACTGTATAAAAATAATATTAAATATGATGTATTAGTAATATTGAGACTAGTAATGCTTAGATTAGTTATGATGAATTATTTATTATCTACTATTTAGTTTCGTTTATTAATTCATGGTATTAGTAATGCAATGGATTTTAATGCATGTATTAGCATGGTTAAAGACACAATTATTTCTCAAAATCTTTTCCACATCATTTTCACCATATTCGTGGAGAGTATTTTTGTAAACAAATATTTTTTTTAGAAACGGTCTGTCTTGTAGTCGTAATCTTTTAGCTTATGTAGTAGTCAGCCTTCCTACAAGCATGCGTCCGCCAGAATGCCTTCTTGGTTCGGAACGAAGCCAAGCCGATACATACGATAGGCAAAGGAAAGACCGACATTTCATAGCGCCTGGGGAACACAAGTTTGATCGAGAATTATTGTGCAATGCATATTATTTTTAATACATCAAATCAAACACTGCATACGAAAAGTCTCAGCGTAACTAATCATATTTTGCACTATTCATATACACCTTACTATTGGTGGTATAAAATAATACACCAATTGGTGTATTAAAGTTATACATAATCCAAATTACAATTAAACATCGGATGAAGTTATACCAAAAGATATATCATGGTTATTTCCCTAAGTACTTAAGTAAATACATGTTATATGGGACAATTGATCTAGTATTCAATAGACAAATACAGTTGATTCTTGTAATATATCCATTTATGTATATTTAAGTTTCAATTAATAAGGATATGTGTTTTTGTCCTTCCACAAATAAATTTTCACATTTAATAAACTTTTAATTGCATAAACCATGCTAGTACTCGTATTTATGCTAGGATAAGTGATGATCTTGTTCTCCAAGTTTCAATTCTTTCTTTCTTTTAGACAAAAGAAAGGCATGGCCACTAAACTCATTAAACACAATAATTTACTAATCATTATTAATTTAAGGCAATAAATGAAGGGTTTTTTTTCTTTCTTTTTTTTTTGTTACAGAACATGTTTTTGTAACCCAACACCAACAAAGAAGTCAACTGTCTTTGTCAAGTCAAATCAGAGAAAACAAGTAGAGGTGGACGTAAAGAATCACAATTGGCCTCAAATTGACCAAGAAGAAATCCATATAAAAAATCAGTGCATGGGTGTTTCTTAATTTCATAATATAATAATATTGGAACAATTGAATTCTCTTAAAGGAATCCACCAATTATGGATTATTATTGACTTGATCATTATACAGTACCTTTAATTGTAAATACTACCTACTACCTATCAGTTTTTATCCAAATTTAATCGATATTTTGCTACCAATGGTACGTTGGTTTAACTGATTAAGTGATCAACAAATCTAGTTTAACACCATTCTTCCTTTCCACTCAAAAAGAATACAATATAATACGAGTAGAAGTCTTTTTAGGGTCAATACTTGATGCATCCCAAGTTGCATCAAAGCTATATGGGGCAAAATCCAACACATGACAAATGGACGAACCAGATTATGGGACATGGTTGAATTCAAATCGAATAAATGTTGGCCGTTTTTAAATGAGAAAAGACATCAGTTCCACCCTAAATTTGTCCGAAAAAGTCATTTACACACTTTATTTTTACGGGTGACCTTTTACCCCTTATTCTTGTTCAAAGTGTATTAATTTCCTCCCTGAGAAGTGATGTGGCAAAAAAAAGTGTGCACACTTTCTACAAACGCGTGAGCAATTATAAAACAAATAAAATTGTACAGATGTCACTTTCTAATTGGATTATTTTTTTATTTTCTTATTTCTATTTTACTTTTCTCCTTTTTTGTCCTCTCTTTCTCTTTCTTCCTTGTTTTCTTCTTTGCAATTTCAAAACCAGAGTTCCCAACTTTATGACCCAACAAGAAAATTGACCTCTACCATTTAATCTTTGAACAATTCTTTTTCTTATTTTAACTGATTCCCCTCCCCTTTTTTCTGCTCTTTTTTAGAAGGGTTTTATAGAGGAGAAGAAATTGAGTTAGCATTAACGAGTTAATACCATTGAAATAGTGAAATATATAGATTTTATTGTCAATGCAATAACTATTTTCAATGGCATATTTGATGCTTAATTAGGAGGGTTTAACACACCAAAAAAAAGGAGAACGAGAAAAGGAAAGACAAAGAAATAAAGCAATTGAGTTTGGCTGGAAATTATTTTAGTAGATAGTCAGTAAATGCTTTTTTTAATAGTGTCATTATAACGAAAATGCAGATTTATGAAGTAGAAATAAATAAAATGAACCTTGATATGAGATTTGACCATAGATGAATGTCATTTTTAGAGAAAGATACATTGTTTGTGTCAGATTCAACAATGTTAATCTTTCGATGTAAAATCTACCACTACTGATTTTGAGAGAGAAGGAAAGTGAGGAAAATATTTTTTTTCTAAAGTAAGTATTAGAATATGGTTTGGTGCTTAATTTCATGGCGGAAAAGGGGTGTTTGTGGGTGTTATGGAAGAGGGAGGAAGATGAAGTGAAAAAAAAGCAAAAAAAATAAATAAATTAGGTGGCATCTATATGGCTCTGACGTGTCCTTTAATTTTAAAAAAAAAAAAAAACTCTGACGTGATAGGAGCGTGTGAAACATTGCCTACTAGAAAAGTGGTTTTGTAGTTTTAGGGAGGTAACAATTACACTTTGAACAAGAATAAGGGGGTAAAAGGTCACCTGCAAAGATAAAGTGTGTAAGTGACTTTTTCGGACAAGTTTAGGGTGGAATTGATGTCTTTTCTCTTTTTAAATCGGCCTAAAAGAATTTCAGGATCATAGTCTTCGACATGATTTGAATCAATATTATCTCGATACAACCAAAACTGCTCTGTAATAACTTGTATGATCTCTCCAAGAAACAAATCACCTTCCCAGTAGAACACCCTCATGATGGCTCTTTGGCAGATCAGCAGTCAGCTTTGAGTCTTGCGTCGACCTGCCCCAATCTGCTTCGAGCTTAGCGATTGTCTACCCCCAATCAGTCTCGAACTCAAAGCCAGATCTCAGACACGTACTACTAATAGTCTTTTCAGAACTAGCGTGTGGTCTTTTCACACTATGGCATAGGCCTGGCTTTTTGGCTTATAAACGAGCCATCTCAGAAGAGGGAAAACGACGAATAACTCTCTCTGAAAATATTACTATTTAGGGTTTTAATGGATGAAGGCTTTCAACCTCTTCTTCTCTTGTATTTTTTCTTCTCTGTGAGTAATATGCATTCTTATGCTCGATCCCTACTTTATTAGTTTGGCCAGAAGAAAAGAAACCTGATCGACCTTAACTCACTTGCCTTTGACCTTCTTTTTTTTTACAAATTTTACTGTTAACCAAAATGATAATTTTTTGATAAACAGTTTGGTGCCATCTATGAGGATAGGCAATTGTAGTTTTATTTCAATCTATTATTCTAACTCTTTGCTAAATCATTGAAGTCTGCCCACTAGAAAATTATTGCCATTTTGGGACTTAACACAATGGCCCATATAATATTCAATGCAGTATCCCTCTACCCACGGATATTCTGTAACCAATGGAATTTATGGGAATACAAGGGGTCAAAACACCCTCAAGGACGAATATAAGGACAAAATGACAACAGAAAAGAGAGGGAAACCCAATCTCTCCCATATAACAGACCAGGTCAAACTTAGGGATTAGAAAATGAGCCTCGGTAATTTCAAAGTCAAAAGAGTCTAAGAAAGTATTCATGGTTGTGTATTAGGAGAGAGTATCATCTTTATTGTCCCTCATCTTAACAAACTGGGAGGGTTGTTGAAAATATTGGAGACTTCTTCAAAGATAAGTCACGGGGATTTGCCGAGATTTTTCACCTGAAGTTTGGTGGCACTAATTTAGAAGAAATTGAAGGTAGAATAAATTTATCTTTCACACGGCGAATATCAAAATCTCCTGAAATATTCAAACTAAGGCAATCGGATATTTCTTAATGAGAACACGTGATTCAAAAACAAGAGCAGTGGCGCTTGAACCAATTGTTGAGGCTGCGATTCATGGAAAGGGACAGGTAGGAGAAGGACAAGGTAGAGGAAGGAGGGCAGAACCTGCCAGGGGAAGAGCTCGAGCCACAACACCAGCTTAGAAAAACTCAGTGTCTCCTCCCCCACACGGGGATTTTTCTGAGGTTGTAGAGGATGAAGCAGTACTGATTAAGAATAATAAGGCAGCACCAGTTCAGGAAGGTGCAGCTCCATCTGAGATGTCATCAGTTATGATTCAGCAAGTCTTGAGTTTTCTTAGTGGTCTGGCACAGACTGGAACCACATCGGAAGTTCATACTATACAGTATCTGGAGGTACAATATGTTGCTACTATAGCTCTTCGGATGGATGAGGCTTCAAAGATAGGTATTTTTTCTTGATCAGTGATAGATCCGATAATGATTGGCGGTGAGCATGATCTTTTCTGCAAGTTTATTAAAATGAAGCCTCTAGTCTTTCATGGTTTAGAGTATAAGGATACATATGAATTCATTATTGATTGTCATGAGTGACTGCACATGATGGGTATAGTTGACAGATATGGGGTTGAGTTTATCACTTTTCAACTGCAGAGTGATGCAAAAATATGGTGGAGAGCTTTTGTGGAATGTAGGCCTACTAGGACACTCCCAACTGACTTGGAGTCAGTTCTACCAGGTGTTCCTAGAGAAGTATATTCTACGTACCATGTGAAATAGGAAAAGAGAGGAGTTTGCTAATATTGAGTGGGGTAATTTTTCAGTTGCAACCTGTGAGGCTCAATTTCATTCACTTGTCCGGTATTCAACACAGATGATCAATACTCAAAAGGAACGGATTCACTGTTTTGTGAAGAGGTTAAAGACAGAGCTTCAGATTTTAGCCTTGCAGGTATTATCCTTCGGCAAGTCTTTTCAGGAGGTGATTGAGTTTGTAAAAAATATGAAGGGTGTGAATCAAGAGGGTTATGCTTTTGAAGCCCCGATCAGGGGAAAGTTTCAGTGGTCAGCATTCTAAGGGTCAAAATTCACGGGGATACTCTGCACGTCTTATTCAGTCTGTGATGCAGTTGTTTGTTAGGTGCTTGTCAGGGGCCAGCCATCCTTTGTCAGATTTAGGTGGTTATCTCACTTTGTCTGCTCCAGCTCAGTGACCCATACTTGGACCATTCTTGCTATGAGTGCAGTAAGGTTGGTCATATTCAGAGAAATCATCCCAAATATCGGCATATATACAGGTCACCAGCAGGCTCTCCGAGCTTTGGCAGGTAGATGGGGTAATGGGTATGGTAGAGATCATCCGCAGGGTGAGCGGGGTGGCATCCAACCCAACCAGAGTAGTGGTAATGCTGGTAGAGGTGGTAATTAGCCCAACAAAGGTGGCGCCCAACAAAGGTTGTGCACAGGCAGGTGGTAGGAACCATTTCTATGCCTTTTCAGGCAAGCCCAAGGTAGAGGCATCAGATGTGATGATCACAGGTACTATTCTTGTCTATGACCGCATAGTTTCAGTTTTATTTGATTCTGGTTTTACTTTCTCATATGTATCTGCTGGTTTCACTGCGGAATTAGACATGGTTTATGAATTGCTTGATTTTCCTGTTCATATGTCTACTCCGATTGGAGATTCTATGATAGTTGATAGAGTTTTTCGTGCTTGTCCTATCATATTTGTGGGGCAAAAAACTTAGGCTAATTTGGTAATTTTGGACATAGTAGATTTTGATATCATTCTGGGGATGGATTGGTTATCTCTCCACCATGCTATATTAGACTGTCATGCTAAGACAGCTACCATGACCATACTTGGGATGGATATAATAGAGTGGGAGTGATTATAGTCCTGCTCCTATGAAAGTTATATCATTTCTTCGTGCCTAGAGATTGATGGGAAGGGGGTGTTTGTCATTCTTAGTGCATCTTTGGAACACTAGTTTAGAGGTCTCAATTATCAAGTCAGTTCCTATGATGTGTGAATTCCAAGAGGTGTTTTTTACGGATTTATCTGGCATGCCACCGGACCATGACATTGCATTTTGTATTGATCTAGAGCCGAATACACATCCCATTTTAATTCCCCCTTATAGATGGCGCTGGCTAAGTTGAGAGAGCTAAAGGCTCAGTTGCAAGAGTTGTTGAGTAAGAGTTTCATTCACCTGAGTGCCTCCCCGTGGGGTGCTCTAGTCTTGTTTGTAAAAAAAAATATAGTAGTCTATGTATGTGCATAGACTACCAACAGCTGAATAAGATTATGATTCGTAACAAGTATCCCCTTTCTCGCATCGATGATCTATTTGACCAGTTGTAGGATGCATCAGTCTTGTCTAAGTGTAACGATCGGGTTCGTTATTATGGGTAAACCATTCGTGCCAAGTTTCGGGTTAGAAAACTTCCAAGTTTGGGAGTTGAAAATTCTGGGCTAGGCTAGTCTCGACCAGTTTTGGAGCGAGGTAGGTCTAGGTTAATCCGGATAAGGATTGGGTTAGATGTATTAGTTCGAGCTACTTTTCTTTGTAGCTAAGACATAGAGGAGTCCGTAGGACTTTTCAGAATCGAATTCGGGTAAGTAGAGCTCCCGAAAATTGAGGTTGACGTGAAGGGGTTATTCTGGAATGTCGGGGATTCAAGGTGTGTTGTAAAAAGGGCTCATTTCAGGAAATTTTAGAGTTTTTATCCATGACGAGCGCTACCGCTCCACCATGGCGACCTCCGCTATAGCAGAATAATTACCGCTATAGCGGAAGTCAAGATTGTCAACTTCCGCTATAGCGGTTGACTCCGCTACGGCGGTACCGCTATAGTGGAGTAGGGGTGTGTCCACCACTAAAACCAACAGATGGGGTGTGTCCACCACTAAAATCAGGGGTGTGTCCACCACCAAAATCAGCATCACCAGTATGACTATAGTCATGGTCATTTCTAGTTCAAAAACTACAAGAGCATCACAAACACCATCACAACCAACAGCAACACCAACACCAATACCACCACTACCACCACCACCACCACCACCACCACCAATAGCAATAGCAACACCAACACCAACACCATCATCACCACCATCAACACCAGCAGTATCAACAACAACATCACAAAGAACAAACTCATCATCCCCAAGTTCTTATCTTGTGATGGCTGTTGCTCCAGTCAATTCATTTTTTATCAAGTCTACCTTAGGGTCTGGTTTTGTGTCAACAATCCCTAAAGTAACAAAGAATGACATTTGCAATTCTTGTTGTGTAGGAATAAGTCAGGGATGCACAACCTATAATTAAAAGTAGATATATTAAAATTAACCTATAATTTACAACAGATGGGTGATCTATTGCAGCAGATGAGTAATCTGTTGTAATAGATAAGGACCTGTTGCAACATATCACTCATATGTTGCTTAGTTTGTAGTAGATTATGTAATTTGTTGCCAGTTGTTCAGATATAAGTTACAGTAAATGGGTGATCTGTTGCAGCAGATTACCCATCAGTTGCATAAGTTGCAGTAGATGGGTAATCTGTTAACAGATTCAGAGATATGTTGCAATAGATCACCCATTTGTTGCAATAGATCACCCATCTGCTGCAACAGATCACCCATCTGTTGCAATAGATTACTCATCTGCTGCAACAGATCACCCATCTGTTGCAACAGATTACTCATCTGCTGAGAAAAGTTAAGTAAAATTTATTCTATTTAAAAGAAAGACTTATTGCATCTTCAGGAGGGTTAAAAAGATCAAGGGCATTCATTTTTGAGTTGTTCTTGGCAGTTAATCACCTAAGGATCCTTGGAAGAGAATTTTTTTCCGAGTAGTCCTTGACTTGCTATCGGAGGTGAGGAATGACTTCAAATGCCCAAGCCTAAAAAAAATAAGATGCCAATAAAAAGTCAGAATAGTTATTAAATAACAAAAATAAATGAAATACTAAATAAAAAAATAAAAAATTTACCATGAAAGCCCAAGAAAAGTCATATAAGTTGATCATCTTCGGTGATAACTTTGTCAATAAATATTTGACAGTCAACTTAAAGCTTTCATAACCCCATGAATAATTGTTGAATGCCTCCTGATCTTGAGCGAGCTTTAACAATTCAACATCTATGACTTTATTGGTTTCTCTGGCCCATAGAATGACATGCACAAACCAAACTAAGCACAATAGCTCCTTGTGCTTCTTTAACATTTTTTTGTTCTTGAGATCAAATAATAAATTTTTGTCTTTGTAGCTTTGTCCAACAATGTCCACCAATTCATCAACTTGGCCTTTGTTGGTTTTGGAGGTTGTCTTACTAAGAGTCTTGGGTGTCTTACCTTTTTTGGCTGTTTTAGATGCTGTCTTTGGCTTTTATGATGGTGTAGCAGTGGAAAAAGGTTCAGAAGGAGGACGACATCTTAGTCCAGTTATTATGGCAAATTCTTTCATGCCAAAATAAACTGGCATACCACAATAATTTATCCAAATCTCATCCATCTTCTTGTCATCCTTCTTCTTATTTTCATCATCCTCACCCTCATACTTAATCTTGCGCTTAAGAAGACTATAGACCATGGTCATTTGAAAGCATGCATTGTTATCCTCCAGCAGATTAAAAAAGTGTCCAAAATAGTTGACCTTAAAAAAATCCTTCAATTTTTCATTCCTTAATATCTCCCTAAAATTATCAAAAGCTTTTTTCATGATCGATTTAATAACAAAATCACCAGTCAAATCTGTAGGATTATCCAGAGGCATCTCCACATGAAACTTGTCAATACTAAAAATTTTAACAACATCATTACCAGTTAACTTCTCACTTTCCTCTTCACCATCTGTACCAACATTATCTCCTTTCTCACTCCGAGAATCATCATCTTCCCCACTTTCACTTCCATAATCATCTTCTTTCTCAGTTTGCTTTTCATCTCCTTTCTCACTTTGCTCTTCATCTTCTTCTTCACCACCTTCCTACTCTTCTCCTTTTTCACTTTCTTCTTCCTCACCTTCCTGCTCTTCTCCTTTCTCACTTTCTTCTTCCTCACCTTCCTCTTCTCTTTTCTCACTTTCTTCATCATCTCCAAGTAATTAACTACTTTCTACTTCCTCTCTTTCCTTCTTTTTTTCTACACCTTCAGCTGACTGAGAAGGGACTTCTTCTTCTAATTGAGATATTGCTTGTACAGCAAACTCCTCTAGTGGTGAATGTACAGTCTTAGCTACTTTACTCATTTTCTTTGAAGTTGATTCACTTTCTTTTATTTTAGTGGGAGCCATTTTATCTACAAACAAGAGTAAAATAAAAAAGATTATAATTGATTTGTGCATTATTAAAAAAAAGGTAACAGTGAATTTAACATGTACAAATAATTGTTGCAACAGATGCCTCATATGTTGCAACAAATAACCATCTGTTGTAACAGATAAGGCATCTGTTGGATGAAATCAAAGCAGGAGACCTACTGTTTTGATTTCATCCAACAGATGACCCATCTGTTGCAACAGATGAGGCATTTGTTGGAAACATAATAAGAGTAAATCAACAGATGGTATAGTTGTTTCCAACATATGCATAAGTAGCGTTGATTTTGCTAAGGGCTAAGGGGTGGTAATTCACATTGTTATTATTTATGTAAGTTCTGAAAACAATGTGGTTGTTAAATTATGCTAAAAAGGGAAATTGTTCATTATTCGTAAATAAAGAGTGAGTGTGTTTGGCCTCGAGACGGAGGTCGAGGCTAAGTTATATACACGGGAAAGAGGGTAGGTGATGGCTTACCATTACTGTGAATGTGGTATATATTTGTACTCTTATCTAAGTGCTTGTATGAATTACATTGCTTAGAGGAATTGTGTAGAATGTCAAAGGGTCCTGTTTTACAGTCTGTAAATTGAACGGTGTGTTGTTTATTGGTTTACAAGTTTTTTGTTCATCTATTGACTTTGAATTATTGACATTTGGTTGACTCGGGTACCATGCCTGGTATGGAAATACTAACGGTTGGCTCGGGTACCACACCTGGTACGGGATACTAATGGTTGGCTCGGGTACCACGCCTGGTACAGGTTTATTTTACTACATTATTATATAGATATTGTTGTAGTGCATTGACTGTTATTGGTTCCGTGAGTGGACTGGGCTGTTTTATTGAAATGTGATATTTGTTGGTGGTCCTTGAGTGACCGGAAATCCTGTTGTATCTATTGAGTTGGTCTTGGTGTAGACCAGGTTGTTATACCATATTGTGAGTTTGGTCTTGGTGTAGGTCGGGTTGCTATATTATGTTATTAGTTTGATCTTGGTGTAGGTCGGGTTGTTATAGCATGTTATTAGTTTGGTCTTGGTGTAGGCCGAGTTGTTATAGCATATTATGAGTTTGGTCTTGGTGTAGGTCGGGTTGTTGTATTAGGTTATTAGTTTGGTCTTAGTGTAGGCCGAGTTGTTATAGCATGTTATTAGTTTGGTCTTGGTGTAGGCCGGGTGGTTATAGCATATTGTGAGTTGGTCTTGGTGTAGGCCGGGTTGCTATATTATGTTATTAGTTTGGTCTTGGTGTAGGCTGGGTTGCTATATTATGTTATTAGCTTGGTCTTGGTGTAGGTCGGGTTGTTATAGTATATTGTGGGTTTGGTTTTGGTGTAGGCGGGGATTTCTATATTATGTTATTAGTTTGGTCTTGGTGTAGGCCGGGTTTGTCATGTTAACACTAGATGTGTGAGTGGGATTCAAGTGGGTCCGGACTATTTAAAAGAGGTTATGTGCTCATAAATTAATGTCATTAAGGGTAATAAAGGCGGTCATGAATTATCATGGTTAATAAGCTAAGGGTGGGTCTTGGTGTAGACCGGGGTAGTTTGTTGAACACTTAGGTGGGGATGGAGGATCCTTGGAGGGTCCGGGTTATATGATCTAAGAAGGTATTAGATGTAGCTCTATGGTGGTCATTGAAGGTGTCAATGGTTGTTAGGTGAATTGCATGTGGTTGGTAAATATAGAGGAAGACTGAGAGTCTGGGTGTGGTTATTGTTCAATATAACCAGGTGGTAAAGCTGTCCTAGAGGTCCGGGAACGTCCGGGAAAATAGTGGGTAATACTTGGGGATAAGTGGTTTGGTTGGGCAGTGGGTCAGATTTAGTCTGGGTATTTAGTCAAGGTAGTTGACTGGGGTGAAGGTTAAAGGTGACTTGGGAAGTCTACGTGTCAAGGTGACTTGGGAAGTCTACGTGTCAAGGTGACTTGGGAAGTCTACGTGTCAAGGTTACTTGGGAAGTCTAGGTGACAAGGCGACCTTGAGAAGTCTAGTTATGAGTGAGACTTGGGAAGTCCTAGATGTCAGTGTCAAGGCTAAAGGTGAAGGAATGAGCTATAATGTTTATTTTCATATTTTTCCCTATTATCCTATATGATGGTACGTGTGGATTCGGGTCGACGGATGATGCCTATCAGTACGTGTGGTTATACTGACTCTACTCTTGCTATACCTTTTTGGTATAGTCTGGTTGCAGGGTTGGTGATATTTCATAGGTACATGACGATGGTGATCTCCAGCAATTTCTGTCCTTCGATTCCATGATGGAAGTTGTGTCTCTTTTACATGTTTTGTATAAACCTTGTAGTAGCTCTTGTACCTGCTTAGACTAGGTCCTAGGGAGGGTGTTTTTAAAGGCTGTAAAGGTTTTTCGCAAATTCCTTAAGTCGTCTATTTTATGAACATTTTTCTTTTCTGTAAAAGAATTTCTCATGTATAAAAATGGACTGACTAATGGTTTACTTTAATTTCCGCAAGTTACATGTTGGATGGGTGGTGAGGGTTCGTCTATCTAGGTGGTTAGAGTAGGCGCTCGCACGGCCCGGTGGGTTGGGTCATGACAGATGGTATCAGAGCCCAGGTTATCGGTCTCCAAGTATAAGAGCAAAATGTCGAATAGAGTCTCGCGGATTGGTGTGTAGACGTCCACATCTAATCCTAGGGAAGCTATGAAGCATTCTAGGAAACATCTCTCTTCTTTCATTCCTTTTCGTGTGGTTCTTTCACTTGCTTGTATGGGTTGAGTCCAATTGGTATCTCTCGATTCCAATTGGTATCTCAACGAAGTAAGGATGTCATTGAACTCCGGTTGCAGTAAGACAAGCAAGGAAAATTGAAACTGGGAAGGTTCCAATTGGCATCTGGCCTGGGAGGCTATATAAAGGATGGATGAATCGACTAACGATCATCCATAAAGCGAATGAAAGGTGATGAAACTGGTTTGATTGAGGGTCAGAGCTTGAGACTCGTGATTGTAGGTATTGCATTGTTTGAATGACTGTAATTTTGTGGTATTTAATTGTTGAGTTACCTTGAAATTTGTAGTTAGTGAAGAGTCTTAACTTGGTTATGTATTAATGATTGAAGGAATTCTTGTTTTGTAATTCAAGTGGAAAACAATATGCTAAATGCTGGGCAAGGTCTTATCATTGGTAAAAATGATAAGGGAAATAGATATATACACTTGTGGGAACTCAGGTTTCAAGTGGTTGGTATGTGAATAAGTACCAGAGACAAGGGTTATTATTGCTTAATAGCGGGAGTTATGGTAAGACATGGATGATCGACTAATGGTCATCCATGGGACGAATAGAGAGTAAATTGTGTGACTTGATTTGGTTGTAACTTGAAGTTGAAATGTTGTGTTGTACAACTCTCGTGTGACTTGCTTGAAATGTGCGTAAATTGTTGTCTGCCATGCATGTTGAGTCATCAGAGGGTCATTAAGTTGAAAATTCTGTATACCTTAGGCTGTGATAAGTTGTTAAAAGTCTTGATTTAAAAGTGGTACTGCATTTTGAAAAAGGGCTTATCATTGGTTAACATGATAAGGGATTGGAAACTGTGACTGTAGGAAAGCTTCGGTTTCAGGACAGTCGGGACTTAGTTGGGAACAATGGAGTCATTAGTGTGTAATGGCAGGAAGATATTATTGGGAACAATTGTCTAGCGTTAACTCTTTGTAATTGATAGTATTTTATGCTGAATTGTGATACGTTTGATGCCAGAATTGGTCTTAAGGGTGGTTTAAGACCATGGCAAGATTTACAGGACTAAACAAAGGTAACTGGGAAAGGGAAAGGATACACTTACTGAAAATTTCAAATTTCCTGTACTGTTACCGTCGGGACCGCTATAGCGGAAACCAACCGCTACGGCAGAACCGCTATAGCGGAGTGACCACCACTATAATGGAAGTGCGCGAGGAAGAAAGCCTGCTCTGTTTTCCCCTGTTTTCATTCCTTCCCGGGGGCAATGTGAAAGCAAGTATTAAGCTGCAAATTGTTAGGTAAGACAAGGGAATTTGTCAGAAATTTAGCATCCATGCGCGATAAAAAAGGAAAGCGTAGATATGGTAGCCCAGGACATTGGTAAAATTATGATGGACCATTGGTGGGAATAGTCACTCATGTAGAATTTGACAAATGACCTGTAATTGGCTGAGTAGTGTGGGACACTGCTCATAGGCTTTTATTGTGAGGGCGATTATTGACTTGTTTTATTATTGATGACCCTTAGTGGTAGGGTCAGTCGGGGGAATGGGGTTATTAAAGGAATCCCTTAACATGGTTATTCCTTCTGTCGGTCATGATGATACCGGTATTATCGTTCTTTGAGTGGTGGAGTTGTGCTCGCCATTGCATTGGTTAGGGTGTAATTGCCCTAATAGAATTCCCC
The DNA here is from genome assembly GCA_003996215.1 of Jaltomata sinuosa. Taxonomy (NCBI): domain Eukaryota; kingdom Viridiplantae; phylum Streptophyta; class Magnoliopsida; order Solanales; family Solanaceae; genus Jaltomata; species Jaltomata sinuosa. The sequence goes on from QJPP01001077.1 coordinate 242,502, forward strand.
CTAAGATGAGAGTTGACAAAATCTCAAGCCTAGATGAGTTCCAATGGAATTTTTATTGTTGCGTGATTTAGAGATACGTGGTATCTCGGGGTACAGTATTGTCAGGAGTAAGGTGATATTATGATATGTGAGGGCATAGTACCCCGTAGAAAGCTTCCTAAATAGAGTTCGGGCTAGTAGAACTCCGGGTATAGTGGGAAAGGGATCGCCATGGTGGGATTTAGTCCCCTTGGCAGGGAAAAAATTGTGTTGTTCGTTAGTTGAGTTTCTTTGGCTCCAGTGTTTAGATGAGGCCCCAAATTTCTTGGGCACTCGGGCAGGGATGATCTAGTTTCCTTGTGCAGCTCAAAGGAAAGAATTCCTTGATAGAGCGGAAGTGAGTTAAATTTTTGGTTGAGTTGGGTATACCAAGGGATTGGGAGGTTTTCAGTGGTTTGCGTAAGGTTATATTTACGCTGTCATAGTAGAGCATTAAGATTGAGGGACGGGCTTGTTCTTTTCCTCTGCCATAGAGATCGTTCGGGGATGAATGATGGGTAAATTGGTATCTGTTGAAATGACCAGGTTCGTCATTACGGGTAAACCATTCATGCCAAGTTTCGGGTTAGAAAACTTTTGAGTTTGAGAGTTGAAAATTCTGGGGTAGGCTAGTCTCGACCAGTTTTAGAGCAAGGTAGGGTCTAGGACCATCCGGGTAAGGACTGGGTTAGATGTCTTGGTTCGAGCTAGTTTTCCTTGTAGCTAAGACATAGAGGAGTCCGGAGAACTTTACAGAATTGAATTCTGGTAAGTAGAGCTCTCGAAAATTGAGGTTGACGTGAAAAGGTTATTCTGGAACGTCGGGGATTCAAGGTGTGTTGTAAAAAGGTCTCTTTTCAGGAATTTTCTGAGTTTTTGTCTGTGACGAGCGCTACCGCTCCACCACGGTGACCTCTGCTATAGCAAAATAATTACCGCTATAGCGGAAGTCAAGACGGTCAACCTCTGCCATAACGGTTGACTCCGCTATGGCAGTACCTCTATAGCATAGCAGGGACCGCTATAGCGGAGCGACGGGACCAGAAAATCCAAAAAACAGGTTTTTAATTTTATTCTCTTCCCTTCAGCCCCAAAACAGATGAGAGCTATTCCAAAAACCCTTCTAGGCTGCTCCAAGGCTTGGTATCTATGGGGAGGAGGAATTCCGGTAAAAAGGATGCAAAACCACGGATTTGGGACTGCAGAACCGCCAGGAACGCCTCCATAGAGCCATAAATGCACGGTTGCAGCTGCTTGGCGTCCAGGTAGGCTAGGTTTTCATTGAGTAGATAGACCTGCTTACATTTTGTACTTATTGTATAGTGGGAAAGGAGAATCCATGATTAGGCCTCCGGGCACGGAGTCTGGTGGATTCGGTGTTGGTTATGTATGTGCTAGGAATTGGCTGGATTGAATTGTGGGTTATTGATAATTTTTTGGGGATGTTTATGTTGTCTTGGCATGATAAGATGATAGGGCTCGGGGACTGGGATGTCGAGAAGGTTCAGGGAACCGAGAATTGCAAGGATAACTAAATGGGTATGAAAATGGGAAACTCGTAGGTGAGGTTTCAAGAATACAAAGGGCATGATAAGTAGCGTTGATTTTGCTAAGGGCTAAGAGGTCGTAATTCACATTGTTATTATTTATGTAAGTTCCAAAATCAATGTGGTTGTTAAATTATGCTAAAAAGGGAAATCGTTCATTATTCGTAAATAAAGGGTGAGTGTGTTTGGCCTCCAGACGGAGGTCGAGGCTAAGTTATATACCCGGGAAAGAGGGTAGGTGATGGCTTACGATTCCTGTGAATGTGGTATATGTTTGTACTCTTATCTAAGTGCTTGTATGAATTACATTGCTTAGAGGAACTGTGTAGAATGTCTAAGGGTCTTGTTTTACAGTCTGTGAATTGAACGGTGTGTTGCTTGTTGGTTTACAAGTTGTTTGTTCATCTATTGACTGTGGATTATTGACATTCGGTTGGCTCGGGTACCACGCCTGGTACGGGAATACTAACGGTTGGCTTGGGTACCACGCCTGGTACGGGATACTAACGGTTGGCTCGGGTACCACGCCTGGTATGGGTTTATTTTATTGCATCATTGTATTGATATTGTTATAGTGCATTGACTGTTATTAGTTTTATGAGTGGACCGGGCTGTTTTATTGAAATGTGATATTTGTTGGTGGTCCTTGAGTGACCAAAAATCCTGTTGTATTTATTGAGTTGGTCTTGGTGTAGGCCGGGTTGTTATACCATATTGTGAGTTTGGTCTTGGTGTAGGCCGGGTTGTTATACCATATTGTGAGTTTGGTCTTGGTGTAGGCCGGGTTGCTATATTATGTTATTAGTTTGGTCTTGGTGTAGGCCGGGTTGTTATAGCATATTGTGGGTTTGGTCTTGGTGTAGGTCGGGTTGCTATATTATGTTATTAGTTTGGTCTTGGTGTAGGCTAGGTTGTTATAGCATGTTATTAGTTTGGTCTTGGTGTAGGCCGGGTTGCTATATTATGTTATTAGTTTGGTCTTGGTGTAGGCTGGGTTGTTATAGTATATTGTGGGTTTGGTCTTGGTGTAGGCCAGGATTTCTATATTATGTTATTAGTTTGGTCTTGGTGTAAGCCGGGTTTGTCATGTTAACACTAGATGTGTGAGGGGGATCCGGGTGGGTCCGGACTATTTAAAAGAGGTTATGTGCTCATAAATTAATGTCATTAAGGGTAATAAAGGCGGTCATGAATTATCATGGTTAATAAGCTAAGGGTGGGTCTTGGTGTAGACTGGGGTAGTCTGTTGAACACTTAGGTGTGGATGGAGGATCCTTGGAGGGTCCGGGTTATGTGATCTAAGAAGGGATTTAGATGTAGCTCTATGGTGGTCATTGATGGTGTCAATGGTTGTTAGGTGAATTGCATGTGGTTGGTAAATATAGAGGAAAACTGAAAGTCTGGGTGTGGTTATTGGTCAATATAACATGGTGGTAAAGTTGTCCTAGAGGTCCGGGAAAGTCCTAGAAAATGGTGGGTAATACTTGGGGATAAGTGGTTTGGTTGGGCAGTGGGCCGGATTTAGTCAAGGTGGTTGACTGGGGTGAAGGTTAAAGGTGACTTGGGAAGTCTACGTGTCAAGGTGACTTGGGAAGTCTAGGTGACAAGGCGACCTTGAGAAGTCTAGTTATGAGTTAGACTTGGGAAGTCCTAGATGTCAGGGTCAAGGCTAAAGATGAAGAAGGGAGCTATAATGTTTATTTTCCTGATTTTCCCTGTTTTCCTATATGATGGTACGTGTGGATTCGGGTCGACCGATGATGCCTACCAGTACGTGTGGTTGTACTGACTCTACTCTTGCTATACCTTTTTGGTATAGTCTGGTTGTAGGGTTGGTGATGTTTCATAGGTACATGACTATGGTGATCTCCAGCAGCTTCTGTCCTTCGATTCCATGATGGAAGTTGTGTCTGTTTTACATGTTTTGTATAAACCTTGTAGTAGCTCTTGTACCTGCTTAGACTAGGTCCTAGGGAGGGTGTTTTTAAAGGCTGTAAAGGTTTTCCGCAAATTCCTTAAGTCGTCTATTTTATGAACATTTTCTGTAAAAGAATTTCTCATGTATAAAAATGGACTGACTAATGGTTTACTTTAATTTCCACAAGTTACCTGTTGGACGGATGGTGAGGGTTCGTCTATCTAGGTGGTTAGAGTAGGCGCCCGTACGGTCCGGTGGGTTGGGTCGTGACACATTAATCTGAGCTCTGACTATCACCAGCTAAAAATTCAACCCGTTGATATTCCTAAGACTACATTCCAAACCCGGTACGGTACTATGAGTTCCTAATGATGTCCTTTAACCTAACTAATGTCCCGGCAGCTTTTATAGGACTAATGAATGGGGATTTTTAAGTCCTACTTGAACTCCTTTGTGATTTTTTTATTGATGATATCTTAGTATATTCTAAGAGTGAAGAAGAGCACGAAAATCATCTAAGGATTGTGTTGGTTTTGTTGAAAGAGAAGGAGTTTTATGCAAAATTCTCTAAGTGTGAATTCTAATTGGCGTCTGTGTCCTTCTTGGGGCATATAGTTTTGAAGGATGGGCTGATGGTAGACCCATAGAAGATTAAGGCAGTTAACAATTAGCCTAGGCCTACTTTAATGACTGAGGTTCATAGCTTTGTAGGGTTGTCCAGTTACTATTCGTAGATTCATGAAGGAATTTGCATCCATCGCGCTAGTAAACTTTAGCGAAATCACTGGAAATGAGAGAGATGTGAGTGTCAATCATTCTGTCAGCATGCTCAAAGAGTGTTTTCCATTGTTATGCGGTCGGTAAACTCTTTCCTTTCTGCGGGCAGCCGTCTAATGACCAAAGTTTTTGGTTCCCTAGTAGACTTATAATACAGGACATTGCGACTCACATACACAACGATACCAAAGACCTAGATTTCTTAGAGAAAATAGACTTTAGCCTTATGAATGAGAGTTGAGTATATTCTATTCGTTGGGATAAAGCCTTTCCTCTGCAGGGGCTTTCCAAGTTTGATTTTCGAAATGAAAGATTGAGGAGCTGCTGAAGATAGAGCTGCAGAGGGTAGTTCCGATAAGAGAGAGAACTATGTTGAAGAATTCTTTCCCCCCTTTGAGTTCTCGAGTGAAAGGGTCCAAGCCATAGGAAAATATCCAGTTTCTCATCTGACTCGGCTGACTCAGAAAGTGGTACCTTTCCTTTGGTCAGATGAATATCAGGAGGGCTTTCCAAAACTCAAGACATTATTGACTACCGCTCTTATTCTTTCCTTGCCAGTAGAGGGTAAGGATTTTATTGTTTATTATTATGTCTCACAATCTAGTTTAGGTGTTGTTTTAATACAAGAGAAAAAATTTATTGCTTATACTTCGAGGCAATTAAAAGTGCATGAGAAAAATTATCCTACTCATGACTTGGAGCTGGCTGTAATAGTGTTTGCTCTCAAGATTTGAAGACATTATTTGTAGGCGTGCGTTGTGAAGTTTTTACAGATCATCGTAGCTTGCAATATCTTTTCATTTAGAAAGACTTGAACTTAGGCAACGAAGGTAGATGGAGTTGCTCAAGGATTATGACATTACCATTTTGTACCATCCAGGTAAGGCTAACCGATGTGTTGAGCAGAAATACAGAGAGTATGGATAGCTTGGCTTATTTGAAAGCTACTAGATGTCTGTTGGCTAAAGAAATTCAGACTCTAGCTAACAGTTTCATGAGACTGAAAGTGTCTGAGAGGGGTGGATTATTGGCATGTGTTAAGGCAAGGTCCTTATTTCTTAATCAGATTAAGAGTAAGCAATTTGATGATGTTAAGTTGAGTAAGATTCGTGATAAGGTGTTGCGAGGTGAGATCAAGGAGACTATGATTGATGATGAGGGTGTTCTTCGAATCAAGGGGTGAGTTTGTGTGCCCCGTATTAATGATTTGATTCTTACTATATTGGCTGAAGCTCACTATTCTAAGTATTTTATACATCTCGGTGTGAACAAGAGGAATCGTGATTTGAAGTAACACTATTGGTGGGGTTGAATAAAAATAGACATAGTTAATTTTGTGGCTAAGTGTCAGAACTATCAATAAGTGAAGTATGAGCACCAAAAGCCTGGTGGTACTCTACAGAGAATGTCCATTCCTGAATAGAAGTGGGAAAGGATATTCATGAATTTTGTGATTGGCCTTCTCAAGACGTTAAAAAAGTACGATTTGATATGGATTATTATGGATAGGCTCACAAAGTCCACGTACTTTATTCCAGTTCAGGTAACTTACAATATGGCAAAGTTAGCCAAGATTTATCTCAAAGAGATGGTTCAATTTCATGGGGTGTCCATCTCTATTATTTTGGATAGAGGTACCCAGTTTACTTCTAATTTCTTATAGAAGTTGCTTGAAGAGTTGGGTACGAGGTTGGACTTTAGTACAACTTTTCACCCTCAGACCGATAGGTAGTCTGAGCGGCTGATCCAGGTACTGAATGACATGCTCCAAGCATTTGATGGATTTTAGAGGTTATTGGAACCAATATCTATCGCTGACAGAATTTGCATCTAACAACAGTTATCATTTGAGCATAGATATGACTCTATTTGAAGCATTATATGGGATGAGGCGTAGATCTTCCATTGGTTGATTCAATACATTTGAGGTAAGACCGTGGGGTACTGATCTTCTGAGATACTCTATGGAGAGGGTAAAGTTCATCCAAGAAAAGCCCCGAGCGACTCAAAGCCGACAAAAAGAGTATGTGGATAGAAAAGTAAGAGATATGCATTTCATGGAAGGTGAGCAAGTTTTGCTCAAAGTTTTACCCATGAAGCGTGTTACGAGATTTGGTAAGCATGGTAAACTAAGTTCAAGGTACATTGGGCCATTCGAGATCTTTTAGAGTGTGAGGTCGGTGGCCTATAAATTGGTTTGGCCTTCAAGTTTGTTGGGAGTTCATCTCGTATTTAATATTTCAATGCTTAAGAAGTACCATTGAGATGGTGACTACATTATTCGCTGAGATTCGGTCCTGTTAGATAAAAACTTCTTTTATGAAGAGGAAGCCATTGCGATTTTTGATAAAGATGTACAAAAATTAAGGACTAAGGAGATTATGTTTATAAAGGTCTAGTGGAAGAACCATCCTGTTAAGGAAATCACTAGAAAGACCGAACTGGACATGCGTAGCAAGTACACGCATCTGTTCACTAATTCAGGTAACTCCTTATTTTTCTTTACCCATTTTTCTTCTTATTGTCATTTAGGGACGAATGATTATTTAATTGATATTTGATGTAATGATATATTCTATCATTATAGTATGGTTGGGTTGTAAATGTTCGGTTAAAAAAATTTCTGAATTGAGAGTTGATAAAATCTCAAGCTTATGTGAGTTTTAATAAAAATTTGATATTATGAGCTTAAGTGGCAATTCTTGATTCATAAGGTATTATTTGATGTTGTGGTATTCCATGGTGAATAGTCGAGAGGTGTAGGATTCTGTAGAAAATTTTGGGATGGTTAACGGGTTCATAGAACTCCAATTATAGTGATTATTGTGTCAAGATTGATTCGTGATGTCTAGAAACAAAGATTATTTTTTAAAATGGGGGGTTTTGGGCGAGTTTTGGACATTCTATTTTTGTCATTGTTGTATTGGTATATTTTTCAGTATAGCAAGCTCATCGTAGCAGTCCTCATTCTGCCGTAATGGGCCTAACGAATAGTCAGGGCCCACCATAGCGAGCCAAGTCTCACCACAGCGGTCTTGTCATAGCTAGAAAGGGACCGTCGTGGCGATTGACATGACAAATTTTCTGACTTGAGTCAGTTTTTCAGAGTTATTTTTCAAAAAACTCTAAGTGTCATTCTAGAGCTCCAAGGAGATAATTTTCTCAAGATTAGGGCATTTTTCTTCATTCGAGGAAAGTCACTCCGTAAACCTCTTTGTTTAACAATCATTAATCTTCGAGGATTATTAGATTGTGATTTAATGGTGGAATTATGGGTTAAGAGCCCTAAAAGTATAAAAAGTGAAAAAACTCTATGGGTAGGTGTAATTTCATCTAGAATTGATCCTAGGATGTTATTTAATACTTTTTAGCATGAATTTGATAGTTCTTAACATGTTTTGAATAATTAGAAACCTTGGGTTCCATAAAGGTATGACCTTTAAGCATAAAAATGTCTAAAAAGGAGAAAATTGATTAGAAACATTTTGAATGTTGATCATATATAATTAAATGTGGACTGGTTGATAATTAATGTATCCTTGGGAAACGCTATAGACCTCGAATAAGGGTAGAATTAGTGGATTATATTCCCAAGGCTTAAAACGAAAGAGTAAGTGATTAATTACTTTTATACTTATTTGGTTTTAGGCTTTAAACGTGTTTAGGCATTAAGGAAAGGAAAGGCTTCAGCGATTGAACTTACTTTAGTCTAGAATTCTTCACTCGAGGTAGATTATGGCTTAGTTGGAGTTGAGACTCATTTTTGTGCTTGTATGTATTTGAATTAGATGACTTGTGATTGGTCTTCGAACATGTTTGAGTTAATAATTATGATCATGTTGTAGCTTGAATAAATAAGTTATGTTTACATGATATTGATTAAAAGAACTTGAATAATAGAGTGTACGTGAGATTAGTGCACTGTGTAAATCCTGAAGGGTAGAAACTTAGAACCATAGGTTCATATTGTAAGTTAGAGCGGGTACCACGAGCGGGTACGAATAATGACATTGCTTATTGTTATTATGGATCAGGTACCACGAGTCGATACATGTATTCTTATTCTTTTGGTTACTATAGATCGGGTACCATGAGTCGGTATGGTACATGGACCCTGGTGCGTGCCCTGCATGTTATGACTAGTTGGACTAAAATAAATTTCTTTAGCATGTGTGTGCACACTTTTAGTTACTTTGACATGTTTGATAGATTCTGTGAGTCGGAATGGTGAAATGAGATGAAATAAAAGAACTGAGTATAATCGTGAAGGTTAGGTAGACATAGACCCCTCTGTAATGTGACTGCTGAGAGTATTAGTACTAGAACTATGATGATGATGATATTCTTGATTATTTGATGTGTTACAGACTTGTTGGTTGACTTGAGATGATTATCTATTGACTGAAATATTTGCCAACTAGTTCCATTTACTTGTTGTTTGATTTGACTGCATATTTGTTCTAATTTGGATCAGCCTATGATATGTACCAGTACATGGTGATTTATACTAATACTACTATGAACTCTTCTTTTGTTGAGTTCAGACCGTATTTCAGAGGCTCAGACGCGACCTCACCTCTAGCTAGGACTGTAGATTACGATTCAAGGGTGAGCATTGCCTCTCAGACTGCCATGGATCCTCTTTTTGGTCATTGTCCCTCTTCCGGACGATGAGACTCTTTACTTTTGATTTAGTCTTGGACATGTTAGATATGTTTGGTTTTGTTTAAAGTTCTTGTACACGACTTTCAGGTTTTGGAGAATGTAATAGGTAGTTAGACTTTTTCCGCACTTTTATTATATTAGTTTCGACTATTATCTTGTTTAAGGTTGGTTTTTGCATCATCTTTTCTAAAATTGGTTAAGTGTTTGAATTAAGGTTGAGGTTAGATGGTTCTCCCACCGGAGAGTTAGTGTGGGTACCACTCACGGCTACTTAGGGTCGTGACAAGACCTGTCACCCTACACTTTTTAAAATCTTTTGCTCTCTCGTTTCGTGATCTTTCGCCTGAGCGATTTGATTCCAAATGTTATTATATACTTCATAACACGTCCTTACACCCTCGTGTTAGTCCGTAGTATTGTTTAGTGAGTGAAACGATAGTTCTTATATTGTCTAGCGCATGTCAAAGTGTTAAACATAATTATTTCAAAATTTTCAAGACGTTGCACTCGATCTCAGCTCGAAAAAAAATATTTAAAACTTGGCGTATGCACCATTAAACCAATCAATGCAAAATATATGTCTTGCAATTTTTTTACTTCACTATAATTAAGTTACATATATTTTCACTTTAATCTGTGAATCTTTTGGTTAAATGATTTTTTTTTTTGTACAAACACTGGAGGAGGAACTTGTTATCTAGGAGAAATGATTTAGTTGCTTATTGTCAATGAATTTTTTTTTCTTCTCTATCTTAGATCAGTAGCCAATGAAAATAATTTATCTTTGAAGGATAAACGTGTTAAATAGCTGGTTCAATTAAGTTAATTAACAAATGGGGTTGGTAGCACGGATTTCTTTCTAGGCCAAGAGGACAAATTCAAGATCATAAAGAAATGACAAATTCAAGATTGGCAGCTAGAGGCAATGGGAATCTTCAAAAAAGCATAACCTCAATAATATAAGTAGCAAGAAAGAACTAACAATGAATATTGTGTTCCAAAATTGAATTACGAGAATCATGATACCCAATGATCTATGGCAATTAACCCAAAAACAAAGAAAGTAGATAAGAGATAGAGAGGGCACTAGTGGAGAAGGGTAAAAGAATAAACTTACTATACACTATTGAGTTTCAAACTGTATGTGACTTATTTGGGAAGATCTTTCAATTATTAAAAATTAGTGAAATACATTGATAGTTACATAAATTTGTCAATAAATATTTCATTTACACACTCGAATTACTGTATATTTTGATGGAATACTTAAACACATAATAAGTGTTCTTATTAGACACTCGAATTAATATATGTTCTCAAGCGTTCATTATATAGATAAATTAACCATTTACAATTTGTTACATCCTTTAACTATAGGCATTAGCCTTTATAATCTGTAAAACCTCAGATATATTTCAATTGAGACTGATGTGTATAATTAATGGAGTCGACATATTTTATGTGTTTAACTTATCTACGTATGTTTTAGCACACGCATAAAAAATCCAAAATTTAGACTGATTGAAAGTGTCGAATAGGAACTTTTATCATGTATTCAAATGCTCAATCCAAATATGTTATAGTTTTAGTTAGTTGTGTTCACGGATCGATTTGAATTGGTTATTAGTCAAAACCAAAATCAAACCAATTTTTAATCATTTTTTAAATTATCAAGAACCAAACCAAATCAAATAAAATGTATATTTATCGGTTTGGTTGTTATCGATTTTGGTTCGATTGTTTGGTTATTAGTTATACACGAAAATAAAATAAACAAAGAATAAGACTGTGCGATCAACAAAGGAATTACATTACTTCATTTTTTTTTCTTATTTTCTTTTCTTTCACCTAAACTGGGACAAAATATCAAAACAATATGAGCCTCTAAAATACATCTACTGAAAGAGTAACAAATATCCAGAATACATTATCAAATTGTGAATTAGAGCTGCAGTTTTGAGAAAGTTAAATATCAGAGGATACAAATATTGTGTACAACAACACATTAATACTCAACTTTTCTGCCTAGCAACCAACAAACGCTTTATTGGGAAGATACTTCTCCTTTCTCTTTTTGTTCTGTATTTTTTTATTTCTTAAATAAATTTTGATTAACCTATATATGATTAGATACTTAGAATTGTTCATGAAAAATAATATATTAATTATGTATAGATAATTATTTAAAAAAATATGTATATAATTTATCGATTTGGTTCAATTATTTCTTTGATTTTTTGAATAAAATCAAATATTATCGATTCTTTAAAAATGTAAAATCAAATCAAATAAAAATCGATTTAGTTTGATTTTTTGATTTGGAACGATTTTTACTCAAATCGTGAACACCCTTAGTTTTAGTTTCTAAATAAATTTTACTGATAAATTTAAGAGGTTGTCCATATAGTCCCTCTATTCACTTTTACTTGTCTACTATTTCAAAAAAAAAATAGATTTTCACTTTTACTCGTCACTTTTAGAATATCAAGAGAAGACAATTATATTTTTTTCATGTTTTATCCTTAATATTAATTACTTATTTCTGAAATTATTTTTCAAAATCTAATATTAAATATTAAATAATATGAATATTAGAATAAAATACTCATATCAATCATTATTTCTTAAGCAAGGTGCAAAATTCAAAATGAACAAGTAAAAGTGAAGAAAGAGAATATAATGTTTTTTGCCTTAAAAATAAAAAGAAGTAGACAACATCTCCTTATCTCCAACAACATATTTCCTTATTTGTCCTCTCTTTTTTTCTCCCCCCTTCTTAATGGTATTTTTTTCCATTAAGAACCATGGTTGAAAACTAGTGGAATTCTATTTTGAGTGATAAAGAATGAAGTGTGAGATATATTAGTGAATTGTCTCATGTTTGGGTAGTTTGCTGCAAAATGAGCTGCCAGAAAAGTGATGGGGTAAAGATGGCTTGTTGTGTCATGAGAGCTTTGGGAGTCCCCTCCATTCCGACAGCTTTCATAATAACATATTTGGTCCACACTAAGTCAAGGACCTTCAGTTTTTTCCTGACATTTCTCCATCTCTATGTATGGGTTTTCCCCCATTGCCTCCCCTCCTACAACATTACTACTTACATACATATCATCTTTTTCCAATTTCTTTTCTTTTTCTATTCGGTGTCTAGTATTTATATCCCAACAGGATTGCAGGGCGACGCTCCCAACAGGATTTTTTCCATTATCAGGGGCTCATATCTGAGAAGTTTGATTAAAAGCGGAGGATAGATCATAATTTATGTTGATTCCTCCTCTATTCAAAATTACCACCAATCTCAACACAATTCATGTTGATTCCCCCTATATGCAAAATTACTAGCACTCCATGTCTACCATTGTTAATTGGCAACGTTTTCTAAATTAAATTCCGGAATTATTTTTTGAGTGTTATTGTAAAGGAGAAAATTTTCTCATGACATTTACAATTTGAATAGAAATAAAATGATCATATAGAGGTTTCTGGTTTTCTATTTACCAAATCTTTTTGTATTATATTTTATCTATTTTCTATGAAAAGGCCATATAAATAAATAAAAAATTATTTTGAGTCATAAAACCAATCATCCCTAATAGTAATAAATTTCCCCAGAAAAAAGTTTAAGTACAATTGTATTGTGAAAGGAGAGAGGAAATATCTCCTTTAGCATCTGAGATGCAAATTCGTCCTCGTGTCATAAAATTCGTTGATTATATTGCAGAACAATAACAATAATTTTGATTTAATCCTTAATTTGCATGAATTCGAAGAAATTGTTGATCTTTCTAAACATTTTTTTTCAAGTGATTTTAGGTTTATTCGTCTTCTTTTAACACCTTTACTCGGCATGATTTCACATTTATGAACGGGTGCATCTGGCGATCGACGCAAGACATGAAAATAAACATTTTAACAGACCTTCTATCATTTTATTTTTGATGGGTCCTACTTGAACTTTATTATAAATGTAGATATTTTTAATTTTGTCTAATCTTATATGACCGCACATTCATCATAGCACATCAACATCTATGCGGTACTCAGCTGATGAATATTTTGGACTTTAACGACCCAACATTCATTCTTATATAATTCATTGATTATATTGTATTTTTCAAAAAAAAGGGGCACTATTTCACCCTATTATATTTTTTAATTGATATGTAAATTATTGAATTTTTTAAATATAGTGAAAAGGTGATTCAATTGATATATTTTTTTCGCATTTCTGGGATTTATTTGTCAGAATAATTCAATTACTCTAGCACTGAATCATAGCATGTGTATTTGTTTATCTACCTTAGCTTGTTGGTGAAAGTATGAAGAAGCTGTTTATAAGATGAAATATTTTTCACAGATTCGATAGGATTCGAGAAAGTGACACTTCTTTTGAAAGAGCCAACATTAGATGTAGTAGTGGCCAGTGAGTTGTATGATCATTAATCCCCATATATCCCCTCTTTTATTTAAAGCCTACTACTATAGCTATATATATTGGTGAAGTAAAAGACAGAGAGGCTCACCCAAGTCAAAAAGAAAGTCTTGTTTCCATTTTACCATACAGGTTACTTCAATAGCAACAAATGGTTGTGATGGAGCGGTAAATTTTCCTTTACTTATAACCATGCTAGATATAAGATCATCTTTATTAGAGAACGTTTTAATTTTAACGTGAGATTTTTTAGCACAAACTAAAATTTAGTTAGTCTCAATATAACTATCGAACACAGAAAAAACCGTAACTTTAATGCTAGGATTATCTTCTCTTCTTGCACTAACTATTCTTTTTCCTCCTACTAATCCACTTGATTACCGACCAAATTATTCTTGTTTGGAGCGTCAATTAGTATAGACAACACTCCAACATTTAGAGGTAGTTTTCAAATGGCATGTCACGTAAAATTCTTTTAGTTACTTGCTAATCAATTCAAATTTACTACAAGAAATGTGAAATTTAATAACGAAATTATTAGTTAAAGGAAAATTAATTAAAATCACTGCACATTCTTTATTGGGGACGAATTACATTTCATGATTAAATACACGAGTCATATATTTTCAGTGATGGAAGCACAAATTTCGTAGCAAAAAAGTTGTCCAAGATTTCCCACCAAAAAAGTAGATTCAAAATGTTTATTGAGTTGGCACGACAATTAGTAAAAATAAATGAGATAAATCACAAGTACCTCTCTAAATTATACCTGAAGTTGTTATGACACACCTAAATTTTACGGGGGTCTTATTACCCCCTAAATTTGTTTTTTCTGTATTTTTGTGCTCCTTTTTGCTGACATAACTGCCAAGTTGCAGAATATTTTTGTGCTCCTTTTGTGCTGACTTGACAGCCATATCAGCACAAAAATACAGATAAAATGAATTTATGGGGGTAATAGGACTCTCGTAAAGTTTAGGTGTGTCATAGCAACTTCAGGTATAGTTTGAGAGTGTACTTGTGTCTTATCTCAAAATAAATTATAGCATGGGAATAATTATTTATTTATTTTAAAAAAAATGAGGGTTAGGAAAGGAAATTACAGGTAGAAAATTAAAGCTTCACCAATAAAGTAAAAGTTTAAATAACCAATCATCTGAATTATTAAAATTTTCCCTACGAATAAGTTTAAACCCAAAGGGTGTAGGCTTTTTTTTATTTTTAACTTTCTTTTTTTTTAAAGAATATTTTGCATCAGCCTACGAAAAGGGTGTAGTAGGGTGCTAATAATTTTCATTATAATCTTAAATCAGATATTTCAAATTTGAATCTTACAAATAAAAACCTTGCGATAAAAAGTGTTTTACCAACCAGTAAACTTGTCTAATATAAATTCAAATAAGTTGATCTAATAAATTTTGAATATCGAATATTTAAGTCAAATAAAAAATGAAAGGACACATTTAAAAGTGGATAAATTTCACATATAATCATATAACTATGATCTTTTTTCACAAAAATCACATAACTACTTTCTCTAACACAAAAATTACAAAACTTTCACGCTACTAAGTACTAACACAAAACATTACGACCAGAAAATTCAACTTTTGATGTATAGGATTTTTTACTCTTTTTTTATTTTTAATTTAACAAATATAAATTCAACCAAAAGAGAATCAATATGACCCAAAATTCATATGCAACAACTAATAGTGTGATAAATTCTTTTCAATTAATTGACCGTTTTACCTTCTCCGATTCATATTATTTAGTGTTTTTATCTTTTTATTTTAGTTCAAAATAAATGGTGTTTTACATAATTATAAAGGTATTAATTTTATGTTTTCAAATTTACCCTTATTATTGCTTCGATAGTGTATGTGTAATTATCATTTATTCAACGGAAAAGGGTCAAAAATACCCCTGAACTATCTGAAAAGGTTCAAATATACCCTTCGTTAATCTATTGGGCTAAAAATACTCCTCAGTCTATCTTTTTGGCTCACTTTTACCCTTAAAACTAACAACCCTCTTCTTTTTTTTTTTAATTATTATTTATTACGTGGCTCTTTCTTATTGGACAAAACTAAAACCCAACCCATCAGAATATTCCCTGCCGCCCAGACCCAATTTCACTACCCATGACCCAAACCCATTTAGAAAAACCCAAAAAAGGACATAAACATACGATCATCATTCTGACTGTGAACACTATAAAAATAAATTCTTTCTGACTCTGAAAATCCAATTCATGCAAGCCATGTAAACCAGAAAACAAAAAAAAAAGCTTGTTCAGCGGTGCAAACATCTTTTAGATTATTTTAAGGGGTGCACCATGCATGTCAAAGTTCAGCCGCAGCAATTAGAAATCAAAGTTCTGTTTTGCTTAAATTTTTTTCTCTTTATACAGTGGTTAACCAAGGGAGTAACATAATAACGAAGCTCTTATTTTTTATTTCATACACATCCATTTCCATATCTTCAATACAACAAAATCAAAGCTCTAGAGAGGTAAACCCCAAAGACAAATAACAACAGAAAATAAAATAATGCAGAAAGTGCACCTGCTTTTAATAATACTGCGGAATTAATTCCTTCTGTTGCTGAGAATCCTATTCAAGTAAGTCGTGAAGGCCAAACAGCACCTGAGAATCCCACGATCGATGTATGTTTTATGTCGATGGGTTTTTCTAAATGGGTTTGGGTCATGGGTAGTGAAATTGGGTCGGGGCGGCAGGGAATCTGATGGGTTGAGTTTTAGTTTTGTCCAATAAGAAAGCGTCACGTAATAAATAATAATAATAAAAAATAATAAAAAAAGGTTGTTAGTTTTAAGGGTAAAAGTGAGCCAAAAAGATAGACTGAGGGGTATTTTTAGCCCAATAGATTAACGAAGAGTATATTTGAACCTTTTTAGATAGTTCAAGGGTATTTTTAGCCCTTTTCCGTTTATTCAAACCCGTGTGTTCTTTATGCTTGTCAACTTAGAAAGATACAATTTAATTAACGGTGATTTAGTCAAAATCCTTCTTAACTTTCTTAATTTCTAGGAGTAAGTAATTTCTTAAGAAATATGTCAAGGGCAAATACATCAAATAATAAAGACCGAAAAGAGTAGTATTTTAATTTTTGCATATGAGTTTTGGATCAAGTCGAATTTCTTTAATTGAGTTTGTATTTATTAAATTAAAAATAAAATAAAAAATGTGAAAAAAATTACTCCACCAAGAGTTGAATTTTTGACAATAATGATTTTTGTGTTGGTAGGAGAAAATTTTGTGATTTTTCTGTTTGAAAACATAATCATGTGACTTTTGTTAAAAGAATTTCTTGTGGTCTGTGAAATTTACCATTTAAAAGCTAATGACTAAGAAAATGGGGGAAGAGTTACCACTCAAGAAGAATTGTCGGAAGGTGCTCCTTAAGTCTTTAATTGAGAAACTACATTGTTTTTTTTCCATTTATTTTCAGCTCAATAAATTATACTTAACAATCTACTACATTATCCTCGGGATTTGTTTCATAATTCTTAAAAGTTTAAGGTTTAGGTTTCAAATTACTTAAATTCCTTTCTCTCCAATCATTGCTCGATCAAATCATTCTCGTCATCATCTCTCTCAAGCTCTCCAATCGTTGCTCAGTATTCAAGTTTCTAAAATTTCTCTCAAGCTCATTATTGGTATTTTATCGACAAATTTATAGTTTGCTTGCAATCATTGTCTTTAGAAGCTCCATATATTCTTAAAAGTTGACAAAAAATTTAATTTTTTTCAAAGCTCATTCTTGATAAATCCTAGTCTCATAAAGTTCTTATTTTTTTCAAAATTTTAAAATCTTAGCCTGTGTTTTCTCAGCATATGTGTTATTAATTTTTACTGATTTTGCTTCTTTGGTTTTTTGTCCATAGTGCAATAGTGCTTTTTTTCTATTTCTGGTCTTAAAATGCATAATGTGTCTGTAATTTTCTCAATTAATCATCACCTATTCGGAACGGGTTTCGTCACTCTACCATATTCATCGTACCATGTTTGTGATTCATGACAATGTATGTATATGCATGATCACAAGAATAAATGATGCTCAAATACGAAAAGGAATAAGTATATCTTTTTCACAATAGTGCCCTTAGGCAAATAATTTCCTTTCACAGAAGATTGCTTTCAACACAGTGCCCTTAGGTCAAATAATTTATCCTAGTACGATATAACACATGAAAATAAGTGAAGCAACAACAAATAATCAATTGCAAGTCATGAAATGTCTATCAACTAAGTTTCAACTTAGATTACCCACAATCAAGGTATTCTTCCCAACAACAATCAACTACTACGCCCAAGCTATAACATACTTGATATAATAAAATATCCCTCAAGCAAAGTCTAAGAGAGAAAGTCATAAACTACCTCAAAAGTCGAGTAAACTTGCCATGAACCCTCAAACGATCGCCTTTTCCTTCTAAATGAACTCAGATGCTTCCAATCTATCAAATCATACTCTACACGAGTATACGAGTCTATCAACATTTGTAATGCTATATAAAACTACAATTCAAAAATCAAGTTAAAAAGTCAACTTCAAGGTCAAAAATGAAAATTGATTTCAAAATTGATTTACCTATGATATAAAAAGCTTATGCGCCAAAAATCAGTCAAAATCGAGCACGAATCCAACCTCAAATCGAGAAAATGTCAAGTTAGGAACTTAGCATAAAAACTCCCTATTTCTCATTCTAAAATGCATATTAAAGCTCAAAATAAATGATAGATTAGCGGAGAATTATCAACTATGGAGTTAGATTCTTACCCCCAAAATAAAATTTCGAAGTCCCTTAAAAAATCTCCCAAAAGCGAGGTCTATAGCTCCAAAAATCAAAATAAAAAGATCAAGTTTGAAATAGGATTTAATTTTGTCCATGTCCCATATAGCCTTCGTTGACGCAGAGCCCAACCGTAAATGCGGCCTAGTGACTTGACCCAGACCCTTCGTGAATGCGACACCTCGACTGCGATTTCAATGAACAACTCGAAGCTGACATACAACTTTCTCATCGCAAATGCAAGGACCCGATCAGAACGCAATGACCAACAATCCCAACTCTTTACGAACGTGGTGGTCCTCTCGTGAACGCGAAGAAGAACCACTACACCAAATATCACCAATGCTCTAACACCTCTAAATTTGGATTTGGACCCTCGGAAATCACCTTAAAGCCCCTGGACACAAACTAATTGTCACGACCTAACCTACCGGGCCATGCGAGAGCCTACTCTATCCACCTAGATAGACGAACCCTCACCACCCATCCAACAGGTAACTCGCAGAAATTAAAGTAAACCATTAATCAACCTATTTTTATACATGAGAAATTCTTTTACAGAAAATGTTCATAAAATAGACGACTTAAAACAATTGCCAAAAACCTTTACAACCTTTAAAAACACCCTCCCTAGGACCTAGTCTAAGCAGGTACAAGAGCTACTACAAGATTTATACAAAACAGGCAAAAGAGACACAACTTCCGTCATGGAATCGAAGGACAAAAGCTGCTGGAGATCACCATCGTCATGTACCAATAAAACATCACCAACCCTGCAATCAGACTATACCAAAAAGGTATAGCAAGAGTAGAGTCAGTACAACCACACGTACTGGTAGACATCATCGGTCGATCCAAATCCACACGTACCATCATATAGGAAAACAGGCAAAAACATGAAAATAAACATTATAGCTCCCTCTTTCACCTTTAGCCTTGACCCTGACATCTAGAACTTCCCAAGTCTCACTCATAACTAGACTTCTCAAGGTCGCCTTGTCACCTAGACTTCCCAAGTCACCTTGACACGTAGACTTCCTAAGTCACCTTTAACCTTTACCCCAGTCAACTACCTTGACTAAATACCCAGACTAAATCCGGCCCACTTCCCAACCAAATCACTTTTACCCAAGTATTACCTACTATTTTCGGGACTTTCGCGGATCTCTAGGACAGCTTTACCACCTGGTTATATTAACCAATAACCACACCCAGACTCTCAGTCTTCCTCTATATTTACCAACCACATGCAATTCACCTAACAATCATTGACACCTTCAATGACCACCATAGAGCTACATCTAAATCCCTTCTTGGATCACATAAGCCGGACCCTCCAAGGGTCCTCCATCCACACCTAAGTGTTCAACAGACTACCCGGTCTACACCAAGACCCACCCTTAGCTTATTAACCATGATAATTTATGACCGCCATTAGTAAACTTAATGACATCAATTTATGAGCACATAACCTCTTTTAAATAGTCCGGACCCCCTCACACATCTAGTGTTAACATGACAAACCCGGTCTACATCAAGATCAACTTATAACCAACATAATAACCCAGTCTATACCAAGACCGACTAATAACATAATATAGCAACCCGGCCTACACCAAGACCAACTCACAATATACTACAACAACCCGACCTACACCAAGACCAAACTAGTAACATAATATAGCAACCCGACCTACACCAAGAACAAACTC
Organism: Jaltomata sinuosa; assembly: GCA_003996215.1. Taxonomy (NCBI): domain Eukaryota; kingdom Viridiplantae; phylum Streptophyta; class Magnoliopsida; order Solanales; family Solanaceae; genus Jaltomata; species Jaltomata sinuosa. The sequence goes on from QJPP01001077.1 coordinate 262,390, forward strand.
AATAGATATAACAGGATTTCCGATCACTCAAGAACCACCAACACATATCACATTTCAATAAAACAACCCGGTCCACTCACGGAACCAATAACAGTTAATGCAATACAATAATATCAATGCAATAATGCAGTAAAATAAACTCGTACCAGGCGTGGTACCTGAACCAATTGTTAGTATCCCATACCAGATGTGGTACCCGTACCAACCATTTATTATACCCGTACCAGGCATGGTATCCGAGCCAACCGTTAGTATATCATGTACCAGGCGTGGTACCTGAGCCAACCATTTGTTATTACCGTACCAGGCGTGGTACTCGAGTCAATCGAATGTCAATCAATCCACAGTCAAATAATGAACAACAACTTGTAAAATCAATAAGCAACACACTGTTCAATCCACAGACTGTAAAATAGGACCCTTAGACATTCTAAACAATTCTTCTAAGCAATGCAATTCATACAAACACTTAGATAAGAGTACAAGAATATACAACATTCACAGGAATCGTAAACCATCACCTACCCTCATTCCCGGGTATATAACTTAGCCTCGACCTCCGTTTGGAGGCCAAACACACTCACCCTTTATTTACGAATAATAAACGATTTCCCTTTTTAGCATAATTTAACAACCACATTGATTTTGGAACTTGCATAAATAATAACAATGTGAATTACCACTCCGTATCCCTTAGCAAAACCACACTACTTATCATGCCCTTCGTATTCCCGAAACCTCACCTAGGAGTTTTCCATTTTCATACCCATTTAGTTATTCTTGCAATTCCCGATTCTCCGAACCTTTTCGACATCCCAGTATCTGAACTCTATCATCTTATCATACTTGGAAAACATCAAAAGCCCCAAATAATTATCAATATCTCACAATTTAATCCAACTAATTCCTAGCACACACGTAACCAACACCGAATCCACCAGACTCCGTGCCCGGAGGCCTAATCATGGATTCTGCTTTTTCACTATACAATAAGTACAGAATGTAAGCGGGTCTATCTACTCAATGAAAATCTAGCCTACCTGGGCGCCAAGCAGCTGCAACTGTGCATTTCTGGCTTCGTTGAGGCGTTCCTGGCGGTCCTGTAGGCCCGAATCCGTGGTTTCACATCCTTTTTACCGGAATTCCTCCTCCCCATGGCTCCCAAGCCTTGGAGCAGCCTAGGAGGATCCCATCCTAGCGGAACCTATCGCTATGACGGAGGTTGACCATCTTGACTTTCACTATAGCGATAATTATTCTGCTATAGCGGAGGTCGCCGTGGTGGAGTGGTAGCGCTCATCACAGACAGAATGTCGAGAAATCTCCAAAATTGGTCCATTTTACAAAACACTTATTTTCCCGATATTCTGGAACAACCCCATCACGTCAACCTCAATTTTGGAAGCTCTACTTACCCGAATTCGATTCTGAAAGTCCCCCGGACTCCCATATGTCTTAGCTATAAGGAAAGCTATCTCAAACCAAGACATCTAACCCAATTCTTACCCGGATTACCCTAGACCCTACCTCGCTCCAAAAATCAGTCGAGACTAGCCTAGACTAGAATTTTCAACTCCCAAACCTAGAAGTTTTCTAACCCAAAATTTGGCACGAATGGTTTACCCATAACGATGAACTCGGTCGTTACAACAGATACCAATTTATTCATCGTTCATCCCCAAATGATCTCTACGACAGAGGGAAAGAACAAGCCCGTCTTTCAATCTTAATGCTCTACTACGATAGTGTAAATATAACCTTACGCAAACCACCAAAAACCTATCAATCCCTTGGTATACCCAACTCAGCCAAAAATTTAACTCATTTCCGCTCTATCAAGGAATTCCTTCCTCCGAGCTGCACAAGGCAACTAGATCACCCCTCCCCGAGTGCCCAAGAAATTCGGGGCCTCATCGAAACACCGGAGCGAAAGAAACTCAACGAATGATCCAAAATAATTTCCATGACAAGGGAACCAGATCCCACCATGGCGACCCCTTTTCTGCTATACCCGGAGTTCTACTAATCCGAACTTCATTCCGAAAGCTTTCTACGGGGTACAATTTCCCTCACTTATCATCCTATCACCTTACTTCTATCAACATTATACCCCGAGACACTACGTGCCCCTAAATCACACAACAACAAAAATTCCATTGGAACCCATCCTAGCCTGAGATTTTGTCAACTCTCACCTTAGGGGGAATTCTATTCGGGCAATTACACCCTAACCAATGCTATGGCGAGCACATCCCCACCACTCAAAGAACGGTAATACCGGTATTATCGTGACTGACAGAAGGAATAACCATGTTAAGGGATTCATTTAATAACCCCATTCCCCAACCGACCCTACCACTAAGAGTCATCAATAATAAAATAAGTCAATAATCGCCCTCACAATATAAGCCTATGAGCAGTGTCCCACACTACTCAACCAATTACGGGTCATTTATCAAATTTTACATGAGTGACTATTCCCACCAATGGTCCATCATAAGTTTATCAATTCTATTCGGGCAATTACACATCTAGTGTTAACATGACAAACCCGGTTTACACCAAGACCAACTAATAACCAACATAATAACCCGGTCTACACCAAGACCAACTAATAATATAATATAGCAACCCGACCAACACCAAGACCAACTCACAATATACTACAACAACCCGGCCTACACCAAGACCAAACTAGTAACATAATATAGCAACCCGACCTATACCAAGACCAAACTCACAATATACTATAACAACCCGGCTTACACCAAGACCAAACTAATAACATAATATAGCAACCCGGCCTACACTAAGACCAAACTCAATAGATATAACAGGATTCTCGGTCACTCAAGAACCACCAACAAATATCACATTTCAATAAAACAGCCCGGTCCACTCACGGAACCAATAACAGTCAATGCAATACAATAATATCAATGCAATAATGCAGTAAAATATACTTGTACCAGACGTGGTACCCGAGCCAATCGTTAGTATCCCGTACCAGGCGTGGTACCTGAGCCAACCATTTTTTATACCCGTACCAGGCGTGGTACCCGAGCCAACCGTTAGTATAGCCTGTACCAGGCATGATACTCGAGCCAACCGTTAGTATTATCCTGTACCAGACGTGGTACCCGAGCCAACCATTTGTTATAATTGTACCAGGTGTGGTACCCGAGTCAACCGAATGTCAAATAATGAACAAACAACTTGTAAAACCAACAAGCAACACACCGTTCAATCCACAGACTGTAAAACAAGACCTTTAGACATTCTAAATAATTCTTCTAAGCAATGCAATTCATACAAACACTTATATAAGAGTACAAGAATATAAAACATTCACAGGAATCGTAAGCCATCACCTACCCTCCTTCCCGGGTGTATAACTTAGCCTCGACCTCCGTCTGGAGGCCAAACATACTCACCCCTTATTTACGAATAATAAACGATTTTCCTTTTTAGCATAATTTAACAACCACATTAATTTCGGAACTTGCATAAATAACAACAATGTGAATTACCACCCCTTAGCCCTTAGCAAAACCAACACTACTTATCATGCCCTTCGTATTCCCGAAACCTCACCTAGGAGTTTTTCATTTTCATACCCATTTATTTATCCTTGAAATTTCCGGTTCCCCGAACCTTCCCGACATTCCAGTCTCTGAACCCTATCATCTTATCATACCAGGACAACATAAAAAGGCCCAAATAATTATCAATATCCTATAATTTAATCCAACCAATTCTTAGCACACACAAAACCAACACCGAATTCACCAGACTCCGTGTCCGGAGGCCTAATCATGGATTCTCCTTTTCCACTATACAATAAGTACAGAATGTAAGCGGGTCTATCTACTCAATGAAAACCTAGCCTACCTAGGCACCAAGCAGTTGCAACCGTGCATTTCTGGCTCCGTGAAGGCTTTCCTGGTGGTCCTGCACGCCCGAATCCTTGGTTTCACATCCTTTTTACCTGAATTCCTCCTCCCCATGGCTCCCAAGCCTTGGAGCAGCCTAGGAGGGTTTTTGGAATAGCTCTCATCTGTTTTGAGGCTGAATGGGAGAGAATGAAATTAAAAACCCATTTTCTGGATTTTCTGGTCACGTTGCTTAGCTATAGCGGTCTCCGCTCCGCTATAGCGGTACCACTGTAGCGGACACTACCGCTATGGCGAAGGTTGACCATCTTGACTTCCGCTATAGCGGTAATTATTCCGCTATAGCGGAGGTCGCCGTGACGGAGCGGTAGCGCTCGTCACGGAAAGAGTCTCGAGAAATATCCAAAATTGATCTATTTTACAACACAATTATTTTTTTGATGTTTTGGAATAACCCCATCACGTCAACCTCGATTTCGGGAGCTCTAATTACCCGAATTCGATTCCGAAAAGTCCCCCGGACTCTCATATGTCTTAGCTACAAGGAAAACTAGCTCGAACCAAGATATCTAACCCAATCCTTACCCAGATTGCCTTAGACCCTACCTCACTCCAAAACCGGTCGAGACTAGCCTAGCGTAGGATTTTCAACTCCCAAACCCGAAAATTTTCTAATCCGAAACTTGGAACGAATGATTTACCCATAACTATGAACCCGGTCGTTACACTAATAGTGCAAATCAATCATAAAACATGTTCTGGACCTGTTGGACTCATTAAATCACTAATTTGGGGTCTTCTTGACCAAATATTGACTGTGTGATCAACTTTAAATTTAAGAAATCTCAATAGTCCAAATCACTTTCGAGCATTTGGGGATCCGTGCAAATCATCCAACCAAGTCATAAATCACCCTTCATGCCTAGTGGAATCATCTAGAACTCAAATTCAACCTCGTCAACCCAAAGTGTTGACTTTGGTCAAACTTTTCAAGTTTCAAATTTTCAAAACTCAAAATCTTCCCGAGACACCTCTAATTACTTTGAGAATTGTGTCACCTATCCCTGCAAGTCACAAACAGCTAAGGAAACAATGAGAAGGGTCAAACAGGAGATAAGAGGCAAAAATCACAAACGATCATGAGGATCATGACATCTACCCATCAAAGGGGTACAAATCCTGAAAATAAAGAAACTTCTAATAGAAAATATTTCCCCTTAAATGAAATCTATGCGACATAAATCAAAATTAGTCAAGTCACTAAATTTGGAATATCATATTATCATAAGCAAACAAAATGCAAGTGCAAATGTGCAATGCGACGTCTAGCTAGTGGATGCACCTTTTTACCAACAGTTCATTCTAATGAGTGGTAGGTGAAGGGGGTTGTCCATCTTAATGTGTCTGTAATAATAATACTAATTAGATTCATGAAAACAAAACACATGTTTCCAACTAGTAATATCCTAGGTTAGGTACCTTGTCTTGTCCAAGGAAATGTATTCTTAATCATTCATATAAATAAGAGCTCATCATTTTCTGATTCTTGTTTTAACGAGACAAAACATCATTATTTAAAGTATCTCAAATTCACTTTTGTTTCCTGACGCATTTGATTGTATAGTTTCAATGATCAATTGTATCTTACAATAATTAATTATTAGACAAATTAATGTTTGTGTCATTTTGTGTATATAAGCAACTAATCATATGGTTAGGGCAAAGGCTTTTTTTTTCTGATTACAACAACATACGCAGTGTAAGAAGCGGACGAAAGGATTTGAGAGCAACGGGGGTAGCATTAACTTTAGTACACAAAGTTAAGGTTTTTCACAAAAAAATATGAAAAGTGCTGCCACCAAGGTTCAAACTCTAGCCGCCCACTCATATAAAGAGTCAAAGGGGCATAACAACCAATTGCCCCAATCTAATAGATATGTTTAAGGTGTCCTTTTAAAATATATGATAGTTCTTCAAGGTATATATACATATGTATATAGAACTATTTTCGAGGTTAACTGGTGCACGTGCACACCTTATTATAGGCTAGGTTCGCCTCTGCTCAGTATAATCCCACAAGTGGGATCTGGGGAGAATAAGATGTAGGCAAATCGTTTTCCTACCTTTATAGAATAGATCAGAGACTGTTTTCAATAGATCCTCAGCTCAAAAGTAAAATTTTTGAAGCACTTTTTTTTTTTTTTGTAAGTTCCAAGTATGCCTTCCTACTATGTGAAATTGAGCAAATTTACCCTTGGTTGATACTTAAGTTCACTTATGTCTTTATTGTCAAATATTTGGTCTAAATATGCCCTTATTTTAAACTATTTCCCATAAACAGCTTAAAAAGGACTCAGACCAGTAGTTTGGCTAGTGGACTGATTGTAAACAAATTCTATTTGAGCTAAAAGCAAGTCCCATTAAATTATTAAGAAAGGAAGAGCAATTTAAATTTGAAATCCTGTTATGTGGGACCTGAGAGTCTGTGTTTTTTTTTTTTTGGGGGGGGGGGAATGACTGCTTATAGCGAAGACCTTACTTGAAAAAGAATAAGAATGTCATGTACGGAATATATTCTTGAATTCAATGGAGTTGCCTGCTTCTTAACCAACAAATAATTGTCAATGACAAATAACCCATGCTCTCTCACAAAGTTTCTACGTCCTAAATTAAATATTCTATTATTATTATTATTATTATTATTATTATTATTATTATTATTATTATTATTATTATTATTCATTGATTTGCATCATTGCATGCATATGCTTGCCTTTCTCTTTTGAAACAGCATCGGATTCTTCCAACTGTTCTTTTCGTATTTACATTACTGTCCTATTTACAAATAAAATGTAACACACATAATAATTTCCTTTTGAGTTACAGAATTGACCATAATTTTGGAAACTATATAGCCTGTGACTATCAGCTAGCCAATTGTAATATATCATTTCATAAGATGAAGCCAAATTACAAGAGGTCATATTATTATTTTCTGATTTGGTGATTAAGAAATTGCATAGTGCTAGAAAATTCGACAACCTCCCCGTGCGTGCGTGGCATAATAGCTAAAGTTGCTGTTGTAATTTTGTGGACATAGTATTAAGTAGTGAATTTGGTTAAAACTTTTTGGTTTTGGCATTTTCGAAAAGTAAATTGTTGAAGAAGAGAAAATTGAAGTCAATATATTGAGAGAAAAGAGGGGGGCAATTGGGAAATGAATGATGTGACACATGCCCTTTGTTCTCTACTGGTTTTTTGCATGGATAGCTCATAGCCGACCCTTTCCTTTCTATGATGAAGTCAGCCACATGTTATCTTCCACTAAATTATTATCACCATTTTCATTCACAAGATAAGACTCTTTGATGTTAATTAATTTATTTGTTTATATTCTGATGGGATGTCATCCTTGTCCGAGAATGCATAAATTTGTTATTCATTGATTGTGTAAGGGATACTTTAGTTACTGAAATTAGAGTTAATTTTCTATATGCTCACTCAAATATCCATTTATTAAAGTTATTTTTAAATTTTTCTTTTCTTACATGGTTATTTAAGTATTGACAAATTCTACTAAAGTTACGTTTGAATCTCTCTTCCCTAAATGATCATTCAAGTATTAGAAAGATTTCATTAAAAAAAAATTAAATTTTTTTCCTATAAAGTCATCTAGCTGTAACTAAGAAATCTTAATTGACATAACATGTCATATTAATTTCTTATTTTTCATGCCATGTGGGATTCTCGACTAATTTTGGATACAAAAATATTAAATCTAGCCGTTTAGTTTAAGTATATGTCAATTTAACTCCTAAATTATTTTGAAATAAAGTCTTATTATCTTAACGAGGATAATTTTTGAAGCATTACCAAATAATTTGAATATAGAAAATAAACATTCTTGTTAATTCTGAGAGTGAATTTTTATATCCCTACAAATCAAGTAATTCATCTCTTAGATGCTTGAATAAAAATTATTACAAATGAAATTATATTTTTAAAAATAAATAATTAATTGACAGAAGTCTTAAAATTTCATATAATACACATAAAAGCAAGTTGCTTCATTGCAGTACATCAAAATTTTGATTCATTTCATATCAGGTCGGAGATACGAGTGAATCATTAGTAATTTTTTTCAATTAGCATCTTTAATTGATATACATAAAATTAGATAGCTAAATTTTATTTCTATACTCAAATTAATTAGTAGTTGCACCAAAAATCATCCTCGTTAGGATAATAAAACTTCATTTCAAAAATGATTTAGGACTTAAATTAACATATGCTTAAAATTAAACGGTTAGATTCAAATTTTTTTAATTTGTATCCAAAATTAGTTTAAGTTTTATTCTATATGGCATGAAAAATAAGAAATTAATATGATATGGCATGTCAACTAAAGATTTCTTAGTTATAGTTGGATAACTTTATAGGAAAAAAAATCAAAAATAATTTAATGGAATCTTCCCAATACTTGAATGACCATGAGGAAGAAAGATTCAAAAGTGACTTTAGTGGAATTTCTCAATACTTAGATGATCATATAAGGGAAGAAAAAATTAAAAATGACTTTAGTGAAATTTTCTCAATACTTGAGTGACCGTATAGGGAATTAACTCCTGGAATTAGGAGTTATCCCAAGTAAAAACTTGGAATTAAAATTACTTAATGTTTGATTTGAGATATTAACTAAAATTGGATATAATTTATATCAAAATTATCTATCACATATAAAAAATAAAATTATTAATTCTGATTATAATTTGAAATAATCTTATTGTCTTAAATTTTTTGAGTTAAAAAAGTTCACATTCTTCCGCAATTATTAAAAAGAGCAGTTTTGGGTATGAAACATCTTGTTCACGCAGGATATGAAAAAAGGTCATATCCAAAAAACGTACGTTAGCTATCTATTCTAACACAAATATTAATAGTTAACTTCATGGCTTAAACTCATGATCAACACATCACACAAAAATGATTTGAAGGTTACTCCAAGATTTCCATTCATTCTTTCACAATCATAAATTCAAAAAATTAACCATGATAGAGAATTATTAATTGTTGGTGTAAACTAGAGTTAAAAAAGAGTCAGAAATTATAATATCCACTTTGAATGAATGGTTAGTTGAAATCATAGAAGCCTACAAACGAACAAACATGTACCAACTAAAATTGAATGACACAACCGTATATTGTCCGTAGCTTTATTGCGAAGTTATATTAGACATGCAAAAAGGAAAACGATTTTGAGCTTTATCAAATTTTACACGTTCACCGTACAATTTGATTAATTTTTATAGGCTTAATATATCGATAACTTCTTCAATTGATCAGTAAATTTCATCTAGATACTCAAGTTATCGTTTAATTTGTTTCAATTTGAGCATGTGAGCATGTGTTAAAGTGTTTCTATTAGACACTTTCGATTCAAATTGTGAAACAAAAACATTGCATATATTCTCAAGCGTTTATTAGGTAGTTAATTTAACCATATAAAATATGTAATCTCCTTTAATTACACACATTAGCCCCAATTGGAACATACCCCGGGTTTTACAGCTTATTGAGGCTAATGTATATAATTAAAGTAGACGACATATTTTAAGTGATTAACTTATCTACATAATGGGCACTTGAGAATACACCCAAAAGGATTTCCTAACTTTGAGCTGAAATCCAATTGGAACACTTTATCACATTTTTAGATGCTCAGATGGAATAAGTAATGTATAAATAAAATTTACTGACAAATTTAAAGGGATATATCGATGTATTTAAGCCATTTCAACAAATTAGACACAACTTTTTCCTAGTTATCAACCCTAAATAACATGATTGGGTAAATGTGTATCACACAATCTGCCAATAAAACATAAACTCCAAAAGAAAAGGCAACCATAAATAGATAGGAGTATAATGGAGAGAAGATTTCACATGTATGATATTTTTGTTGTTTGATAAAGATGGGACTTTTACACTTATCCTATTCCTATAAAGGAAAAAAGGTACGTACCACGGCTTAGTTGTTGTTTGATACAGATACAATTCACCTATGAAAATCTCTCTTTCTGGGCTCCAAAAAAGTGGTGCAAATTGAAGTGGACAGAGATTTAAGATGAACAAAAGCCCTTACTAGAAAAGTAGAGATGAAAACACACATTAAGTACTATGTTTTAAAAATGAAAGTGTGTAGAAAACATGTATTTATTCATTTTTCATTAGGTGTTTGATATTCGTATTGGGACCTAACTAAATTTAAACTCATGCTGAATGTCCGCATATTATATATTTTATTAATTTGATATAAACATCGAGTGTGAATAATTTTATTTTATTTTTGCGTAAGTAAGTAGAGAGAGTCCAGCACCAAACAACCGAACGTGGGTGGTGGAGCGTTTGAGTGGGCCTTTGATGGCTGCGTTTCTCTGAAAGGATTTTAATTTGAATGGGTGCCCACCACAAACTCTGTCTTTTAAGTATTTGCATGGGCCTGGCCCTTTTTTTTAAAACCTGAATTTTCCCTTTTGCTTCACCTCTATGCATAAAACAAGTAAACCAAAAAGCACATGCACTGCAAGAGTAATGACTTATAATTAATTTTGAGAAAAGAGTTACCCCAAAAATTCATTTTTGAACTATGAAAAAAGCATAGCACAATCTCATGTAAAAAGTACTTGGCTCATAAATAAAACAAAAGAGATCACTACTAGCTAGCTTATAGTTTCTGACATAGGGAAAACAACAAATTAAATAATAATAATAATAATAATAATAGTAGTAATGGACCTAAAGATTGTTACACAAAGAAGAATTGAAGAAGGGATGTGAGTTTTAGTGTGTGATGAGTAATGAGTGATGATGACAGTTGAGAAGCCCCTCATCTTCCTCATGGGGATCTGAGTTTCTGATTACAAAATCTCTGATCTTCTTTCAAGGCATGCAATGGAAAAGGAAATGGAAACTAGCATTACCCACACCTTCTAACATTTCCTCCAATTGGGACCACCCTATAACTTTCTTACTTTCTCTTTTTTGGTGTCCGGAACAGTTTATGCACATTTCGACTATTTTATGAATATCGAATAATTATGTCCATCATCAAGAGATCACTTTTATAGTTTTGTAGGCATAATAGTCTCTTTCTTCATGCAAGTCTACTAGTTGATCGAGATAACATAAATCTCATTTTTCCTAATAATGACGTCCTTGGTACACATTGACTACTCTATTGATACTTGTTATCTCACACCAATGCTAAAATCGAGTAATTTTGTCCGTTAGGAAACTACTTTTAATGTTTTGCAGGGATAATAATAACACATCTTTCATTTTTACAACAACGGCTTCGCACACCACGAACATTTCAATATTGATACATGTTATTTCATACCAACATTGATAACCGAGTAACTCTTCAATTAAAATTACATGGTATATGTATGATCAAATTATATTTTATGTATATATAATATCTATTATGGAATTCCTTTGACGACTTGTTCATGCATTTACTTTTTTTATATTTTGAATCCCATTAGAGGGGACCTGTTTAAAGTTTGTAAGATGTAGGGATGGATAATAAGAGAAAATCACAATGGAAGATGAAATTTTTGTGGCAGAAAGGCATCATGAAGAAGACTAGCTAGTAAATGAGACAAGAGATGAGTGGGGGTGCATTTGATCCAGTTTCTGATGCTTGTCCTCTCTCTTTTCATGTGTGTAAATTATATTCCAGTGGTTACTTACTAGGGTAAAGGACCATCCTAGCCTATGTTTCTGTTTGGTTTTTTTTTTGTTAAAAAGAGCCATAGACGATAGGGTGGTCCAGCAATTGGATCATGAAAATCATTACTCCATTAAAGTGATTTTCTGACATTACCTCGACTTACTTCTTATCGTCTGCTATATACACTTTTTACCAGTACTTGATTTTGATGCCGTTTGGCAAAGTCTAATGAAGGTTATGTATTGTTGATGATAACAGTACAGAATTAATCAGTCTTATGAATACATTAAAGTCTTCCAAGTTTAATTAAGACAGCTTCTTTTCAAAGCAGTTTGAGGTACATTAAACTCCACAAGTACTATTATTGTTTACAACCACCTTAGGATAATGGATATTTGTCAATTGATCATTACGGTAAATTTTTTCATTAAAAACTCAAGTCTTTTTTTTTCTCTTTTTTAATGTCCAAACTCTTTAAAGTCTTTGCTCCACCTATTTCTGAATATTTTCCCATTGACATTAATGATTTGTTTATCAGATATAGGAATTTTCCCCCCTGTATTTATATATGGTAATCTTGCTTAGTTGATTATTTCAAGTATAAGTTTTAACATATGATATTAGACCAAAAGATGATGACAGAAGGAAAATGATTTTTCTTATATATTGAAACTTCAAAATTTCCCCTTTAAAGAAGTTTATTTGTTGTGAGGCCAAGGAAAGGTTCAGATGACAGGGGTATAAATTGTGAATATGTGTATTATTTTTGTATGAATCGAGGGAGTTGACCGGAGATGGATTAAATATGTGAGTTCGCGCAAATATTTACATTTGGTGATGAGTTATTTTTATTTTGAAGCTCATCACGTGTTCGTTTGTAAAAAAAAATAAGGGTAAATCGCCTTTATAAAAAAAAAATAGGGGGGGAGGGGGGGGGGGGGGGGGGGGAGGGGAAGTGGAGGGTTAAATCAACATAAAAGTATAATAAGGGATATATTTAAATTGAAAATATAATGGGAGGGGTATATTTGGACTGAAAGTATAACGAGGGGTATATGTAAACTATTTCTCATAGTACAAGAATATATTTGGACCCAAAGTATAACGAAAAGAGTATATTTGGATCCAAACTATAACGAAGGACATATTTAAACCATTTTTAATAGTACAAGGGTATATTTGGCCCTATGAAAATTTAAACTTAGGTAGAATGAGGATTATATTTAAAGTCGTGCCTAGCCTATCTGTCTTGTGAAAACTTTTATTCATTCTTCCCTTATGTAGTGGAGGTTATTTTTTGCACAAATTTTTAAAGGGAGGACAAAATTTAAATAGCGGATCAAAATGATCCTAGTTGTGCAACTCATCCTAACATTGTATGACCATATATGGGCTTGAAGGTCAATAGGGCTTTTGACAAAGTTGGCCGCGTGGCTACAACATTTAACAATCAATTGGCCCAGCTATTTCAATTTATTAGCATATGCAACTCAAAAATATGGTGCCCTATTTCACCATCTATTTTCCATTTCTGCCCCCCCCCCCCCCCCCCCCCCCCCCCCCCGCCCCACACACACACAAAAAAAAAAGAAATACAAATCCACCATCATCTCATCGTCACGGCACCGCCCTACCCACACCCCCTAAAAATAGATTATCAAACTCAACAACCCATGAATCAGCCTCATCCACCTCCAAACTCTAGCCACCAAATCTAAAAATTTAATATCTAAGAGAGAGTGAGAAAATCTGTAAGAGAAAGATCATAAAATTATATACACAAGATACATTATTTATTCACTTTATATGCATGTTATAATTTGTATATGCACTATATGTATACATTATACGTTTCATATATATAGTGTATACGAATTGTACAAACACTAAATGTTTATAAATAGTATATGTGTTATATACGGTATAAATACACTTTTCAGACAATGTATATACACATATATATTATATAATATATATATATATATATATATATATATATATATATATATATATATATATATATTATATTAAAAGTGTGAAGCACCTTATAATGTGATTCAAACTTTTTGTCCTTCATTAAAAGTCTCTCCTTTAGACAAAATCGTCTTTTCACTATTTTTTAATATTTAAAAATAGTGATTTAATTATTTCCTTTATTTGCCGTGCAAATTAGCACGTGTAAATCCTAACTACATGTAGGCTATATTTGGGTAAGAATTGTACTTAAAATAGAAGATTAAAAGTACTTTTTTAAAAATTAATTAAAATTCTTATTTGATCTAGGTAAGAAATTAAAACATTTAACACTTCTATATCAATTAGAATTTTATCTTATATAATTTTTTTGTATACAATTCTATTTAAGTAGTATTTTTATTTACTATTTTCTAAAATTATTATTTGATTATTAAATAAAAATAAAACTTCACATGAAAAAACAAGGAAAATAAGAACAAGTCTCCTAAAATAAATTGTATTCTAAGATAAATATTTACGACAACAATAGATTTCAATGTTAATATTTAATTTCTTTATAAAATTGCAAAATATGTGTGTAAGCTACTTCTCCTTTTAAATGCAAAATCCTATTAAGAGTATAATTAGTGTGAAGGTAATTTAATTAATTTAATTTTTTTTAATACACAATCCTTTTAAATATAAAATTCCCTAGGTTTTACCCTAATTAAAATTCTAAGGTCATAAAAATTCTGCAGAACAAAAATTAATGTCAACTTCATGGCCTCTTTATTTATAGATATGTACGTAGTAATCATCTTGCTCATTGTATTGCCTTGCATAATTATTTTGATTATGACCTTAATGTATTATTGTTGCAATTGATCACTTGATGTAGATATCAAGGTTCCAATTGCTTAGTTTTTGAACATTTTTTTTTCATAATTTTATGTCTTTTAAATAGTGTTGGATATGATTGATTATATATATTCATTGTACTTAATGATTAATAGTTACACAAAATTGTACTAATATGTAATTTTGAAATATCAACTTATTAGAATTGTGTTTTTTTTCCCTTCAACCCCCTTTTTAGCAATGAATGACTTGCAATTTGATGTTTGATCTTTTGTTAGAATCTTTGATTTTGACAATCTTCGAGTGATGAACGAACAAGTGAAAACGATAAATTCATAACAAGAATGCATGAGCTTGAGTTGCTAAAGAAGGTGCTAGAGTCAACCTCAGATCATGAATCTACAACTTCAGCAACAATTAGAGAATGATAAATATAGAATTATTTCGATCAGGGGCGGATCTAGGGGGAGTGATGTCAACCTCAGATCATGAATCTACAACTTCAGCAACAATTAGAGAATGATAAATATAGAATTATTTCGATCAGGGGCGGATCTAGGGGGAGTGATGTGGATCGAGGAGGGAGTGAGGTTGTTCATCCGAACTTCGTCGGCCAAAAATTACACTATATTTTTAAGATATTTTTTTTAAAATTTTTAGTATATATATATAGACTTTGAATCTCTTGAACATAAGATTAGGTGTTGACTCAGTGATTTAAGACATTTAAAATTTACCTTGAGATTCCAAGTTCAAATCTCAAACATTACATTCCTAATTTTTGAATCCCGTACTGAAAATTTTGGATCCGCCACTAAATATTTTGTGCATAATAAGTTATTATTAAAGATGTAGCAGCTAGATAATGAATCCAAGCTGCCAATCAATTTTTATAGCTAATTCCTTCTTCTTCTTTTTTGTGGTGAATTCTTTCGAAAAAAACTTATAATCTACTATCTTTTGTTCTTTATAGTTTTCATTTGGTTTAGATGTGTTGATGGTTTAAATTATATAAAGCTGAGAAAAATATTTTAATAACATGTGAAGTTTTTATGATATTCCTTTAACGTCTAGAATTTATTTCTATGATAATTCACAAAGTGGGTAACATTGGCATTAGGATTAAGATAATTCCTTCTTCTTAACTGTTGTCTTTCAATGTATATGTTTTCTTTTTTCTACTCCTCAGTTACTGAATTTCCTGATTTTCAGGTTGCGGAGGTTCCCAATACCTTTTGGAAAGATATTGGGGGCTAGAAAATGCCAAGCGGAAACTTCAAGAGGTATGCGATTATGAAATTAAGAGGCATGTAATTGAAACTTTTGATTCTATTAAGGGCCTTCTTAGGTGCTGTTTTTTTTTTCTCCATGAGTTTAGCCATGAATTTAACTTTTAACTTTTAACTTTCTGTGTAAATTTTTGATAAAGCTAAACAATGAGACTATCTCAATTGAACTCAAAAATGACAGTGTTGTTCATGGAACCATTACAGGTCACTCTCTATCTTTTTGTCAAGTTCTTTTTCAGTATATTAATTTTGTATAAATAGCTATATTTACGTATTAGGTATGACCCCTGTAAGGCTTTAAAATATAAAGTGAACGATCTACTTAAGTTCGTCTATAAAAGGAAACAGTAGATCTAGAGTTTGAGAGGTTTCTTGGAGGGTTTTCAGAGAGTTTTTCAGAGGTATTATAAAGAGAAATGAGAAAAGTTTGATATTCGTCTCTAGATTTCGATTGAAAATACTCCGTTTCTTGAAAATTGATATGCGACCTAGCTTATCTTCAAAAACTAGCTTATGAGATGAGAATTATCCATTGCACACCTTCTCATTCCTAAATATAGCCAATGTGAACTCTAACTCTTTCCTAAATATAATATCAACAAATATTATATCGTGTTCCTCAATTCTAGCTTCCATCCTCAACTTGTATTAATCTTTTAATGCAACTCCAAGATGATTGAAGTGTCAAACTATTTTATTTGTGCTTATTTTTAATAACTTTTTTTTTGTTAGAGTATTTCTCAAAAATTATTTTTAGATATATAGTAATATTTTGTGTCTAACTAATTATTTTTTTAAAAAAAAAATACTTTAATCAATATTGGAGCAGAAGTTTGTGTTTGACCAAGATTCTAAAAGTACTTTTAATGAAAAATTATCTTTTTAGCTTTTAAATTTTGCTACTACGCATAGCCCACATAATTTTTCCTAAAAGTTTGACCAAATAACTCAGCTCTATGTAATAAATATTTTTAAAGTTTAATTTTTTTTAAGGACTTAACTTTTTCATTCTCATATTTCTGAAAAATCAAAGTGCCAAATTTTATAATTCATGTTATTTGACAAATTTTTTTTGAATATTATGATAAAAGTATATTTCAAAAAGTATTTAATGGAATATAGGTTTTCAAATATACATGTTTAAATAGAATTTGATCATTTTAATTCCGAATGAAATCAATGGAACTAAATACTTTTTCATAAAAGATTTCAAAAAATATACTTTTTAAATTAAAATTAAAATATTTGTTTAGTGTCATTTATTATTGTTCCATCTACTTAGAATTGTGTAAACTTACAACAATATTCAAGTTTTGATTTTCAATCTTTATAATATTCAAGTTAATAATATTGAGGTGATACACACGTTCAATGCACGTACACTAAACTAGTATATATATATATATATACATGTTAGTATCCACTGCGGTCTTTCATGCTCATTTTTCTATATAATTTGTGTATAAAAAATGTAAAATCAATGCATACTCAGCATATAGTGTATACAAATTAATTATACACATATTATACAATCATTATATATCTTGTTCGACAATGACCATTACTTTCCTCCATCTATCATCCTCTGTTATAATTCTTAGAGAAAAAAAATTATGCAATATCTTATCTGGAAATAGATGAAGAGCAAAATAGTCGTGTACCGCCATCGT
This sequence comes from Jaltomata sinuosa, assembly GCA_003996215.1. Classification (NCBI taxonomy): domain Eukaryota; kingdom Viridiplantae; phylum Streptophyta; class Magnoliopsida; order Solanales; family Solanaceae; genus Jaltomata; species Jaltomata sinuosa. Next base: position 279,791 of record QJPP01001077.1, read on the forward strand.
ACTTTGACCAAAAATTGTTATCTAGAAAAGATTGATATTTTAGCATCTAAGTGAAAAAAGATGAGATCGAGAGAGAAAAAGGCAGTGTGTTGGTATTTTGCTACAACAGAAGAGAAGAAAAAAGAGAGGGAATCTACGGTAATGATCGTTGATGATGGGTGGAAGAAGTGAGAATATAAGACAAGACGGAGAAGCATGGGAGATCGAGTGAACGTGAGGCTGCTGAAAGAGGGGAACAATGGTGGGATTTTAGGGTTTGGCTATAACTTGTTAATAAATTGTGCTTAAAAGTGTATTTCGGGTCAAATACTATAATGTTGGATCATTAAGGACTCGTTTGGCCATAAAATTAGAGAAAGGGATATGGGGTGGTCATTAGGAAAAATAATGGCCCAAGTTTGACTCATGTACCATTAAATGTACTTTAGGTCAAAATAATGATAATTTATAGTCAATCTTCCCCTTTCTCACACACACCTCTCTCCCTGTCTCTCCCTGTCTCTCGCCTCACCCCCCTCCCCCTCTCTCTCCCTCTCTCCTTTCTCTGCATTTGATACTCATTTTTTCTCTTTTATCGCTATGTTTATATATATATATATATATATATATATATATATATATATATATATATATATGCCTTTGTATTGTAGCTAAAAGTTGTATAAGATGTGTATAGAAATTGTATAATTATTGTGTAGAGTATGTATCTGTATAAGATTTTTATAGAAATAATATAGGATGTGTATAAAAACTGTATAATTGTTTGTACAGAATATGTATCGGTATAAATTTTTTATAAAAATCGTATAAGATGTGTATAGAAAATGTATAATTGTTTTATAGAATATGTATTTGTATAAGAGTTTTATAGAAACTGTGTAAAATGTGTATAGAAATTATATAATTATTGTATAGAATATGTATCTTTATAAGATGTGTATAGAAATTGAATTATTGTATAAAATATGTATTTGTATGGGATGTGTATAGAAACTGTATCACGATTGTATTACATTGTATCAGTATGTATCAAATGTATTATAGTGTATATATGTATTGTATTGGATCAATATATATATCAATATGTATCAATACCTTGAAATATTCAGATATGTATTTTATTGTATCAGATATGCATTGTATTGTATTGATATATATCAATACATAAGGAGGTTGTATTAATACATTTGAAGAAGAAGAAGAAGATACAGTTATCCAGATACTTATATCTATTCAGTATCAAAGATACATGTATCTATTCGGTATCAAAAAAAATACATGTATCCACTATCAAATATGCACCAATACATCTCTTTTTTTGGGACTGTATTTGAAAAAAAAATACACTTTTTGTATTTGATTATTTTTTTTAAAAGAGAGCAGCAATTAAAAGAGTAGACTTGTTTTTAAAGGACCTTAAAAAAGCAACAATATAAAAAATAAAATAAAAAAGTAGCACAAAAAAAATAGAGCAGCCAAAAAAGAAAAAGAAAAAATTAACAAAAAGAAAAGTAGCGACAAAAAAAAAAGGTAACTTACATAAAACATCGCCTCACCTCTGGATAATTACCTTTGATACATCGGGGCGATGTATCACAAGGTGAGGCGATGTATCACGACCTGAAGCGATGTATCAAGGTGTTTACATGTGGTATATTAAGTAATTAAAATAAAATAGTGGGAGAGTTAATAAATATGGTAAGGAGGTAATTCTCATTTGGTAGTTTAACAAAAAAAAAAGGTCTAAGGCTACAAATTTGGGAAGCCCAATTCAATGACCACTTGGTTGTCAATTGTTTCAGCCAAGTGGCTGTTTTTGTCCTTACCCCTAAAAATCATTAACTTTTTTTTTACTTTTTTTCACTTTATTTAAAAATCACCGTTTGACTATTAAAATTTTAAATCCAACTTGAAATTGTATATTAAATTTGAAAAATAACTTAAAACATGAATTTCAACTCATTTTTCACTTTTGAAGTTGTATTTAAGTACATTCAAGCATGAACGTCATTTTAAATATTCTTTTGAAAGCGTATAATCAAACACAACCTTGTCTTGAACTTCAATTTTATAAGTTCAAATAAAGTGAAAAATATTTTAATTCTATAACCAAACGCCTACTGAAATTTGTGACATTCACACTATTATTTTTTTCAAATCAATTCTAAAGATAGTTCCACTAAATTAAAATATTTTCTCTAGTATTGAAAATTCAATTTGGAAAGCTTATGACACACTAATAGAGAGAAGTCTCGGGCAAATAGATTGATTGAAGTCATACCAAAAATATTATCTATAAGAATTTATTAGGTGGTTCAAAGATGGATAATTTCATATATATAATAAAGTAATTAATTTGCAACAAATATAGCCATTTTTTTACATGAAAAATAGCCCAAAAGTGTACTAACGACAAAAAAAATTGCAACAAAAATGGCTGCATGTATATATAATGTATCGATAATGTATAAATAGTTAACTAATGTATATGTAATGTACCGCTATTGTATAAATGGTATATAAATATGTATATATGATATATAACTATGTATCAGATATATATATATATATATATATATATATATATATTATTTATATAATATTTATACATTAGACTGTATATACAATCTTTTGATGTTTTGAGTCTTTTGATATATTATTCACGTTATTCAGTACGCTAAATTTTAAAATTAAGCTTTAAAAAAAAATTAATTACATTAAATAAAAGATACGGGGAAGAAAGAGAAAAATAAATAAATAAAATAAAATAAAAAGAGCAAGACCACTAGAACACTAAAATAATGACTCAAAAAAAAAAATAAGAAGTACATGTTGGAAAAAAAGCATGGTAAAGTGGCAAAGAAGAAGATGCCGACACGAACAGAGGTAATGAAAATTTAAATGCCGACACAGAGGTAATGGTCAAATTTGATAATAAATGAGTTATTTTTTTAAGTTAGCTATTTTGTGTAAAAAAGTTAACCCAATAAACATTTTATCTAATTTTCTCTAGTGTTTTCTTCAAAAGCAAATATAATTGAATTAGTTTTAGACTCTGAGATAACTTAGATAACGGAAATGAAAGATTTTTTCTACAAAGAATCAATGACAAATAATTCTAAATTAGTAACAAAATTTACTAAAGAATTATTTATGACCAACTGCTACTTATTAATTACACTTCTTTTTGGGTATCATTAAACAAGTGTTCTCTTCTACAAATATGAGATAGACGTCCAACGTCAAGAGTAAAAAAAAAAGTGAGAAATATAAATAAATCAAATAAAAAAATAAAGAGCAATCAAAAGGAAGACGATCGAAAATCACCAAAGAAACATAGAGATTCTTACATTATATACAACCCAAATTGGCCTTCTAGAAAATAATAATCTTTATTTTTTTTAACAAAATTTAGCTAGTATACTCATAAAATTATTTGTGTATAATCGATGTGTATATAATATACACTAAATATATATTTATTTTATACTTATTATATATTTGATATACATTTATTATATATTGAGTATGCACTCATGCCAGCTATAAAGTGTTATGGCTAAGTTCGTGTAAATATTTTTAATCATATGGATAAAATTGTATACTTTCAAAGGCATAAAGCATTTTAAGTATGAAGACTAGGCAAGACAAATGACCCAAGAGACCCTTTCTTTGCAGTCAAGTGACTCTCCATCTCTAGGAAGATTGTCCCCAAGAAGAGATAAAAAACATATATTAAGTTGTTAACCTGAATTTTTTTAAGGGAAAAGGACACCCCATGGCCATTCGGTCAAATTATTTTCACCAAAATAGTCATTTTCAAAGATATGTCATGGGGTAGCTACTCGGTCAAACTATTCCCAATTTGTAACCTTTGAGTATAGATGTGTATATAAACTGTATAAATACTCTATAAAATATGTATATGTATAATATTTCTATAGAATCTGTATAAGATGTGTATCGAAATTGTATAATTATTGTATAGAATATGTATCGGTATAAGATTTCTATAGAAACTGTATAATTATTGTATAGGATATGTATTTGTATAAGATATTTATAGAAATTGTATAGGATGTGTATAGAAATTGTATAATCATTGTATAGAATATGTATCCATATATGATGTGTGTAAAAATTATATCGTTGTTGCATAATATATGTATCTGTATAGGATGTGTATAGAAATTGTATCAGTATGTATCAGATATGTATTGTATATATGTATCACTATATATCAATACTTTGAAAAATTATACTTTTTTTGTTTGATTGTTAAAAGAATAACAAAATAGCAACAATTAGTAGAGCGAAAAAATAGGTTAAAAAAAAGTGCAGCAAAAAAAAAAACAGTGAAAAAAAGAGCAGGGAGTGTTTACTATGCACTGAGACATTCTTTTTCTTTTTTGAGTGTATTTAAAAACATATACTCTTTTTGTATTTGATTGTTAAAAAAGCGTAGCGATTATAATGCTATAAAATTTATTTAATTGTTAAATGAAAAAAATAACAATTAAAGAGCAGATTTTTTTCTTTTAAAAAAAAGAGCCCCAAAATAAATAAAAAATACAGCAAAAAAAAAAAAAAAAGAAGCGGCTACACATATTTTTAACTGAAAAAGGCTATAAAATGGGATATCCATCCCCTTGGCTATTTACATGAATTTTTTTTGATCGAGTGATTAGTTTTGTCCATTCCCCTTTCTTTAAATTAATCACATAATTCTAATTTTACGATGATAAATATTTTAAACTCCAAATATAAAATTAATAAATTAAAAACATAAATGAAACCACATGAATTTATAAAAAATACATAAACTGCTTCATATTTTAAGACAACAATAAAGAAACAACGCAAATTTGGAGATCAGACTTGGATGGTGAAAGTGCAAAAGCAAACTTACGCTTGCCAAAAAAGTTCTTGTAAAATTGAAACTAGACAGAAGGCAGATTAGCGATAACCTATTGCAAAACTCGGATTAAATTTAATTATTTATTTACTCTATTAAATAAGATTTTAAAAAAAAAAGCAAAGATAGCAACCAATTACGTAAAGTTCTTTTTGTTTTCATAATAAAAAATGTGTAGTTATCAATGACATACAATTTAAAACTTGATAGATAATGGATATATTATTCTACTCTTTTCACTTATATAAAATTGCAGCAAAATTTGAATCTGAGATGTGTGTCTAACCTGTAAATCACGCCCTAACAATCTTTTCGCTAGATCAAAGTTCTGAAAGCTCAATTACGCAAGTATATAAATTTTTTCTTTTCATTTCAAGATTATCGCATTTCCTTGTATGTACCTTATTGGATCTTTCAAAATGGAGGTCATCTCAGTGACTGGCCCTCTTGTCTTTTCGACATCATTTAAATTTGTTAGCACATTTTTTTCTCCAATCTCGATATAGTTTTAACAGTGTTTTGCGATAGTGTTACCTTGTTTACTTTAGCATAAGCTTTCTACATTTATTTGGTGAATTTCAAATTGATTGCATCCCTATCTATTTCATCACTTTATTCCTCGGGATCTCTACATAATTGCTCATCAAATGCAAAGTAATTACCTTTACTACTTATTTACTTCTCTATCCATCAAATTAATTATCCTTCCTACTCATTATATCTTTTATGAGTAATTGCCTCTTTTTCTATTTTTCTATTTTTCTTTTTTTCTTCTCTAATTTTTTTCTTCTTTGCTTCTTTTCTCGATTTTTTCTCCTTTTTGTACATTTAGTTTTTTTCAAATCATATTATTCTTTACTTATATATATATATCAATTACTAAAAGATAACTTATTCTAGCACATAGTATAACAAATCAATAGCAGTTGCAGTATATTATTATAGTATACTATGATATTCACGTAATATATAATATACTAATTGTCGCGCCCTATTTCGAACCGGTCGAAATAGTGCACAACGTATGGTGGTTGTGACTCTCTGATTTTTATTTTTTTTTCTTTTAGAGTTGCCACCTAAATTTTAGGAAAAACTTAAGAGAACCATTTTTTTGTAAAAAAAATTATTTTGGTCTTTTGAAAACATTTGAGATTCTGAGTAAGGGTTTTGGTTACTCGAGGGGAAGGTGTTAAGCACCCCTCAGAGCCTATCCGAAGATAGTCCTTAAACTCAATTTAGAAAAAAAGCATTTGAAAAAATATTATTATTTATTATTTGCTAAAAAATGATGATAAGAACACTTTATTAATTTAAAGAAAAATTCAAGGTATATGAGACATGATACTACAACATACAAGATATAATATACTTGTAGTTAAAAATGTATATGTATGAGAAGAAAAAAACTTAATTAGTAATATTTCTATCATAAATATATAGAACTTTATGACTTTATAGGAATATATACTTAAAAAACTATACAAGAATTGGAGATATTATTTATACAAATGTACTTATTATAAAGTGAAAATATACATATTTTTGGAGTTCATGAAAGTTTACCACATGTTTATTAGAAAATAAAGATAAACATATGCATATTTAAAGTACAAGAAATCATGTGAAAAAATTATTATTTATAAGATTTCGACATATAGAAAATAAATATAGTGATAATAGAGGAAAATAATGTGTATGTATAATTTGAGTGAAGAATAAAAATAAAAAATTTATTTATTTTATATAAAAGAGGACTTTTATTTGCAAAGTGAAAAGAAATATTTGTCAAATATGAAAGAACATATTATATATGTAAATGCAATTGCGATAAAATAAGGTGTATAATTTAAGTAGAAAAGGAATAAATAAAATATAGATATACCTTGTATTATATAGCATATGACATATATATACCTTGTGTTTTGAGCCTTTTTAAAAATCTGAAAAACTCAAGAATAAACATTATGGAACGTAACAAAATATTTGTAAGTTAAAATAGGAAAGCAGATTTACATAAATATTAATAAATATAAAAATGGCTTACCTAAATTAGATAAAGAACTTTATAATTTATGACCTAAGAATGACTAATATTTGTTTGAGATAAATTATTAAACCACTAATTAATATTTTTAAAAATTTACCACAAGTCATTTAAACAAGATCTTTATTGGATAAAAATAAATCTGCTCTCTTTTATAAATATTGAAAAGATTTGCTCCATATTTTAAAGAAAAAGAAATCTACAGTTGTCTAATTATTAAGCCCAAAATTTCTACAATCAGATTAATAAAAAGGTTTGAGGCCCGTTTCTTGTTTTAAAAAAAAAATCTATTTTTCGAGAACCTTTGAAGATGATTATCTTGTCCTTGGCTTAGTCAATTTTTTTAAACTAAATAATACAAATTAATCTATCTCTAAAGGAAATCCATAATTACCAAAGCAATGTAAACACAATAACAAGTAATGATACCTTAAACGATTTCATAAAAAAGGAAAGCAGAGGAGTTAGTATTGTTGTTCTAAGCTTCAGACATAAGTAAAAATAAAATTAACGTAATCTGAGCAGTAAAGAAAAGGCTAAGAAATACTGGACTTCCTAAAGGAGTTTGACTCTTAATTTACGAGGCTGCGTGCATCGTGATCCTAATAGTTGTTCGACCCAAAATATATTAGGCCGAAGGTTGAGTTTCAAATGAGAACTCCAGCTCTCCGGTTATTTCATGTAACAAAGAAAAAGATGATAAGGATTAGCAATCTATAGGAAGAAACTTTAAATAATAATGGAAACAACAATATTCAAGAACACGTATACAAAGGTATAGATTCAATGTTTACTTACTGGAGCATTGAAAAGGCAACTTGAACCTTCCATATATGGAATACAAATAATGACATCTTACCAGGACCTTAAAGAATTACCCAAATATTTAATCCTTGAGAAGAGAAAGTAGTTGAGAATCATGGTACTCAAGACCCAAAGAAATGATACACTAATTAACATAAGAGAATCACTAATTGTTTCAAGTTTCACCTATACTTTCCAATTGGGTTATGATTCTAGTATAACTTTATTAAGAACTGGAACAAACTCCATCATTTGAGAAAAAGTTAGCCACAAATTAATTCTAAATAGTAAGCCAAGGTAAACACCTTTCTAGTAAGAATGAAATATTAGCTCCCAAAGAAAACGATAACAAACATGATATAAGGACTGAAGTTAAATTAACGATTTAATCCACTAACTTCACTGTTAATTTTGTTTTCCTAAACAAACTCTGTTTCCTCACATATATCGTGGATTTTTCACACAAAAGCAGCTACACATAATCATGAACAAGACAAGGCAAGACGGAACATTTCGTATACTCCTAGAACTTAATCCGTAAAGAAAAGTAGGAAGCAACTCATGACCAGAAGCAGAATTTCGAGAGGGGAAACATACTTCCCAGTAACTAGTACTTAAAGTGATTCAAATGCGTTGATGAAAGATTAGATGAAGTCCGTTTTAAAGAAAAATAAATAGCTTTGCGTCATGCTTATATTAACTACTATTATTTAGGCGTGATCTTATGTGAGCACACTTAAGTAGCAAAATAAAGGACAAGTCTTCAAGCATGGCTGAATTTCATTACAAGCAGTCACATCTACGAGCTGATATCACGTTCTTTACCCAACTCAAATCAAATTATAACTAGGTGGATTAGTATACGCTAACCTTTAAACAATTAAGCTTGTGCATACACAATTTTGCAAAGATTTACAGCCTATTTTTCTCGACTTCGAAATCATATTAATAACCATTTTAGCTAGCAACAGATCACCTATATTTAATGATCAAACTCACCTTAGCAATTTCTACATAAGGTGTCATTTCTTTAAGTTATAAACAAAATTACAGTCTGATAAACACCATAAAATTTAATTAGTTTAAACACCTACTTTTAGTGATGAATACAAATAAGCGGCCATTGAAACATATATGAAAGAGAGGCTTGAAATACTTTTGATAGAACTTCTTGACTGATCAAAGCTTAGACGATAAAGGAAAACTAACCCCTCCAGCCGGATACCAGCTTAGACTGCCTATTCTCTGAATTGTGTATCCACTGTTTATGAACTGTGAATGTATTCTCTGAATCTCTCTACTGTGAATTGTGTCCCCCAATCTCTGAATGAAAGTTGGGGTAAAAGACCCACTATTTATAGGAGAAATCCGGACTTGAAAGTCTGGATTTAAACTCAAAACTTAACAAAAACGTGACCAAAGAGGGGGATGTCACGACCCAACCCGTCGTGAGTGGCACCCACCCAACTCCCGGATGAGCGAACCAATAAAGTCCCACTCTTGCTTAGACTAACAGCCTAAAACCAGCAAGCGAAAAGTAAACTAACAATCAATCAAGTCAAAAACTAAACATAATTATTAATCCTGCAGAAAATCCCTCCTAGGAACTGAAAGTCATTGTACCAAACATTGAATTGTGGATTCGATATTGATTATGAGCGAGCTAGGGATTGGTTGTATTGAATTGTGGGTTGATGGTATTTATTTTGGGCTATTTATGTTGTCTTGGTATGCTAAAATGATAGGACTCAAGGTTTGGGATGTCGGGAAGGTTCGGGGAACCAGGAATTTCAAGGATAACTAAATGGGTATGAAAATGGGAAACTCTTAGGTGAGGTTTCGAGAATGTGAGGGGCATGATGAGTAGTCATTGGTTTTGCTAAGGGCTAAGGGGTGGTAATTCGTATTGTTATTATCTACGTAAGTTCCGAAATCAATATGGTTGTTAAATTATGCTAAAAAGGGAAACCGTTCATTATATGTAAGTACATGGTGAGTGTGTTTAGTCTTCGGACGGAGGCCTAGGCTAAGTTATATACTCGGGAAGGAGGGTAGGTGATGGTTAACGATTCCTGTGAATATTGTATGTTTGTGTACTCTTATCTAAGTGTTTGTATGAGATGCATTGCTTAGGGAATTGTTTAGGAATGTCTAAGAGTCCTATTTTACAGTCTGGTGAATTGAACTGTGTGTTTGCTTGTTGGTTTACAAGTTGATTGTTCATTATTGTGACTGTGGATTGACCGATATTCGGTTGACTCGGGTACCACGCCTGATACGGGATAACACTAACGGTTGGCTCGGGTACCATACCTGATATGAGATATACTAATAGTTGGCTCGGGTACCACGCCTGATACGGATTTATTTTACTGCATTTGTTGCATGGATATTGGTTGCATTGTGTCATTTGGTATTGGTTCCATGAGTGGACCGGGTTGTGTTATTGAACTGTGATAGTTGCTTATGGTCCTTGAGTGGCCGAGAATATGGTTATCATTATATTGATTCGTGAGTTTGGTCTTGGTGTAGACCGGGTTGCATGTTAACACTTAGGTGTTGTTTAGAGAGGATCCTAGGGTGGGTCCGGGCTATATAAAAAGGGTAATGTCAAGTTTACTATATGTTGTACTTCTTTACTCAGTGCGGGTGTACTAATTGTTCTTTGCATGTTGGGTTCCTGAGAGGGCCGAGATTTATTATTATTTAGTGCATAGTTGGTCCTTGAAGGGCCGGGTTAGTGTGCTTAAGTGACAAAGTGGTTCTTCTGTGAACCGGGGTCGCATGTTATTGGCGTAGATGATGTTCTAAGGATCCAGGATGGGTTGGGTAATTGTGTGTAGTGCCCTGGGTGTAGTGGGTCTGGAATGACAAGGACTGGGTCATTTCGGGATGCATAGTCATGGGGGGTTGACTAGGTTAAAGGTGAGGTAGTCAGAGTTAGATTTAGACTTGGGAAGTCTAAGGTTAGTTAGACTTGGGAAGTCTTAGGTTAGTGTGACTTGGGAAGTCTAAGGTTAGTGTGACTTGGGAAGTCTAAGCTTAACGTGATTCAGAAGATGTGAGAAGGAGGGAATTGGCAGCGGAAGGAATAGAAAGGGGCGAGGTAAGGGATGTGAGTAGACGATCGGTTGAGATCGGGTCTGGTAAAGGTAAATGGTGGAGGATAGGCTATACTGTTATTACATGCTTTCTCGGTTTCCTTATATGATGGTACGTATGGATTCGGGTCAACCGATGATGCCTACCAGTACGTGTGGTTGTACCGACTCGACTCTTGCTATACCCTTTTGGGGTATAGTCTGGTTGCAAGGTTGGTGATGTTTCATAGGTACATAATGATGGTGATCTGCAGCAGCTTTTGTCCTTCGATTCCATGATGGATGTTGTGTCTCTTTTACTTCTCTTCATATATAAACCTTGTAGTAGCTCTTGTACCTGTTTATACTAGATCCTAGGGAGGGTGTTTTAAATTGTAAAACTATTGTTTTGTAATCTTCATAAAAAAGATGTTGTAAAGGTTTATCGTATATCAAAAAGGTTATCCCATGATTTATTTACTCTTTTCCGTATTTACTTATTTGATGGGTGGTAAGGGTTCGTCTATCTAGGTGCATAGAGTAGGCGCCCGCACGACCTGGTCGGTTGGATCGGACAGATGGTATTAAAGACTAGGTTACCGGTATCCCAGTACAAGAGCAAAGTGTCGAATAGAGTCCTGTGGATTAGCGTGTTGACGTCCACATCTAATCTTTGGGAAGCTATGAAGCACTCTAGGAAGCGCCTCCCTTCTTTCATCCTTTCGTGCGGATCGTTTACTTGCTTGTATGGGTTGAGTCCAATTGGTATCTCTCAATTCCAATTGGTATCTCAGCATGGTAAATGAGGTCTTTTTACTTCAGTTACAACAAGACGAGCAAGAGAAGTTGGAATCGGGAAGGTTCCAATTGGTATCTGGCCTGAGAGACTGTGGCAAGCACGGATGACCGGCTAATAGTCATCCATGGTACGAATGAAGGGAGAAATTATGTGACTTGATTTGGTTGCGATTTGATTTGGTTGTGACTTGAAATTGAAATGTTGTGTTGTACAATTCTGGTGTGACTTACTTGGAATGTGTGTGAATTGTTATCTGCCGTGCATGTAGAGTCTGCAGAGGGTCAGTAGGTGAAATTTTTTGTGTACCTAAGGCTGTAGTAAGCCGTTAAATGTTTTGATCTAAAAGAGTGGTAATGTGTGTTAAAAAGGGTTTATCATTGGTTAAGATGATAAGGGATTGAAAACTGTGACTGTAGGAAAGCTTCGGTTTCAGGACAGTCGAGACTTGGTTGGGAACCATGGGAACAAAAAAGTCATTAGTGTGTAATGGCGGGAAGATATTGTCGGAAAACAATTGGTGGTTGTGAACTATTTGAATTTGATAATATGTTATGCCGAATTATGATGTGTTTGATGCCAAGAATGGTCTCAAGGGTGGTTTAAAACCATGGCGGGATTCACAGGTCTAGATAACGTCAACCGGGAAGGGGGATGAGTTCATTCAACTGAAAATCAAATTTTTGTACTGGTTACCGTCGGGACCGCCATAGCAGACGGCACCGCTACGGCGCTCCCGCTATAGCAGATTTTTCTTCGCTATAGCAGATCCGTTATAGCAGAGTGGCATCCGCCATAGCGGAGGTGCATGAGGCAGAAAGCCTGCTCTATTTTCCCTTGTTTTCATTCCTTCGCGGGGGAAATGTAAAAGCAAGTATTAAGTTATGAATCATTGTGTAAATCAAGGAAAGCATGTATAACTAACATATTACGCATAAAGAGGGAAATAGTGTCTAAAACTAGCATCCATGTGCTAAGACGAAAGGAAAAAGGGGAAAAGAAACCATTGTCTTAACAAGCCCCAAACGGGGGCAGAACCCAAAAAGTTGTAATGTTTGAAAGTAAAGGGGGAGGAGAGGTCCTAAGCCTCATCATCGCTCAGGAAGGGGAACTCCTGCCTGTCCTTGAGCTCCAGAGTAGGGAGCTCTTAGCCCGGGGCAGCACAAGAGAACATGACTTTGATGGTCTTCCACATCCGGGCAAACATACGGCCCCGGGAGCGCCTTTTCTTCTCCTCCTCTAACTCCCTTAGGAGTGCAGTAAAGTCCTGAGCAGAAGGGGGCGGGGTTGTACCTCCAGCGACGGGGCCCTCCGTTAACCTCCAGACCGCGGCCAAGGTCTCCTCTAGCTGGGCGGTAGTGATCGGGGGCTGAGGCTGGGGAGGGGCAGGAGTGTCGTCATCATCATCGGCGTCCTCGACCGGCTGACTGCTTCCTGCTTTTTCCTCCTTCTTCTTATTCTTGGAGACTACCTTCACTCGGACAGGGTCAAAGGGGTCATCCATAGACACCTCCAAGTCAGTATGGTCCTCAGGCACCCCGAACCGCCTACACAATTCATATATCAAGCCCGGAAGATAGAGGCCCTTCCTGTGACTCCGGTAGAATTCCTTCCACTCGGAGATGATTTGCTCCCCCACATTCATGATAATTCCTTGCATGGCACAAACAATCACCAGAGCCCGAGCATAGATCACGTCATTCTTGTTACCCGATGTGCGGATCCTCCGAGATACCAAGTTGAGCCACATCCTAGACTCTGCAGAAAAATAAGTACTGGTGACGCCCTCGGTGCTGACCAGTAGACCTTATCCCTGCACGTCTCATCCACCAGAGTGTCCCTCAACCAAGTCATGTCCCAGAGCCAGAACTTAGCCTCGTAGGCCTCATTAGAGACGTGAGGCACTCCAAGCACCCCATTGATAGTCTGAGCGTCCACGGGGACATCCACTCCTCGGATACGGATGGTGGGGTTGGGCTCATCCAAACGGACTGTAGGGAGAATGGCATAGAACTCCCGCACTCAGCCTGTCCGTGCATAAGGAGGAGCTACCAACAAGGAATCTCAACCCAACTCTCTAATCTTGCGGTGGAAGGCAGCTGCTTTTCCGTCAACCCCTGTCAGCCTGCACCCTCTCTCGTAACAAATGCCCAGTATCCGGTAGTCCATGAACCTCTCCCGACTAGCTTCATCGGGAAAATGGTCATAATCGTACACGGGAAATTATCCTCCTCCAGCTATTGGAAGTATAACCTGTAATGTAGCAAGGAAAACAGGATTAGAACTCGATAAGGCATAAGGGGTTCCAAAAAAAGGGGAAATTTTTTCTAAGTGTCAGTTTGGGAAGTGCTAGTTCGCGGCCTTCCGCTATAGCGGACGATCATCCGCCATAGCGAAAAAATATCCACTGTAGCGGATCGCTATAGCGGAGCCCAACTGCTATAGCGGTATTCATCATGCCCGAAGCTTCAAGGGGTGCAACAATGGCGCCCTTTGGTCTAAAATTTTATTTTTGACATCCCAAGTTCAGATCTACCTACCCAAAGTCCCCCATTACCATTTCTTACAAAATATTAGGCATTATGACCCCTACAAATATTCCAAATCACCACTTTTATTCAAGAACAACCCTTTACATTCCACCCCATTTTGGCCCATTTTTGGCCAATAATAGTGTAATCCTTACGCCCAGAACGCGTTGGAGGCATTGTAAATGTAAGGGAAGCATCCATGCTTCGGGAATTCAACAAAAATCTAACCAAAAGCTCAAGTTCAAAAACTCACTTCAATATACACCAAAGTTTCTAGTTTTCTACCATAAACATGTCCAAAAATCATGCAAGAAAGTAAAAAAGTGAGTAGTTGTAATTATCACCTGAGAATTTCGATGTAGGGAGCGGAGTGATCGGGAGAGAATGTAGTATTTTTGAAGGGAATGTGGGGAGAATGGAGGGTGAAGTCTGTTTCTCCCCTATTTCATTCTGTTGTCATGCTATAGCGGTTCGCAGTCCGCTATAGTGGTATATTGTCTGCTATAGCGGGTGGAAAATTAGTTTTTGGTAATGAAAGGTTCTCTCGGAACTTTTCAAATTTGTTCGTCCCAATATGACACGAGTCCCCGAATTTCTTGGGTGCTCGGAATGGGAACATGTGTAATTTTCCTTGAGAGGCTCATAAATTCCTCGTCAGAACGAGAATATATTAAACTTTTCCCTCTTGTCGGTTAGGCTAATTAAGGGAAGGTTTAGTAACTTGCGTAGGTTCGTTAATTACGCAGTCACTCGGGATGGTGAAAGTCCCGGGCTAGTCTCCCTCCTCTTATTTTTATTCTGGGATTATTCGAGGATGAACGATGGGTAATTGGTATCTATTGTAATGACCGGACCCATTGTTACTTTAAGAATCGTGAAGTCAAATTATTTTGAGAACTAATTTAAAGTACATTTGTTTAAGTAGGGTGACGTAGTGGAAAAATTTCTGATTTTTAGAAATAATTCGAGCTGACATCACTTCGCTATAGCGGTAATTATTCTGCTATAGCAGGACCGCCATAGCGGAGGGTTAACCGCCATAGCAGAGTGACGGGAGGCAGAAGCCTTAGGACAGGATTTAACAAAAGATGCTTTCTTCCTCAGTTGGAAAATATACGAGGGTTTCTCCAAAGACCTTCTCATGCTTCTCCAAAACTAGGGAACCATGAGGAGGAGGGGTCATGGCTGGAGGGACGCGGAACAGCGGATTCCATGATCATTATCCAACCAGGAGTGCCTTCACGGAGCCAGAAACACATCCTTGCTGCTGCTTGGCGCCCAGGTAGGCTAGGTTTCATTTGGGTAGATAGACCTGTTTATATTCTATACTTATTGTATAGTGGGAAAGGAGAATCCATGATTAGGCTTTCGGGCACAGAGTCTGGTGAATTCGATATTGATTATGAGTGAGCTAGGGATTGGTTGGATTGAATTGTGGGTTGATGGTATTTATTTTGGGCTATTTATGTTGTCTTGGTATGCTAAAATGATAGGACTCAGGGTTTGGGATGTTGGGAAGGTTCAGGGAACCGGGAATTTCAAGGATAACTAAATGGGTATGAAAATGGAAAACTCTTAGGTGAGGTTTCGGGAATGCGGAGGGCATGATGAGTAGTTGTTGGTTTTGCTAAGGGATAAGGGGTGGTAATTCGTATTGTTATTATCTACGTATGTTCTAAAATCAGTATGGTTGTTAAATTATGCTAAAAAGGGAAACCATTCATTATATGTAAATACAAGGTGAGTGTGTTTAGTCTTCGGACGGAGGCCGAGGCTAAGTTATATACCCGGGAAGGAGGGTGGGTGATGGTTAACGATTTCTGTGAATGTTGTATGTTTGTGTACTCTTATCTAAGTGGTTATATGAGATGCATTGCTTAGGGAATTGTTTAGGAATGTCTAAGGGTCTTGTTTTACAGTCTGGTGAATTGAACTGTATGTTTGCTTGTTGGTTTACAAGTTGATTGTTCATTATTGTGATTGTGGATTGACTGACATTCGGTTGGCTCGAGTACCACGCCTGGTATGGGATAACACTAATGGTTGGTCCGGGTACCACGCCTAATACGGGATATACTTACGGTTGGCTCGGGTACCACGCCTGGTACGGGTTTACTTTACTGCATTTGTTGCATGGATATTGGTTGCATTGTGTCATTTGGTATTGGTTCCATGAGTGGTCCGGGTTGTGTTATTAGACTGTGATAGTTGCTTATAGTCGTTGAGTGGCCGAGAATATGGGTATCATTGTATTGATTCGTGAGTTTGTTCTTGGTATAGATCGGGTTGTATGTTAACACTTAAGTGTTGTTTAGAGGGGATCCTAGGGTGGGTCCGGGCTATATAAAAAGGGCAACGTCAAGTTTACTATATGTTGTACTTCTTTACTCAGTGCGGGTGTACTAATTGTTCTTTGCATGTTGGGTTCCTGAGAGGGCCGGGATTTATTATTACTGGTGCATAGTTGGTCCTTGAAGGGCCGGGTTAGTGTGCTTAAGTGACAAGGTGGTTCTTCTGTGAACCGGGGTAGCATGTTATTGGCGTAGATGATGTTCTAGAGATCCGGGACGGGTCGAGTAATTTTGTGTAGTGCCCTGGATGTAGTGGGTCTGGAATGACAGGGACTGGATCATTTTGGGATGCATAATCATGGGGGGTTGACTAGGTTAAAGGTGAGGCAGTCAGAGTTGGATTTAGACTTGGGAAGTCTAAGGTTAGTTAGACTTGGGAAGTCTAAGGTTAGTGTGACTTGGGAAGTCTAAGCTTAGCGTGATTCGGAAGATGTGAGAAGGAGGGAGTTGGCAGTGGAAGGAATAGAAATGGGCTAGGTAAGGGATGTGAGTAGACGATCGGTTGAGATCGGGTCTGGTTAAGGTAAATGATGGAGGATAGGCTATACTGTTATTACATGCTTTCTCGGTTTCCTTATATAATGGTACATGTGGATTCGGGTCGACCGATGATGCCTACCAGTACGTGTGGTTGTACTGACTCTACTCTTGCTATACTCTTTTGGGGTATAGTCTGGTTGCAGGGTTGGTGATGTTTCATAGGTACATGATGATGGTAGTCTGCAACAGCTTCTGTCCTTCGATCCCATGACGGAAGTTGTGTCTCTTTTACTTCTCTCCATATATAAACTTTGTAGTAGCTCTTGTACTTGCTTAGACTAGATCCTAGGGAGGGTGTTTTAAATTGTAAAACTGTTGTTTTGTAATCTTCATAATAAGAATGTTGTAAAGGTTTTTTGTATATCAAAAAGGTTATCCCATGATTTGTTTTCTCTTTTCCGCATTTACCTGTTGGACGGGTGGTAAGGGTTTGTCTATCTAAGTGCATAGAGTAGGCGCCCGCACGGCCCGGTAGGTTGGGTCGTGACAGACTGAGACCACAATATTGCTAGAGGTGATACAATTTATAATAAAGGCATGAATTTTTTAAGGAAATTTAAAAAAAATAGAGTGTACGATAGACAAAGGACCATCCGAGTCTATCAAAAAAATTCTCTAACTCTATTTTAAGCATTAAATACCCTTTTCTATTCTTAATCTTATTAAGGTAAGTCAGAAGCTCTTAAATTAAAATAGCATTGTCACAAGTTCTACGACCTTTAAGAAAGCTTGTTTGATAGGGGGCCTAAAAGATTAACAAGGTGAGGCTTAATGTGATTAACAATAATTTTAGTAACGATTTTATCAATAGTATTACATAGACCAATAGATCTTTAGGTGATTGACATTGAGATATTTCGGGATTAGCCATAGAAGGGTCTTGTTAAAGGACTGAGGCATAATTTGATTATCAAAAATTTGATGACAACAGTCTCTAATAGATTTACCTATAATCTTCCACTGCGATTGAAAAAACACGGATGTAGGCATCAGGGCCAAGTGCCTTGAATAATTTGAACGAAAAAAGAGTTTGGATAATTTCTTGATCTTATAGTGAGCGGTTCATATTAGAGAGATCTAATTTATAAAAACTAAAAGTAGTATTGTTAATATATTTTCTATCCATAAAGACATGATTAGTGATAAAATAATTAAAGAAATAATTAAATGTATGCTCTACTATTTTACCTTGATCAGTGATTCAGTTATCTTGATCAGTGATTCAGTTATCTTGATCATCTTTAAAGTAGGAGATCTTATTTCTTCTCCTTCTATTAATAATCGAGAGGTGAACAAATTTAGCGTCTGCATCGCCTTCAGTAAGCCAATTAATACGCGACCTAGTCTTCTTATACCTAAGGATATTATTGTACTCCTTCTTAAGACTTCTTTCTAAGTTTCGTAGAAAAGAGCTAGTGGGTAAGACAGTCGAGGTTCCGATACCTTCCAATCTAGCCAATTTTTTTCTTTCTTCCTAACACTATCTGCAAAGCTCAGCTTACTCCATTCAAAGAATTTATTTTTAAAAATAGGGAGAGCTTCCAGGAGAGTATTATTTTTTCAATCAGATTTAACTATATCACTAAATTGGGGCTGGTTAATCTAATTTTTTTCAAGTTTAAAAGGTCTAAATCTTTTATTTCTGTCACAATTATTAATAGTGATTAAGAAAGGATTACGATCAGAATGTGTTTTTGTAGATGAGTTATTTGTGTGTAGGATCAATTTTTTTATCTATTTATTATTTGTAAAATCTCAATCTAGTCTTTCTAATATAAGTTTTTTATGTCATTTTTGATGATTTGACCAAGTGTAACGACTTTCTTTGAAACCTAGGCTGACTAAATTACATTGATTAAGACAAAGCCAAAAGAGGGAGCTTATGTTTCTATTAATATTATGACCTCCTTATTTATCATATTGAGTTAGGACTTCATTAATATCACTTGCCACAAATCATGATCCGTCAAATGAATTAGCAATATTTTCTAAATTATGCCAAAGATTAGAGCGAATATTATTGTCAGTATTTGCATAAATAATTAAAAAAAATCAAATTAATTGATCAGGGAGTACCTGGATCATAGCATGTAGTTCCTAGGTAGTTTATTTCTTATAAATTATAGTGATAATGTTATTAAGTCAAAGTAGTATAATACCACCAGATCTGTCATGGACAAGGACTTTTCAAAAGTCATCAAATTCAAATTCAGTCATAAGCCCTATGTGATTATCTATCTTTTTTCCAAGTAAAGCACCATGCATGATTTATGATTCTTAATAAGCTCCCTAAAGTTTCTTTTAAAGTTGTCATTATTGAAACTCCTAGTATTGCATACGACGAAGCTAGTAGGTTGGTTTATAGGAGAGTAATGCAAGGAAAAAGGGGGGGTGTCATGACCCAACCCGTCGTGAGTGGCACCCACCCAACCCCCGGATAAGCGAATCAATAGAGTTCCACCGTTGCCTAGACTAACAACCTAAAACCAGCAAGCATCAAAGTAAACTAGCAATGAAAATAAGATCAACTACTCAAAAACTTAATAATTAATTATCTGCGGAAAATTTCACCTAGGAACTGAAAGTCATTGTACCAAATATCAATACCAAATCTAGAGTACGGGGATGCAACCCCAAGCAAAATAAGAAATAGTTTTTAAGTCCGAAAAAATGGACTAAAACTCTAATGATAATCCCAAGGTAGCTCGAATCGATAGCTCACCCTTGAAGATCGGAAACGTCGGTGCTAAATCTGAGGTCTCGTCTCAGCTGCTGGAAGATTTTCTGTACTTACCAAAACAAAGACAAGTGCAGTATCAGTACACCACCACTATGTACTGGTAGGATCATCAGCCAGTATTCAAGAAAATAATATATAAATAGTATGCAAAAATCCAATAACAAGTATGGCAAACATGCAACAAATATCACATACATCTATAGACTACATGTCTCTACCTAGCTTGTTACCGCATGAATCCATCTCTTACAGTTCTATTCCACCAACAAGAAACCATAACCACACCTTACCGTCTAGCCCGGACCCACCCTGGAATCCCCTCTAGACAATACCACAAGAAATTGTTCAACCCGGCCTTAACCAAGACCAACTCAACAATCATACAACAGTTCCCGGCCACTCAAGGACCACCAATCAATAGCATTTTTCAATAACAACCTGGTCCACTCACGGAACCAATATTAAGTATCACATTAAGTAAAACAACCCAGTCTACACACGGACCAATAACAATCAATATAATACAAAAATCACCATGCAATATGCAATAAAGTAAACCCGTATCAGGAGTGGTACCCATGCCAACCGAATGTTATACCCGTACCAGGTGTGGTATCCGTGCCAACCATGTGTTATACCCTTATCAGGCGTGGTACCCGAGCCAACCGAATGTCAACAACCACAGTCAATATATGAACACACACAACTTGTAAAACTAACAAGTAAACCGTTCAATCACAGACTGTAAACAGGAACCTAGACATTCCACACAATTTTCCTAAGTAATGTAATGCACACAATTACTTAGACAACGAGTACAATGAATATACACATTCGCAGAAATACGAAAGCCATCACCTACCTCGAAATGTTCCAAGCTCTATTCAACCCGAGATTTCCCGTGTTCCAGATTCCTCTCACGTTCTTGATCTAAAAATAACATATAATACATACAATTAACATACAAGCCTGTACATTACCCCGATTATACCAAATCTCCAAACCCCAGGCCACCCATGATCATTTCACCTTTTTTTCCCAGGCTTTCCACCGTTAATTCTCCTAGTCTTATCATTTTTTACGGATAAAATAGGAAATTAAACAACTTATGATCATTTTAATGTACTTAAACCAACACCCAAGAATATACATGTTTGGAACCCCTTTCTTCCCCGAATTTCATCATCCCTAGGTCATTTTAACCTTTTCCCAATTTTCCTCCTAGCAATTTTACCGCATAGGAACATATTACAAAGTGTGGGGAACGAAAACCTTACCTTAGGAACGATTTTTGGCAGAGGAATGAAGAAAATCGCATGAAATTTCCCAGCCCTTCTCCAAAACAAACTTGTGAAAACTGAATGTTTTGAGAGCTGTTTCTGTATTAAAAACCCGTCGGCCCGCTATAGCGGTTCCCGCTCCGCTATAGCAGTCATCTGTCATTATAGCGGTCTTAAGTGAGTGATCGCCATTGACTGCCACTATAGCGGTAAGTTCCACCGCTATAGCGGTGACCGCTATCGCGCCTGACAACGCTCGTCACAGATAGAATATCCAGAAATCTGCCAATTTTTGTCATTTCACAACACACTTGGTTTTCCCGACGCCTGAAACAACCCCTTCATATCAAACGCAATTCTGGGAGTTCTACTAACCCAAAAGCGATTTTGAAAAGTCCCCCGGACTCCTTTATTTCTTGGCTACACGGAAAATTAGCTTAATCCAAAACATCTAAATCTATTTTTACCTGGATTTTCCTAGACTCTACCTCGCTCCAAAACCCGGCCGAGGCTAGCCTAGCCCAGAATTTCAAACTCCCAAAGCCGGAGTTTTCTAACTCTAAAACTTGGCACGATTGGTCTACCCATAACGACGGACCCAATCATTACAACAGATACCAATTTACCCATCATTCATCCCCGAACGATCAAACCCAAAATTACAGAAATAAAAGGAAGGAAGTGTAGTACCTGAATCCTCAAACAGTTGAGGGTACTTGTCCCGCATGTCCTTCTTGGTTTTCCAAGTGGCTTCCTCAATCGGACGATGCTTCCACTGAACCTTCACCATGTCAATCACCTTTGTCCTCAACCTCTGGACATCCCGAGCAAGAATCAAAACTGGTTCCTTCTCATAACAAAGATCTTTATCGAAAAGTACCTCATCCCACTTGATGATGTAGTCCCCATCCCCATGGTATCGCTTGAGCATGGATACATGGAATACCGGATGGACGCCCGACAAACTAGGTGGTAGTGCTAACTTGTAAGCCACTTGCCTCACAATTTTAATCACTTCAAACAGACCGATGAACCGAGGTCTAAGCTTGCCCTTCTTACCAAACCGCATAACCCTTTTCATTGGCGATACTTTTAGCAATGTTTATTCACCAACTTGAAAGTTCATATCCCGGACCTTGCGATCTGCATGCTCCTTCTGCCTGCTTTGAGCAGCCAATAACTTAGTCTGTATGCCCCTTACCTTTTCCTGCACTTCCTTCACTAAGTCTATGCCCAGAGGCTTCATATCACCTTCCTCAAACCACCCAACCAGTGATCTGCAGTTCCTCCCATACAGGGCCTCGAACGGTGCCATATCGATACTGGAGTGGTAGCTATTATTGTACGAGAATTCGCACAATGGTAGAAACTGGTACCAATGACCACCGAAGTCCATTACACATGCTCTCGGCATGTCTTCAAATACCTGAATTGTCCTCTCCGACTGACCATCAGTCTGAGGATTAAAGGTTGTGCTAAAGGTGAGTTGTGTACCCAACTCTTCATGTAGCTTGCCCTAAAACTTGGAAGTAAACTGCGTACCCCTATCTGAAATGATGGACAGTGGCACCCCATGCAGTCTCACAATCTCCTTCACGTAGATCTTTTCCAATTGCTGCGAATTATAATCTACCCTGACCGGAATGAAATGAGCGAACTTGGTCAGCCTGTCAACAATGACCCAAATTGAGTCATACTTCCCCAATGTCTTGGGAAGACCCACCACAAAATCCATGGCTATCCTCTCCCACTTCCACTCTGCAATTGGCATCCTCTGAAGTAGTCTTGCAGGTCTATGATGTTCATATTTTACCTACTGGCAATTCTGACACTTGGACACAAAATCAACTATGTCCCTTTTCATCCCGGGCCACCAGTAACGCTGCCTCAAGTTCCTGTACATTTTAGTTACACCCGGATGGATCGAGTACCGCAAACCATGAGCTTCTGTCAGAATTTTTGGAATCATATCATCAACCCGAGGAACACAAATCCTCTCCCTGAAATGCAATACCTTACCAGAGTCTAACATGACATCTCTGGACTCCCCGGATATCACTTTACTTCACAACTTGCCCAGTTTTGGATCCTGAAACTATTTTGCCTTTATTTCCTCTATGAAGGTGGCCTTTACCTTAATGCTGGCCAACAACCCACCTTGGTCTGAGATACCCAAGTGCATGAACTTGGACTCTAGAGCCTGAGTTTCCTTAGCTAGCGATCGTTTGGACACCTCCAAACAAGCCAAGCTACCCATGCTAACCGTTTTTTGGCTTAATGCGTCTGCCACCACATTAGCCTTACACGGATGGTACTGAAAATAGTCACATCATAATCTTTCAATAACTCCATCCACCTCCTCTGCCTCAGATTCAAATCCCTCTGAGTGAAAACATACTGCAAACTGCGATGATCTGTGAATACTTCACACTTGACACCATAAAGGTAGTGTCTCCAAATTTTCAAAGCAAAAACCACCGCTGCCAACTCTAAATCGCGAGTCGGGTAATTCCTCTTATGCACCTTCAACTGCCTGGATGCATAGGCTATCACATTCCTATCCTGCATCAACACAGCACCCAAACCAGAATGTGAGGCATCACAGTAAACAACAAAGTCCTTACCTTCAACCGGCAAGGACAAAATAAGGATTGTGGTCAAGAGTGTCTTGATCTTTTGGAAGCTTTCCTCGCACTTGTTGGACCACACAAACAGTACCTCCTTCTGTGTCAACCTGGTCAGGTGAGTAGAAATAGAAGCAAAGTTCTTAACAAACCTTCGGTAGTACCCCGTGAGCCCAACAAAACTTCTCACCTCTGTCACAGAGCTAGGCCGGACCCAACTCTTAACTGCCTCAATTTTCTGGGGATCCACCATCACCCCTTTTTCTGACACCACATGCCCCAAAAATGCCACAGAAGTCAACCAAAACTCACACTTAGTGAATTTTGCATAAAGCTTTTGGTGCCTCAAGATGTCCAGCACAATGCGAATATGATTAGCATGCTCCGCCCTACTCTTAGAGTAGATCAAAATACCGTTAATGAACACGATAACAAAAAAATCCAAGTAGGACTTAAACACCCCATTCATCAAACTCATGAATGCTGTCGGCGCATTAGTCAAACCAAACGACATTACCGGAAACTCATAATGCCCATACCAGGTCTGAAAAACAGTTTTCAGAATGTCCTCAGGTCTAATCTTTAGCTGATGGTTCCCCGACCTCAAGTCAATTTTTGAGAACATCGATGCACCCTGAAGCTGGTCAAACAAATCATCTATACGGGGTAAATGATACTTATTCCGAATGGTCACCTTGTTTAACTGCCTATAATCTATGCACATCCGCATACTACCATCCTTCTTCTTTACAAACAAGACCGGAGCACCCCAAGGTGAAGCACTGAGATGTATAAATTCCTTATCTAGGAGTTCCTGCAGCTGAGTCTTAAGTTCCCTTAACTCTGCCGGAGCCATTCGATATGGAGGAATAGAGATGGGACGAGTGCCTGGTTCCAAATCAATGCAGAAATCTATATTCCTGTCTGGAGGCATACCCGACAAATCCGCTGGAAACACCTCTACAAATTCGGACACCACCGGAACTGACTCAATAGAAGGGGACTCCACACTATCATTCCGGAGATGAGCCAAGAAGGCTAGACACTCCCTTCCCACTAGCTTCCTAGCCCGAACAAATGATATTATCTTAATTGGCTTGGGCCTGTACACACCCTCCCACTCAAGCCTATCCTTACCCGAAATTTCTAGAGTCACAGTTTTGGTGTTATAATTTAACACAGCATAATACGGAGACAGCCAGGTCATACCCAAGATAATATCAAAATCAGCCATATCCAGAATTACTAAATCTACCCAAGTACGTAACCCCACAAATACCACATAACAGTCAAGATACACATGAGTCACAATTACCGACTCTCCAACTGGGATAGATACATGGATAGGGGAATCAAGGATATCGCAATTCAAATCCAGACCCAATGCAAAACTAACAGACACATAAGAATATGTAGATCCTGGGTCAAATAATACTGAGGCCATTTTATCACAGACAAGAATAGTACCTGTGATCACTGCATCTGAGGCTTCCACCTCGGTTCTTCCTGGAAAAGCATAGCAATGTGCCCGACCATCAATTCAGGCAACTTCTTGGGCCGGCTGCGCCGCACCCCTGCCAGCGCTGCCGTTCCCTCGATCTCCCCGACCTTCCTGGAAATTACCTCCCCCACCATGTGGATGACCCCTAGCATTACTACCTCTGCCTGCCGGAACCACTGCTCTAGTCTGCTGCTGACCCTGATTACCTACCTGCCTATGTGGACACTTTCTCTTAAAGTGGCACAACTCACCACAATGGAAGCAACCACGGTCCAAAGTAGGACTGCTAATTGATGTATATGATGCTCCCTGACCTCTAGGAGCTAAATACTGAGCTCCCTGATGACCACCTGTAGTAGCTGGCAGAGCTGACTGAATAGGACGGGCCAGATAAGCCTGCTGATGCTGGCCTCTGGAGTACGAACCACCATAGTTTCCCTCATTCCGAGGCTTCTTGGCTAAGGCCTTAGCCTGCCCCGCTTGCCTAACTCCTTCAATCTTCTTCACATAGTCCACCACATCATTAAAATCATTCCCTGAAGAAGTCATATGCACCGACAGTACCTGCAGTTCACTATTCAGACCCTTGATGAATATTCGGACCCGTTCCTTCCCGGAACCCAATATCTGTGTAGCAAAATATGACAACGCATGAAACTTAGCCTCATAAGGTGAGACCGACATGCCACCCTGCTCCAAGTTCAGAAACTCATCCTTCTTCCGGTCCCTCAAGGTACGGGGAACGTACTTCTCTAGAAACAACGCGTGGAACTGCTCCCAAGTCAATGGAGGTAGAATAGAAGACCGACACTCAACATGGGACCTCCACCACTGCTTGGCATCACCCTGCAGCTAAAAAGTGACAAACTCAACCCCATGCTGACGTACAATACCCAACTTGTGCAACCTCTCATGGCAATCGAGGATGAACTCATAGGCATCCTCCTTGTCTGTACCCTGAAACATCGGAGGTTTCAGCTTAAAGAACTTAGTCAGAATCTCATGCTCATTACCTGGCATCACTGGGCCTAGCATTGGCCTGAGGAGATCATTTGTGCTTGAAGCTACATCCATCCTTGGTGTAGTAGTAATCGCTGGCTGAGTATCCAAGGCCTGATTCACATAAGTTGCGAGTATGGTTCCAGTACCAACTAACTCACTCATAATATCCCACACCTGCCTGAATGCTTTCGGTGTCATAGTAGGAAGACCTGCACCCCCAACCGGTGCCGCCTCCTCCTGAGCTCCTTCATCCTCTACAACCACTTCTTCTACATCCTCAACCACATGATCCTGAGGTGGGGAAGGGGTTACTTCACGTGCAACAGCAGTAGCTCGAGCCCCACCCCTAGCGGGTGTAGCTCCAGCTCATCCCCTGCTCCTTTCCCTACCTCTGCCGCGAACTGACGGGCCCGCTGGCCTTGCTCCATTATTCCTTGTAGTAACCATCTGCAGACAGAAGAATGAACGAGGTTAGATACTAATTTGTATCACCAGATACCAATTGGAATCGAGTTATAGCACGAAGGAAAGAAGGAAGAGATAGTTTTTCCTAAAGCCCCATAGCCTCTCGAAGAAAAGTATGGACGTCTCCGCACCGTTCTGCAAGACTCTACTAGACCTGTTTGGTACAACGAGATCAACGAACCTAGGCTCTGATACCATCTTTGTCATGACCCAACTCGTCGTGAGTGGCACCCACCCAACCTCCGGATGAGCGAACCAATAGAGTTCTACCTTTGCCTAGACTAACAGCCTAAAACCAACAAGCATCAAAGTAAACTAGCAATGAAAATAAGATCAACTACTCAAAAACTTATCATAATTAATTATCTGCGGAAAATCCCACCTAAGAACTGAAAGTCATTGTACCAAACATCAATACCAAATCTAGAGTACGAGAATGCAACCCCAAACAAAATAAGAAATAGTTTTTAAGTCCAAACAAATGGACTAAAGCTCTAATGATAATCCCAAGGTAGCTCGAATCGACAGCTCACCCTTGAAGATCGGAAATGTCGGTGCTAAATCAGAGGTCTTGTCTCAGCCACTGGAAGATTTTATGTACTCACCAAAACAAAGACAAGTGCAGTATCAGTACACCACCACTATGTACTGGTAGGATCATCAGTCAATATTCAAGAAAATAGTATATAAATAGTATGCAAAAATCCAGTAACAAGTATGGAAAACATGCAACAAATATCACATACATCTATAGACTACATGTCTCTACCTAGCTTGTTACCGCATGAATCCATCTCTTACAGTTCTATTCCACCAACAAGAAACCATAACCACACCTTACCGTCTAGCCTGGACCCACCCTGGAATCCCCTCTAGACAATACCACAAGAAATTGTTCAACCTGGCCTTAACCAAGACCAACTCAATAGTCATACAATAGTTCCTGGCCACTCAAGGACCACCAATCAATAGCATTTTTCAATAACAACCTGATCCACTCACGGAACTAATATTAAGTATCACATTAAGTAAAACAACTCGGTCTACACACGGACCA
This sequence comes from Jaltomata sinuosa, assembly GCA_003996215.1. Classification (NCBI taxonomy): domain Eukaryota; kingdom Viridiplantae; phylum Streptophyta; class Magnoliopsida; order Solanales; family Solanaceae; genus Jaltomata; species Jaltomata sinuosa. The sequence continues at coordinate 307,521 of QJPP01001077.1, forward strand.
ATAACAATCAATATAAAACAAAAATCACCATGCAATATACAATAAAGTAAACCCGTATCAGGCGTGGTACCCGTGCCAACCGAATGTTATACCCGTACCAGGTGTGGTACCCGTGCCAACCATGTGTTATACCCGTATCAGGCATGGCACCCGAGCCAACCGAATGTCAACAACCACAGTCAATATATGAACACACACAACTTGTAAAACCAACAAGTAAACCATTCAATCACAGACTGTAAACAGGAACCTAGACATTCCACACAATTTCCCTAAGTAATGTAATGCACACAATTACTTTAACAACTAGTACAATGAATATACACATTCGCAGAAATACGAAAGCAATCACCTACCTCGAAATGTTCCAAGCTCTATTCAACCCAAGCTTTTTCGTGTTCCAGATTCCTCCCGCGTTCTTGGTCTAAAAATAACACATAATACATACAATTAACATACATGTCTGTACATTATCCCGATTATACCAAATCCCCAAATCTCAGACTACCCATGATCATTCCGCCCTTTTTCCCGAGATTTCCACCTTTAATTCTCCTAGTCTTATCATTTTTTACGGACAAAACAGGAAATTAAACAACTTATGATCATTTTAATGTACTTAAACCAACACCCAAGAACATACATGTTTGGAACCCCCTTCTTCCCCGAATTCCATCATCCCTAGGTTATTTCAACCTTTCCCCAATTTCGCTCCTAGCAATTCTACCGCATAGGAATGTATTACAAAGTGTGGGGAACGAAAACCTTACCTTTAATGCAGGCCTGAGATTGAATGAGCACTTCACTGAACATGTGTGTATGTATTTTTTGTTCTTGTTCTCTGAAAAGATCACAAGGGCTACGACTACATTTTTAAAACTTAATATTTTGATGAACAAAGTCCTTCTCACATGCATTGCCTCTCCCTCTCCTACTTCTCGACCTATTGGAGAAAGCACATTCGATGAAATTGAATTCGGAATCATGATTAGTTGGCCCAATTGCACTGGTAGTACCTGTAATGAAAAGAAAAATGGTTGTTGTTTATTAGCTCCTATGAGGTAAAGAATAGAGTTTATACCATGTCATTCATGTCCGGATAAAGCATGAAGTGGTGTGACAGATTTCAAAGTATTTACATGATTTGAATAAAAGTTGAGATCACTGCCGGTACTAATGAATCCATGATATTCATTATCCACATATGATTCACAAAATTCTCTATAGCCAGCTTCATGCCCTCTGTGATCAGTTGGGCTAGAAAATTTTGATTTTAGAGGATGATAACAGTCTTCACTTCATTTATGTCCATCGTTAAGATGGTTGCTTACCCTTATAGCACCATCTCGATTCAAGACTGAGATTGATGAAATGGGTGAACAAGTTGAGTAGTAAATAACAGTGGATATTATGCAATCTGGGGTGGTATGAGTGAGATATTATTCATCGTGGAGTTGAAAATTCTTTGAGATCGGGTTAATGGTGATAGTTAAATTTTAGATGAACATGGATTGAAGTCCTATACATCATTAAAAGAAGAGGGGTTATTAATTAAAAAGTTGAGTTTGTGTAAGATTATAATTGCAATGATTTCGAATATTTATAGAAAAATAGAGTAAAAGTGGTATTTGTTAAAACTTGCGTGAAAGAGATAACTGCAATATTTTGTGAAAGATTTGCAGTGCAAGTTTGCCATGACATTTGACCAATAAGAGTCACCAAGTGTGCAAGTTGATTGTTAATAGGAGTAGTATAATCAATTTTCATATTATCCCTATTATTTTTGGTATTATTTTTAAATTTGTAGAGAGTTGTTAAAATATTAAATTTTTATTGTGATTGAGATACGTGTTGGTGTCACACCCCGAGCCTATCCCCTGGATGTATAACGAGATTTGAAACCATAAGTGATCTCGGGCACTAACCCTTTGGCATTAGCATGACTTAAAAACTGAATATAAATATAAGGGCGAAAGCTTAACTGAAGTAATGAGCAACTTAATCTGTTATATAATTAGAAGTCTAAGAATGACAATCTAAATACAACTGAGTATCTGACTCTATGTCTGAAAGTCTCTACTACTGATGAGCTGCTGGAACAAGCCCCCAGCTAACTCTAAATACTGAAAATTGAATAAACAAACTAAATGCTGAAAATTGAATAAACAAACTAAATGCTGAAATAGAACTAAACTCCAAGTCCTCGAACGAGAAGGACTCACCAAGCTGGCTGGATGTGCTGCTGATCTACTAGTCACGAGTCTGGAAATGGGCTACAGAAGCTACATCATAATATGATATAACACAAGAGTATGCAATCAATACTATAGGATATACTGAGTATGTGAGATATGCATATGTCATGATAAAGTATACTTGAAAGAATGCTTAAAACTGAGACCATGCATAATCCGTGATAAAATATGCTTAAAACATACTTGAAGCTGAAATCATGTAATAATAGTAAAATTTGAAATATAATGACTCAATATAATATCACAAACTAAAAACATATTTAGGATCATAAGTCATAGTAGTAAGTCTTAAATCTGAAGGCAAAGAGTCAAATATATTTAAAAACTTAAAATCATTTCTGTGGGAGATTCTCATAACCGACATAGACAGTGTGAGCTACATGAAACTTAATTAAACTAAAGAGTCACGCTCTTTAAACTCTCTATAAGAAGAAGAAAGAGGCTTAAGTCATCGCTTCCAATCCGATAAAGGGCTTTTTTATTTTCCACGAAAGTCCGTCCCAACAATTATTGCAGAGGATATAAATATGAATATGAAAAAAACCACTAGGGGAGTGGCTCCAGGTATAGATAGGGTTAAATCTGCAGGGGTCATGCAAATACATAGGCCCATTCCCTTCTCTTTTGGATGAATGGAGTGGTTTAGAAGGCGCTTTCCGATCTACGGTCCCTCAGGGCGAAGGGTTAGGCAGGTAGTATGGGCCCTCTGACTTCCAGCATGGAATTCGATGTATTCGCCCCATCGAGAGGACCCAATATACCTTTTTAGGGTATAGAGGCATGACTGGCGTGATCACAATTTCTAATGCCCAACTGAGGGGCTAAATGAACCTACGGGGGTACGTAGTTCTGGGATTTAGGGTACTCTCACCTCATCTAACTCGATGCTAAATACTACTCCTAAAAACATACTATAGTTCATATATATACTGGGTCATATCTCATGTCAAACTGATCATAACTCATAGTCATATCTGATGTCAAATCTGTTCGAAAAGTATATGGACATATCTGATGTCATGCCATTCATAAATCATAAGTCTTAAAAGCTTAGCACAACCATGATTCAAAACATACTCTTTTCTAAAATCCATAGCTTGGAGACTTAGGCATGTAACTTCATAAATACTTGAAGTCATGTATGCTAATTTTACTTGAAAACATGCAATTGGGTGAAATCATGCTAGAATTCATTCTCACTACATGGGCCTTTGAAAACACTTAAAAATCTCATATAAATCATGGGTAAAGAATTAAAAACTATTAATTGATGCTAGTAAACTGATTTCAAAGCAATTTCATAAATTGAGTAAGAACTCTAATTTCATAGTTTCATAAATTCAAAGTAAAATCAAGGGTTTAGGGCATAAGGGTGGAAGGAATCCATTATTGAATACCCACATACTTGAATTGAAGCTTTCTTAGTCTAGGATTTAAGGGATGGAGACTTGAAGATGGAAATCCTTAGCTTGGAGTTTGAAGCTTGGAGGAATGGAGTTCTTTCTCTTTTGGAACTTAGAATGATGGAATGAGGAAAGACTTAGGCTAATTAGGGATAAACCTTACTAAAAATGTCTAAAACAACCTCACATAAGAGTTAAAAGAGTGAGAAATTATCAAAATACCCCAGGAATTTAATTCAGAAAATTGCTAAAAAAAATCTGGCTTCAGGTTTCACGAGTAGGGTCTACGGGTCATAGACACAATCACGACTCGTGTTTCATTCTCGTGGTTTCTGGCCTAGACGATCAGCTGCAGTTCTGAGTTTCACGAGAAGGTTTCACGACTCGTGAAACTTTCACAGATCGTAGAAATCTCTCGTGGTTTCTGGAAAGAGGGTTGCCCTCAGTCTGAGTTCCACGACTGGATTTCATGATCCGTGAAACCATCCACGACTCGTGAACACCAATCGTGATTCACAGACCTGAGGTAGGTCTGCAGGACAGTTTTCACGAGTTCCTTCTACGATCCGTGGTTCAGTCCACGACTCATGGATAGGACTGTGAATCCTGAAAAATTTATTTTTTTCAGAAATTCAAATTTTAAAAATTGATTCAAATTTTGGGGTGTTATAGTTGGACACCTGGTCTATTTTCTAAAAGTTTTTTATTTGTTTATATCGAAGAATACAAATTTTCATTAATAGCAGCAAGAGTACTTTTACTAACAGATCTACTGTTAGGATATTTAGTAATTATAGGAATTGGGGCATTCTCAGTGCATTCAAGGATATCATATTTATTAAAATATTAAATTCGATAATTATTAAACTCAAAGTTTTTATTAATGATAGTAAGATTGTTCTTGAATTTGTCCTTATCGCTAGATTTGTTTATATCAGTAAAAATCACAAGAACAGTAAAAACTTTAGATTTGAAAGATAATTTTTGAGAACTTACAAACTTATCAGATTCGATTGCATAAATTTTTACATCACTACCTATCGTAGTAAATTATTGTCGAGAGTTATTTGTTGAGGTTGTTGTTGTAGCCTTGTGCTCAGGGCGTTTCCTCATAGAATTACTTCCTTGATGAGTGAATTTGACTGTTTGTCACTTGTATATTCTTTGGTGATGTTCAGAGCTTTGCAAATCATCTCTATGGGTAATCTTTTTTTCTGCGTGTATTTTCTAATAGGGATATTTTCCTTTAATATGTCCTAGTCTTTCATAAATTATAGATAGGTATCCATCACTTTCATAGATAGTTTTTTGTGTGTGATGATCGATCTGTATATAACTTGTGACTGATTCTTTCATTTGGACTTGAATACATAATCTTGCGTATCTATCTCTAAGGGTGAAGCTTGTACAAGCATCAATTTTCAATAGTTTGCTTATAAAAATTTCAATTTTTTGAAGGAGAATTTAATCAAATTTTTTTTGTCGAAAGTTGCGAGAGTCTTATCTAAACAATTGAATATGTTAGTACTATTTTTTCTGGAACAAAGTTTTGCTCCCACCTTTTAATTGAAAGAAAATGTCCATTGATGAACCATGAACTATTTTGAAGAACTCAGTTAACATTCTCTTCTTTTGTGAATTTGACAATGTAATAGTCTAGTGTTCAGATCTATTAGAGAAAAAGGCTCTATTGATTTTCATAATTCTATTAATTATTGTCTTAAATATTGATGGGTAATACGTTTACCTAGAAGTTTGATGATGAGTGAGTGTTTCAAGAAGTGTACAATCTTTCGTTATCTTCCTTGATAAGGAGAGTGATTTTAAGACCATTGGTCATTTTTTCTAGTTTATCTTGATTATTTTCTGGAGTTAGACTATTACTTGATTCACTATACTCTTTTATGTTTAAATCAACTATTTATTCATTAGCTATTAGTTTTGACTTAAAGCTCTCCAAAGGAGCTTTTAAAGTTCCGTTGATTTTGGAGAAATTTGATTGGTGGATCTTGCATTGTTAATGTTGTTATTGACATCTATATCAAGTTGTTGTTTTCAAAGTTTAATTTAGAGAGATGGAAGAAAAAAAACTCATTTAAAGAGAGAAAATCACGATATAATGATTGAGTTCGCATATCGATTAATTTTCTTAATCATTATATGATATTATTCAAACTTTCTTGTTTTACAATGTTCTTGACCTACAATATCGTGTTGTATATATATTAAAAAAAACACATTAAAAACAATATCAGCCTTTCAAGGAACAAAATCAAGTGAAGAAATAGATCAGAAGTTTCAGATTTAATAATACAATTAATAAATAAAATATTTATTAATAATTTTTACAAAGTCCACTGAAACAATGCTAATATAATTTTAAGTTATTACTCATTTTGTAACAAGCGATAATAGATAGTGATAAACAAAAGTAAGACATAAACTATGACAAATTCAAATCAACAAATCAAAACTTAATGAATCAGAAGCATTATCCCACTTTACCTATATAAGTTAAATTTTCATCACCAATAAAAATAGTTACAATCAAAGATGAACTTATAGGATTGAAAGAAAAGAAGTTAGGAGTGAAAATTTTAGTAACTATATATTATGAAATTAGTAATTTTTTAATGGAGAATTATGTCTTTCTCTTTTCCCTTTTAATTCGATAATAGATGTAGATAATTATATACTTATTGATAGGGTAATCTACTTTTTGATAAATATTTTGGGAAAAACATAAGTGAAAAAGTTTAAAAAGCATACATACCAATGATCGCCTAAGTGAAGTGTTGGGACAATAATGCTATCAAAATAGCTCATGTTTTACCTTCTTACCTAATTTGATCGAAATTTTGTGTATATTAAAATTTATTTTTCATCTATTAGTTCAACAACTCAAAAATATCGATCTCTTTTTTTGCATTCTCGAACTTTTTTCATAACAAAAACTGAAATAAAAAAAAGTGTGACTGTGAAAGCGAAAAGAGAGAAAGTGAATGCGCTTTTGAATTTTGTTTGTGTTTTCCTTTCTGTTCTACTGATTTTTACGAGAGAAAAAAACTTTTGTGATGGGTGTAGCTTGCAGAAACTCCATAGGCAGCCATTATTGTAGCTCGAAGCTTCAAAAATTTAAAATTAAATTTTTGCAAATAAGCTTTGTTTCGAGTGGGTACCGTTATAAAAGATCGGGTACATATTAAGGAAACTAAATATGAAATTTAGGATGATTTGATGTAATTTTAGAGGTGTAATTTTTGAGGCGATCGGATAGTAGTGTATAATATCGTATTATATTTGTATATATGTTTAATTTTATATAATATTATATATAAAATATATGATATTGTATAGCAAGTTTTAAAGGTTTTAAACATTATTGTAAAATAAATCAAATTTTTATATAGCATTTTATAACGAAGGTATAATATTGTATACCGAAATAACAACAATTTTTTTTTTTAAGTGGAATGAGCAATTGTGTTTTGGGTTAAATTATATTTTTGCAATGTAAATTAAGTAATAGTATTTTTCAGAATTTTTTCCTATTACTTAGTGCCTAGTTTTATTGTGTATATATAGAGAGATATTTTCATTTTAGTAAATATTTCTCATTTTGCTTCGGCGATAAGAGAAGGCGGATCCTCCTAGGCTCTTTCTATTCAATTTATTTTCTAGTTGTTAATTAATCGGATTATAGTGGGCACTTCTTTCCCTTCTCTCCTTGGATTTTAGTAGAAATTGTGTATTTCTCGGTCGGTGGAGTAACATGGCGGATGCTTACTGGAGGTATACCAGCGGTGGGCACCAGGCGGCGGCGGCGGCTCTTCCTCCTCTCCTCGCAAAACGCCCTCGCAGCGAATATGGTATCTAAATCAACTCTCTTTGTGTTTAAATAATTTTTGTCAGTTGGATGGGTTTGTAAAAACTAGGGTTTATTTATTTACTTATTCAGTCAAGAACTTAATTATTATGGCTTTTGTTTTGTTTGTGTGATATAGTTATGGTAGGAATTGGGGTATTCCTACAGTGGAAAATGGGGAAAAAAATTGATGGTTATGTTAGGGATTGGAACAATAATCAACGAGATTTTATTGGTATTGCTGAAGTAAGAGGAGGATACAAAAACATTGTAGTACTCCCTATGTTTCAGTTTTCAAATATAAAAATGTGTTTCTTTTTAGAATGAACTTATAAGGAAATTATTTCAGATAAACGGGAACCATGGGAGTAATTGAAAGCATAGTTAAGTTAGGGATCGGAAGAATACTCGTCAAGAATGTCTTTGGTATTACAGAAGTAAGTGGAGGAAATAAAAAAAGGTGTAGTATATGTTTGTAGTCCCCCTAAATGGGGAAGTGAGAATTTTTTTTTGGCTTAATACCAGAGCTCTCTTTTTTGTCGTTCTACATTAGATGACCCTTTTTGATGTATGGACTTATTTTGTAGTGGTGAACCTATATTTTTCCATTGAGGTTGACAGTCAGGGTAAAACTAGCTTACATCGGCCTACAGTGCGATAAAAACGGGCAAGGGATTCCATCACATTGTCACCTGGATGTGAGCAAGGATTCCTGCATCATGAACAATCAACAACCCCTGGTGTGGTGCAGGATAGAGAATGATTCCGACCATCATGGGCAGATGATGATAAAAGACGATAGTCCAAGAGAGTTTGGATTTGGGGTAGGTAGTTCGAACATGGGCTCTTTAGGACTCCTGTATACCTTAAAAGAAAGGACAAGTGGTATTGCATGCCTACAAGAAACTGAATGTAAGGAGAAAAATATTGGAGAGATTTGCAACACGTGTTATAAATTGTGGTATTGTGGATAGACAAAAAAAGAAAACAGGTGATTGTTATTGTAGAAGCATTAAGTCGTAGTGGTAAGGCGAGTTGGGATGTGATTATTTCATTTCATGACGCCTTGTATGTGAAAGGAGACAATTAATGTTATAAGTACTTGTGCAATCAATTCCCTACTATTATTAACAAGACAGAGATTGAGATGCCTCACGTAAAAATAGAGCTGCATGCGGCTGCAATTCAGGGGCAATAAGGGTTATTATGTAATTCAAATGAAATGGAGCAGCTCTATTGGCTGAAATGGTGGTTTACTGTATCTCCCGTAGAAATGTTGGATGAGTTGACGTATTTGCTCCAACAGCACAAACCACCTTTGGAGAATTCAAGTTGTCCTGCCATGTGGCGCTATAATTAACTCTTGCACAAGATATTGACAGCTACTCATTCAAATAAAGCAAAGGTCCTATTTGTTATTTCGTTAATTCTAAAATTTAAAGGGCAGTGTAACTTAATAAGGAGACAACAAGAGTTAAACCAACGTATGTATTGAGTGGTAAACTCCCACTTATGCCTTTTTAGCTCATAAACATAATCTCTATGTTCTTTTTTTGAGAAGGGTAACTTTGTATTGACACAAAAAATTCATCATCCAACAAATGATGAATTGGAAACTTACATCCCACAGAGTGGTGGGCACACCCCCATTTGGGTATTTTTACAAGTTTCCTATGAAATCTACTAAGTCTACTGTCTCCCCTACCAAATCTTGTTTACACCAAAAAAAAAGAAGGCTTATACACTTCATCTTAATCTCTATGTTCTTAATTCAGTCATCAAGATTTTATTTTATTTTATTGGGACAAAGTAAGTATTGAGAAGTGAGTATGACAAATATTATGTTTTCACAGTTTCTTTTATAGGAAAAAGCTTAAATGCTTCAGGAAAAACTAAGATAAATAAATTAATTAACCGTAATTAATACTCATATTGTTATGAATAATCTTGAATGTTGTCTCAAACAACTTTATATACTTATCATTACTGTGCCATTTTTATCAATTGCTTTCTTTTTCTTGTCTCAATAATATTTGATAATGCAAGTGCATTTTTCTCTATCCATAGCATTAGCAGAGATGTTGCTTCCAGATAATATATTGCCCTTTTATGCTAATACTTCAGAGTCTTATTACTTGCTGCATCATGGGAAAATAGAAGTTCTCCATTGAAAAATGATAGAGATTAGTCTAAATCAAGAAAAGTAACTAAAATGATAATTAAGTTCACAATCATATATCTGTGTATAACTAATCTAGTAATGCTTCTACTAGATGTACAAAAACTTTTAGGGAAATGTTGTCCAAGGTTTCACCGAGTTCTATTTAGGTAACTAAATTACTTATCTTTTTTAAATGTCAGTTTGTCATGGTTGTTTGAATAAGCTTTTTGTCAAAATTTATTTTACTGAGTGAGAAAATTAGATAAAAGATAAGGATAAAAAGTTTTATAATCATACAGATATTGTGGCATAGTTAAGAGGCTTAAGTCATCTGTGGCCCCTTAAGGTTGTCCACAAAATTCACTCAACTCAAAATTGTACCTATTAAACACTTTAACTAATCAAAAGTCGTTCTTATTAGACACAAAATGTGAACATGGCAAGAAAAACGTGTCTCACTCTCTTTAAGAGCGTAAAACAAGTTCAAATAATAATTCTTTTTTCAACTTATACACCTAAATTAATCAAAAAAGGAAAAAAATAATTAACTTAAAAAAGAAGAAGATCGTCTTCTTCCTTCCTCTGATCCATCCCCTTTCTTGCAACTAACATTTTCCCATTCCCCATTCCCTTCAGCTCTCTCCCCTCCTCCGTCTCTCTCTCTCTCCAATTTTTTTTTTTTTTTAATTTCTTTGTATTTGTTCATTAGCGGAAGTAGATTTAGGTCTTAAAAAAATCCGGCGAAGCTCCATTATTTCTGACAACAGTGATACAAATTATCTTTTTTCCCGGCGGAAGTCTGTTGTTGTACCTTGTAACTGTGGTAAATGGTTACTGATTGGGAAGAAGGTGAAGGCAATAAGTGGGAGTTTCTAAGGCTATCAGAATGAAAGAGGAGTGAAGGGTTAGCGTGATGGTTTACCGATGACGGCACCGGTGGAGGGGGAGTGAGGTTCTATGTAGGAGGAGGAGGGTGTGTGTGTGTGTCCGTTTTTATTTTCTTAAAATGTCTTTTTGGATTATTGAAATAGAGTTACTTTTTCTAAAAAAATATTTGGATCCAATCGCCACATGTCATCATTTTGTTGGTCCACCTGCTATAATATTCGCGTGTGAGCTACACACGCTTTTGTTTTTCAATAGATTGTCATTTTATGTCAAATAGGTACAAATTTATTAAGATTTAAGTGTTCAATAGGTACAAGTCCGTGTTGAGGTGTCTAAGTGAATTATGTGGACAACTTTAAGGGGCGACTCATTCAAATGTTGACATATTTAAATTTATAAGTTCCAAAAGTCTTCCTTTTTTAAATCATGTACCCGGTCGAACTATGTCATATAAATTGAAACGAACATAATGATAAATACCACCTAAAAAAAATTTATTTCTACAAATTGTGGGGCATCATCCCACCTAGTATGATTAGATGTGGAAAGTAAAACTGAGTTTTAAGACAGAGAATATCGGTCCAAGAGATTCCAAGGAACCAACATAATTTGGTTAGGAGAGATCTGAATAGACATGTGAGTAGAGATGGAGACCTGTTTAAAAAAAGCACATGGGAGATATAATTATGGTACTAGGAATGATGAATGGAAGATATTGTAGAGGTTGCTTTAGCTTATGATTGAGTTATAGCTACAGATGTTTTGAAAGAGAAAATATCACCTAATAACATTTAAGAGTGGGTTAATCATAGTCGAACGAAATTTATCCTTACCAGAAGATGCAATGAACCACATGTAAGGACTGCAACATTATACCAAGGAAAGCTATGACTATGCAACATAAACTGGTGGTCTTGGATGTAAAGCGAAGAAGAGTGAGAAAGGAAATGAGCCACAAACAACCGAGAAGTCTGTGATGGGAATAAGGGTACTAACTAGTTAGCGAAAAACTACAAGGGGAGGGAGCATGAGACATATATGGGAAGTTGGGAACGAAGACATCATGTGGAAATAAATGTCAAGTTGCATTAAGAAAGTAACAAGTAAAGTCTTAGGAGTGTCTAAAAGCCCTATCACCTCAAATTTATGCCTATTTAATGCACCAGTTCGTAGGTGTAAGATCAGGGAGGAAGGTCTTTAAGAGGGGAAGGGACAGATCTAAAATTTCATGGAAGGAAGTCTCGGAAGATGTACAATCTCTCGGGATGCTTGTAGACTAATAGGGCACAACGGAATACCAAGATTTATATAGGCAATAACAATTAACCCCTCTTTTCCAGTTTATGGGACACACTTTCTTTTTTAGCTCGACCCAAAAAGAATATGACCTTTCTATATTTATAGATAATTTAACTTTAGATTTCTCATTTACCCTTAATGAGATGATTCATAGCCACACAACTGTCTAAGGCTTATTTTAGACCATAATTTTTAAAAGCTTTTTTCTTTCCTTCTTAAATTTTGTACCTAATCAAACAATGTCATATAAATCGAGACTGAGGGTGTAGCTGGGATTAAAATTTTTAGTCATGTTGGTACATTTACTTTTAGCGTTTGTTAGCAAGTCTGGTTAGAGGTTTATGTGCCACTAGAAAATGGAGAGTACTTCTAGTGCCAGAGAGAATAAGTTTTATGATATTGGACCGATTAAAAACAACTTTTGGAAAACTGTTCTCAGGCACAACTTTCTAGGCAAGTAAGCTTTTAACCTAACATTGATTGCCTTTCTGTTTGGGGCCCTACTCCTGCAACTTATGGCTGGAATCTTGTCAATGGGGAAAAATAGTATATTCTATAATGCGGGGTCCAAATCTTATGAAATCACTAGGTGTAAATACAGTGCAGAAACTTGGTACAAATGGTTCGAGCTCAATTGGAATTTAATGAGGAGGGTGAAGATTAGCATTAAAGTCTTGAAGTGGTTAGTTTTTGTATTTATTGAAGCATCGAAGGAACATGGGAAGTAGTTAGGATATGGGAATTGAAGGACCACTTCTCAGAATTTTATTGCCCTCTCAAATACAACGAAAATGATAGATATGTTAGTTTTATTTCCATTCAAGGACAGACCAAATATGTCATCATTACACCGAAATCTTCTTACAGAGGAGGTTGGGGAAACATTGCTCATAAGATAGCAAAGTTTATCTACGAGCCACCAGCAGAACAGAAGCCAATGAATAGTACTGAAAGGCAACTTGGAACCACTTCCAAAGAGGCCTTCAACAACAACAGATGGACGATGGAGGCAATGAAGAAGTCACAGGTACAAGTTGTAGGTGATTGCATAAGAATCACGGGTGGAACGTTGGCATCGCTCAACAGATGCTTCGTCGGTAATTTCAGAGTCCACTACAGGAGACCCCCAACCTTAAATGATGTAAGGAGATGCGCATGCAACACTTGGAAGTCAGCCATAGGTGTCAGTGTATTCGCCATGAATGACGGACAGTTCTTGTTCGAATTTCCTCCAAGAATTTTGGCAGAACATGTCATGTCAGGGGTGTGGATCTGGAAGAAGATGAAACTGAACCTCGATTGCTGGAAGCAAACTATAGGTTGTTGGCCAGCTGAAGTGAGGAGAGACTGGGTCTTGATTAGACTTCTAGGTCTACCTTTGAACATGTGGTCCCAGAAAATATTCAACCAGATCGGCAACCAGTGTGGGGTTTTTATCGAGACAGAAGAGGAGACATATTTTGTTATCTCATGTTCATGCTGATATTTGTTGCACTTTAATTAGCTTAATTTTACTATTCGTTTCTTGTTTGTTGGTGCTCATATATTACCAGAAAAATATAAGTTGCTTGGAACACAATTCAGTGCTTCCTTCTCTCTTTCTGCAATTAATTTCTTTTGGTCTTTTCCCCTTTTTAGATGCTCCAAGTGGTCCTGAATATCCTGGCTATTATGGCCGTGATGATGAAAGGGGAATGCCTCGAGTCATGAGAGACGCAGATCCTCTCGAAGCTTCCTATGAGCGCTACCTCCGTAGTGGGGTACTTCCTTTTTATTTCCTTTTGAGCTTTGTTCCTTGATACTGTATAGATCTAATATTGTGGTAACCTTTCCAGCAAATTTCCTCCCATGTTGCCGGTGAGTCTGCAAGATCCATGAATAGTGGAATTAGTGGCCATCCTATTGAAGGTCCACGTGTTATGGGCTTTGGGGGATCCGACCCACTAGGTTTAAAAACCAGGAATGTTGGAATGGTAGGTGGCAGACCAGAAGTTACCCTTCCTCCAGATGCTAGCAGTACGTTGTTTGTAGAGGGTTTGCCTGCGGATTGTACAAGAAGAGAGGTGTCACGTATCCTTGTGTGGTTTGCTTTTCTGTGTTACTGTTATATGGCCCATTCTAGTTTTTCCCTTGACTTTAGTTTTTGCAGATATATTCCGCCCTTTTGTAGGTTACAAAGAAGTTAGGCTGGTACCAAAAGGATCAAGACATGTAAGAATACCTTTCACATCTTATCAAGGCCTAGTTCTGTATACTGTTCTTTTGGATTCACTGCTCTATCAACTTATGCAGGCTGGAGGTGATCCTTTGATTCTTTGCTTTGTTGATTTCGCGAGTCCACTTCATGCAGCAGCTGCAATGGATGCCTTACAAGGTGAGCTTGACACACCCTTCTGTAGTCTTATCTCGTGACTGTTAGTAATACAGTTAGCCTTCATATTCAAGCCCATTTTGTTAGCCTGCAGAAACAAGTACTCCCTCGGTCCCAGTTTATGTGGCACTGTTTGACTGGAGACAAAATTCTTATTAATTGGTAAAATGGGTATTTTAAAGTTAAATTGTTTGTAAATGTAGAAATGTGACATTCTTTTTTGTGACAAAAAAAGGAAAGTGTGCAACATAAATTGGGACAGAGGGAGTATAAGATTGGGGTTTTCAAAGTTTAAACAAGAGCAAGAACAATTTTTTTTGCTTCTAAGTTGCAATATTAGAATTACCTAGCATTTTGGTAGATCAGAATGGTTAAACTTGAGACCAAGAAAAGTTTCCTTTTACAGGTTTGTCAGTCAGTTGTGCAATTCTTGATTGTATGTGTTTTTGCATTTAGATCTTTAAGAACTGGGGTAGTCAGTCCAAGCACTGATGGGTCCTTGCTGGCCTGGTAGGTTTTTGGCTTCTTTATTTCACTAGATGTGCCATATACCCAATACTTTATATCTTTTCCAATATGTATTGTAATTATATTTTTGCCTTTCTTGTGGAACATAAGAGGTTTCAGTGCTCTGTAGGCAGAAGTGTATTTGTAGCCTAATAACCTACCAAGGTATTATAGTTCTATTGTACTGTATTCTGTCCTTTTCAGGAGTGGGTAATTCATATGCAATCCTGTCAAATTGTGCCCAAAGTTGTGATTACTTACAAAAACCTCTAGAATAGGTTACTCACTCCTACACTCGTACTCTTTATTTATGATCCATAAAAGTATATAAGTAGGCGTTTGGACATAAAAAAAATGTGATTTGAAAAAAAGTTGAAAAAGGGTATTTGAAAATCGAGTTGTGTTTGGACATGCATTTAACTTGAAAAAAAGTTGAAATTTTGTGTGTGGAAAAAAGTTCGCTTGGAAAACTGGTCAAAACCACTTTATCGAATTTGAAACTCATCTTCAAATTCTTTTTTAAAAAGTGTTCCAAATGTATAACCAAATGTTGTTTTGAAAATTTTCTTTTGAAAAAAAAGTGAACATTTTGTATGGACAAACGGGAGCTTGAGTATACTGATGTCTTTTATTGGCAAGTCTAAGTAGATTGATATCTTTCTTTCCCCTAGTTTGGTCCACCAGGGTCATTCTCCTTGTAGTTTTCCTGACGATGCTGGTTCCTCACACTTGGTTTCATTTTCACCTTATTCTTTCCAGCCTTTTGAGTGCCATACTAACTTGTCTCCTCTACAACTTGTTCTCTAACATATTTTTAGGAATATTTGTATGTGGGAAGGGATTTATGGAGATCCTTAGGCCATTTTTGAGCATTTTCTCTAGATCTCTTTCAACGTATTTTACTTCCTCACAAAGTGCAAATTGTGGTTCGACCAGTTCTCCTTTTTTACCTTTTTACCTTTTTGTTGTCAGAGCTCTTGATAAAAAACTTCGCCATGTATTCTTTCGAGTTGACATGGGTACCTCAATATTGAGTGCTGGTTGTGGAGAATCCTCAATTTATCATCTGAATAGCACTAAATAAAACCGGTGTACTGTGAATATTATAAAAATTTTAAGGTGGAGCAGTGCTGGGGAAATAGTAGGTCTGCAAATTACCTAACTCTTAATTACTATGTGGTGCTGGTTCTGGACAAAGGCCTAGTGCTTATGAATTAGTTTATAAACACTGTCCTCCTTCATCAATTGCCAACTTTTGGTGGAAGAGTGCAACTTTGACTATCATTTTCTAATATAACGAAGTCTAACGACAACTGAGAAAGGCTATAAAGAAATATCATTCCTTGCGGAAGGATCTGATGTAATATTGGCTGGCGGAAATGGTATTTCATTTGATGTATGAAATTGACCTTCTGCTCTAGGCTTTTTCTCCGTTGGTCTCTACCTAAAGTTAACAGACAGGCGTTGATTGAAATTGGCACCACATGCTTAATAATTTGGGGAATCTTATAGTGGAATTTACATGAACTCCAAATTTTGACTCCTCCGTGGATCAAGACTTTGTTATCTCTTATTTGCACAAAAATAAATCCTCAAGTCTTTCGGTAAAGACCAAATTTATTTTTGACAGCTTAAAATGGCTTGTGGGAAGAAGCCACTACATACATTTTGTGTATGATCCTTCAGGCAAAAATTATACACGTTGACCAAGATTAGTTTGTCTTGGCGCTGCTGTCTCCAAGGCTCAATCTTAGAAACTAGGCTTACTCCTTCCTCCTGTGCACGACTAAGGTGGTTAATTTATCACTTCTTCTGTAGCCCTTTCATCTTATTTAGTGGTGTGAATTGCATGTTAAAATTTTGGTCTTCTGGCAATTTCAAGGGGATTTAACTTTCATGAAAGTTGAAATCTTCAAGCTGCTCTCTAAGGGGATTAAACTTTCATGAAAGTTGAAATCTGCAAGCTGCTCTCTTGCGCAGCTCTGCATGTCCCTTTGACTCTGCCACAGCCTGGGGAATACCTCTTGTCATTTCATGAGTTGGTTGCATGCTGAACCTTTTCTGCTTTAAAGCAAACCCAGATTCAATTGTCGGACAATGTATACAATATCGCATGTTGCTGGTGTACATTCGAGTCGTCAGTGAAAGAGAAATTTGTTCCAATGGTGAAGTAGTAAAACTAAATCTTGCAGGTTATAAATTCGACGAGCATGACCGTGATTCGGTCAGCTTAAGGCTGCAATTTGCTCGCAATCCTGGTGCGAGGTCAGGTGGTGGGAATCGCGGAAAACGTTGAAACTATGCGTCTTTACAGGTGACATGCTAGACTTCGGTGCGCTTGACCCTTTATTCGATGGCCAATAACATATGGTTCACAGTTCATAGATCAAACTAAATTGTGGAACTATACTTCTGTGTAGGACTTGCCCAAGTTTGGAGTTTATGATACTTAGGGACGTTATGCCGGCTTTGCAGTTTCGTGTGAGACATGTTTCTCTGATCAGATGCTTTCGTTAGGACCAGCTTGAAATTGCTGGGTTTTCTTTATTCGGGGGAGGAAGTGATAGTTGCTAAAAAAGCATTTAGCTTTTGTTTCAAACTCAATTATCTGCCTCGACTTTACTGGACCCCACATTGTTAAATTCCGTATCTAGAGGGACGAGAGATGATTTTACTTGAATCTTGCGTATAGGACGTTATAATGTAAGTGTAATATTAAGTGGACCTGTTGCTTAGCAGTTTGAAGAGTTGCTTGTTTGATCATGCCATGAATCGTTTGAATTCCTTTTTAAATTCGCTATACAACTTATGATTTAGACGACATTCCAGGGTATTGTATGGTGAGCCATTAACTTCTGCTCTGTTGATAGGGGTGGCAATGGGGCGGGGGGAGCGGGTTTAAGCACGTGCGGGGTAGGGTGGGTTGGGATAAATGCGGTTGCGGGCTGGGCAGGTCAAAATTTAAATAATACATAATTTTGTGCGGTGCGGTGTAGGTTAGGACTGAAATAACTTTAGAATCAAGACGCTACCCCTAATCTGATTTGATGGGTCTCGTAAATGTGATTGCTTTTAGCAATTTTTATTTTATCTTTGTAAGCTGTCTAAGTGATGATAGTAATCTCTTATAAATGTATGTATAGTGTTGGAAATGAGGTAAAAGAAACAGTGTTTTTTTGTTTAAATTTTTTTTACTGTAATTTGTAATTCTGTAACCTGCTCAACTCTGTGGAGTGGTTAGGAACTTGTAAAATGTGATTACTTTTAGCAATTTGAAGTTAGCGATTTTTTAATTTTTTTTTGTAAGCTGTCAGAGTGATGATCCTAATCTTGTATGAATGTATTTAGTGTTGAAAATGAGGTAATAGGTTTTAAGTTTTTTGTTTTTTAGTTTTGGTGTTCAGGTTACCAAATTGGTAGAGATTACCAATCAAAGGAAATTTGGTTCCTGAATTGCATACCTAATTGGTGTAATAGATTATTTTTATTAAAGAATGCGCGGTGGGTGGGTGTACGCGGCAATGGGTGCGGGGCGGGTTTAATTTTCACGTGTTGAAGACAGAACCTGCCCCGCCCACTCTCATTCCCTATCTGTTGATGAAAGAAATGGGAGGCTTTTTGTGTCAATTTTGGTTGTCTGATTGTTGCCATTTCTTGCTAGAAAGTATCTGTGCCTTCCCGTGGTTCCATTTCTTGATGGTTTTGCACTTTTGATTGCCTTCTCCAAATAAAGCATCGGGAGAAGGAGGGTGGCGCTGGTGGTAGGGTTTTATTGGAGTCTATGAATACACTTACTATTGTACGTCTAGAGTCCCATCTTCCTTCAATGTGTATATCATCATTTTGTGGTTGGTCTATGACTATGAGGGCGAGAAATTAGTTGGTAACAGCTCCTCTGGAGCCCCCCTTCTCCATTATGAAGCCAGCGCATTCTGAATGACCTCCCACTTATGGTTATATCGAAAAAATTCACATCGTCCATCCAAAAAATGCGTCTACTTGTACCATCAGTGTGGTTGCCATTTGTCTATTTTCTTCATTCAGGGCTTATTTGTGTTCTTGAAATTTACAGAGCCAATTTAATATGCTCCTGGTTGAAAGTTTGCGCAGCATGGTCATTCCATTATTAGTTCATATTAAAGAGCCATCGCCTATGATGGTACATACTGTCAAACTACATCCGATATTTGACTTAATTAATGAGTGGAAAGCTTGGAGTCCGAAACTCAACATGAATGAAATATTTAAAAGGACAGTCCGTGCACTAAAGGGTCAGACCACAAGGGACTATTGCATACAGTCTTACCGTACATTTCTGTAAGTGGTTGTTTCAATAGCTTGAACCCGTAACCTCCTGATTAACAAAAGAAAAATACATAGGCACATGAGTTGGATCGTATATTTTTTGTAATTAATTTTTTTTGGGAAGTCCAAGTATTATTATCATAACTAAAAGGAAAGCATCACCCAGCAATAAATCCACCAATTTTTTTTCTTAAAAAAGAACCGTCAAATAATTTCTTATTTAAATAGTCGAACAGTTTTCAATATGCATAAGCCCCACTATGACTAGTGAAATGAAAACATTTAAGTTTTGCGTAATATAAGAAGTGTCCTTTAGTCCAGTGAATACGCTAATTTCGTTAGAGGTAAATTTAGGATTGGATACAGAAACTAGAAATGTGTGTGATTTATTCACCCTTATATTTACATACATAGCCCGAGCCAAAAGCAATGGGTTCAGTTGAATAGGTAGCAACAAGCTAAATTTGCCTCAAACTCTCATCTCTATATCCTTCCTATTCAGTAAAACAAAATAACCCTTTTGATGAAATACAAAAATTGGTGCCTGATTTCTGTAGAAGGTCTACAGCATAGTTACTGAATCTTATTCATGATGAACTTACAAGAAGATTTGGCGGCCATGGAGACAGCACTGGAATGCCAAGAACTGTGATCCTGTGCTTTCAGAATGTGGCCACAGGGATCAATTTTTCTCGCTTGCTCTCTTTTCCTACTTGCTGATTTCAGGTAAAACGCGATATTTAAACTATGTGCTAATTATGTGGATGCTTGGTCTGTTTATGCAACTCCCGTATTGAGTTCTATTAATCTTTATTCACTTTGTTTTTGTCCTGCATCGCTTGACATGGCCACTGTTCTTTTAAGGACTCGTTAACTTGAGTATGAAAACAACTTTTTCTTTTTGTTGTTTTATAACATGATTTCACCAAAGTTTCAAACTTTATCTTTTCTCGAGTTCTACCAATTAAAAAGTACTCTCAAATACCTTTGTTTTGTTGGTAGGAACCTGTTTAGGATGCTTATTTTCTTATTGGTTTGTTTAGGAATTTATGCATGTTAAATTTTCGGAGGTTGTGATTAGTGAATGATCAGAAGCTTGTGAATTGTCTAGGACTAGGTAGCTTATTTGAGTTGAGAGAAACCTTGTTCACATTGCGATAATTTAACCACATTGTTTTAATCTTGTTGTTCTGCAGATTGATAGCTTTTGGCTGGGATAATATTTTCCTGAAGCATCAATAGGTTGAGCCAGCATAGATGACAGTATAGTTCCTTATTCAGGTAGCACGCAGCACGGTTTTAGCTTCTGTAATCATAGTATATATATTGCATTATTGAATTTTTGGTTTTAAGTGTTTGTGGAGGACCATATATATAGTGGATCTTTTGCTTTGGTATGCTTTTAGAATGATTAGTTTTGCAAATGTTTCTGGAAAACATAAAGTTTTAATGTATGAATCCTCTCTGGTGGCGTAACTTGGACAGTTCTTCCTCATCGCCTTTAAATGCAGAGCTTTGCAGACTAGACTTCTCTTGGTTTTTGCTTTCAAATGTTGATCACATTCCTTGGATTTGTTAATTCTATCGAGTTAATTTCTCAGATGGTCATTCAACTAATAGTTATTACAAAGTCAATTTCTTTGTTTGAGTGATCATCTGAGAAATCAACCCTAATTCTATCGGACCTTAGCATTGGGAATTTGACCGAGTCCGGGACCTAAATGACACTTGTTTGAACGTTTTTGTTTTCTAAAGAAGTACCCCTGCCCCATGTAGATGGCAAAATGTTTACATATAAACGTTTTGTCCCTTTTGGTCTAACCATGGAGATAGTTGCCCTTTTGACATTTTTTATCCAAAAAAGTGCCATTTACGTCCCGGACTCTATTTGACCGGCTACAATTGCATTCTACCAGCAAGTCCTCAGGCTTGTAATGCCAAATATATCTCAATTTTACTTCCCAAGTTTCTTAAGCTGGATGAAACTATATATAAAGCTGGCCTAATCTGACGCTTTATTTGTTCATGTTTGTTCATGTTTGTGCTTAATTTTGATCACTTGCATCCTTTTTACGCCTTCACTAATTGGTTTGTGCATTTTACGCATAAAATATCCCTCTTAAGTCTCAATGATTGCGAAGCTCAATTCAATGTATAATGTATATCAATAAATTAGGAATACATAAAATTAAGGAAAAACTACATAAATAATCAAACATCCTTACCCTAATTACTAAATATCCCAATACTTTAAAATAATTACATTTATCCCATTAAATTGAAATTACATGGTTAAAAAACTGTATCCATCACAATCCCTAAAAAAGGGCCTAAAATCACTCAACTTGTATCTAAAGGCAAGGTTGTTCTCTCTCTATAATCGTTTTTCCCAAATCACGCCTTCAACCAAGGCTCCATCTTCCACACGATCTTCCTCCATTTTTCAAAAAAAATTGGTGCTTGCTGGATCATAATCTTCCATTGTTGAGGTTGGTAAAATTCGTTTTTCAACTTTTACTATAGTTCTAAGTTATCATAATCTATAAGAGCAATTACTTGATAACGAATTAACGATTGACTCTACACCAAGGCATCTGATGTTTGCTTCTTCAGTGTTTTAATAATATTGGAATCCATTGAGAGACTCATTAGTGGTGCTAACAGCTCGTTTGAGACGTGCTTAAACCTTGAATCACAGTGATGTCCAGGTTCAAGGGCTGATGCACATTATACCAAGCGATATCATCCGACCCGCTTAGTTGGGAATATCTTTTGTGAAACTATTGACTAAAGTATGTTATCTTTGATTTTTAATTTGTTCTTGTAAGTTGCATTCGCTTGAGATTTGTCCTTCAGGGTTCGTCAAAAGAAACAGAAATAAAGAAAGATGAAGTGCCTTCTCCGACCTTTGTTCCGGCTGTTAGAGACTTTGAAGAAGAAGACTTTGCTGAAAATAGATCCAAATTTAGAAACGATCAAGTCAAAATGAATGAATTGCACAAAAATTTGAAATCAAGAACAAGGGACTCAAACCCAGATGTTATTTTCCAGTGTTACCAACTTGTTACCATGTATCCAGTGTTATTTTCCATGTATCCAAGTATACATATATCTATCTGAGTTGTAAATGTGTAACTTTTGTAAATTTAAAGTTTCAAATCAAAACAAAGCAATACGTATCCAGGGATAACATTGTAAGCAAATCTTGTGTTACATGTATCCAGGATTAATTCATGTTAACATGTATCCCAATACTACTGCAACCTGCTATTTGAGATGTTGGTAACATGTATCCTTAACACTGTTACAATGTATCCAAGCTTACAAACTTGTATCCAATATTAACATGTATCCAAGTATACCTATATCTATTTGCTGTTTAGGTGGGTATCCTTAGATATTGGGAAGTATCCTTAACACTGTTATAATGTATCCAAGCTTATAATCTTGGATACAGTGTTAACAGTGTATCCAAGTATACCTATTGTTGTTTGCCGTTTAAATGTGTATCCTTAGATATTTGAGATCTATTATTACCTGTATCCTGTATAATGGAGTTACTTGCTGGTTTGATGTGTATCTAAGTAATTTTAAATTGAAATTTGAATTCTCCAGTTGTTTGTGGAGATGAAGATACTGCAGATGCATTTCAAAGTGATTGACGCGTGATTTACTCCTCATTAATTGTAAATTTGTCATTTTCTTTTAAAGCGCCCTAATAGTAATAGATTTACAATTAATGATTTACTCCTCATTAATTGTAAATATTTTATTTCCTTTTAAAGCGCCATAATAGAAACAGATTTACCATTAATGAAGAGGTTATATGTATCCAGGATACACGAAAATACAAAGGATACACGCCTTTCCTTTTTTAAACTACCGGGGAAAATGTAATATTTTAAAGTAGTGGGATAAAACGTAATTAGGGACCAAACTACTGTGTTTTATGTTGTTTACACTAAAATTAACACCTCGACAGGGACGGTTCAATATTATTGGTGGGTTAAAGCCAAAGTTTCAATAAAGAGCTTTAATTTCTTTCCTCAAGAAAAAAAAAAAGCTTTCTTATATATTTTCTATTTTATTTGAAGTCTAGTTTTCTACTTTTTTGAGTTTCAAAGTTATGAATAATTATTTTATAATCGTTTTTTTTTAATAATTTTTTTAATTGATAGTTATACTTAATTTATTCAATCTCTCTTGAGACATTATTGATCTTAAGTATGTTCTTATCAATTTTAATTCAGTAAAACTTTTTTTCGTTAAGGCAACTGTTAAAGAAATATTGTTTGCATTATTTTATAAGCAATATAAATATTTGAAAAGAATCAAATCATTTAGTCTGATTAGTATGATTAGAAGATTATTATCTACTTGTATTATTTTTTTTAGCACTTTTAATTAAAAAAATAAGTCTAAACTATCAAATGAAAGTGACTTTATATTTCAAAAATTAAAATGTTCTCCCTACCTCTAAAGGGCTCTTGCGCCAATTGACTATAAGAAAAAGAGTTTGACTCAATATTCTTGAAGGAATCTTTTAGCTATTAATCTAGCCTTGTATCTATCTACCGAGTCATTTACTTTATGCCTGATCTTGTAAAATTCCAGCCAATGACTTCTTTCCCCGCCGATAATGAGACTAAGTCTTATTATTTTTTTCCTGGGCATTGATTTCTTCTTGCATAACATCTCTCTAGCAAGAATAATTGGAGGCTTCAACAAATAATTCAAGTTCATGAGAAGATTGAACTGAGATGAGGTAAGTTGTTGATGACCGTAGCAATAGTCAAAGGCATTGGAGGGAAGCCGCTTGGGAGGTGGCCTATGCTATTGAAAGCCTAGCTCATCCTAGCATGACATATCTATATCCCTTGATAATGATCATTCCTATTTGATATCATAAATAGGTATGCCTGTCAACCATTTGAATATGCAAGATGGAGGGCAACTTTGGTTTGGAGCTACTCACATTAGGTTACTTTCTCCTCGCCTTGTCGATATAGTAATCATAGAATTAATCGATCCTTTAGCAACATTGCAAGTTAATAATAAAGACTATGCGATAATTAGGATGAAAAGTAATTAATTGAAGACTTCAACTAGATAGTTGGAGTTTGTGCAAGACCTTAATTAAAGAGCATGATTAGTTTGCCAACATGTATGGATCAATTCTCAAAAGCATAAAGGCCTATAATCAGTTTCATAAAATGGGTAAAAACAAATAACAATGAACAAAATTGCATTATTGTATAGCATTTTTGAGTTTGAGGCTATTGTTAGAGATATTCAACTTGTTGCTTAATTTTACTCATTGGAGAAAAGGTTCTAAGAAAATCACTTACAGGAACTTGATTGCAGTCTTTGCAACTAATCAATGCTTAATTTTTCTTTCTTTTTTGACTATTCCATTTTAACAATGACAAAGAACAGAAATTCCAACAATTTTGATATCTGTGTAGCAATGCAGCCAAGGAGAAGTCTCGGAAAAAATGTGCTTCGTATGCAAAAGAAAGAAACCAGTTTAGTCCCACATTGGCAAATAGAGAAGATAGAGGCTGAAGAAGGAAGTATAAAAGTGGGCCGAGTAGGAAGGAGCAACATACTTACCTGGACGGGGTCAATGGATGATCATCAAGATCCATGGCCTAGGCTAGTGACCTCCATTGCACTTTGGAGGGGTGCTCGCCTAAGGTCGGTCCAAGTGGTCGAGCCTACGTCATAATTTGTGGCAGTGGGGGCCTGCGTTCACGCGGCTCCTACCAATTTCTAGTTCAATCTTCTTGGCCCATATCTACTACTGGCCCATGTGTGTTATGCTAGAGAGCCCATCTTTTATCTGGTATGTGTTACAGTCACAGTGGTAAAGCATATGTTTGAAAAGGAATTTTAAGTATGTTAATTTTGTACGGCATAAATTGATATTTTTTGGTTATATATAAATTCTAAGCAAAAAAATCTAGAAGCGGTAGAAATTAGAAAAGGTTCAAAAATTGCTTTAGATTATAATGTTAAATTGTGAAAAACTGAAGTTGGTCTTTTGAAAGGAGTAGTATCAATTATCAAGAGAGCTTCTAAAAAGTTATATAGTAAGATCATTGAAGATAATATAACTAGAAATTTTCTACATATATATATATAATATAATGTATTTAGAACCATATAAATAGGAAAGGTCTTGTGCATTTGAAATCAAAGGCAATTCAAGAAAGCATTTCTTTCATAACCAAGTTCTCTCATCCTAAATCTTCCCTCTCCTTTCAAAAGTTCTCTTTTTTATTTGAATCTTTCAATCTTAATTAACGATCTTGGGCTGGCAGAAGGTTTCCTCAAATTTACTTTTTCTTCTACTATTCTCTATATGATATCAGAGTCATAACCATAAGTTGGTTTCTGAATTTTATTTTAAGATCGGATTAGTGGTAAATTCAATTGATTTTTCTAAATGAATTTAAATGGTTGTGTTAATGGACCGGGGATAAAATTGTTGAACCACTCCAACTAATACAAGATATGAAAGACATGCATAAAGAGAGTCCTATCTAGTTGGAGAGGATTTGTTCCAGTTGTCAATAGGATAACACAAATCTCATGCCGACGGACCTTAAAACAACACCACATGAAAGAAGTGGAAGCAAATTAATGTCAAGGTGGAATTCATCCTAAAGAGATTTCTCCACAACTTGTTCCATCATATGATTATAAGGTGTAAATTAGCTCATGAAATATGGAGAATCCTTAATCGGTTGCTCAACAAGAAAAATGAAGCTCAACTACATATATTGGAGAATGAACTGGCTAACACTACTCAAGATAATTTTGTTATTGCCGAATATCTTTAGAAGATTAATAACTTATGTTTCAAGATTTTTTTATTAAATTCGGATGAGACTATCTTTGAAGCACGAATGATCAAAAATATTATTCATAGTTTGAGGTCAGAGTATATTCTTTTGTTATATCAATTTAAGGAAGGATGAACTCAACAACCATCCTTAAAGGAGTTTGAAAATTTATTATCATTACAAGAGTTAGTCGCCAAGCAAATGCCTGATGTGTTGATCAAACAAGAGGGAAAAAAAAATATTCCTATAGCTAACAAGAGGAATCTTAAAGGTAAGGCAAAAATAAAATTGATATTCAAGAGGGGCGGGGGGATGATGGGTGAATTAACCACTTTTTTGTTTTTAGAAGTTTTGCATTCGACTAATGTAGGCCAGTAGTCAACTTATGATCCTGTAAGGGTTAGTGCCTCCAATAAATGCAGGATGTTATTATCCACCCACATAACATGAAGTTCCTCCAAAATTTCAAGGAACTCAAGGCAGATATCATTTATATCGACAAGAGATTTAATGGTTTATATGTCCTATCTATCGCAAATTCATATATTAAGAAGATGAATAGCAATAATAATACACATCTGTGACATATTGGACTTGAACATATGAGTCATGGTGAAACTAAATCGAGTAAAAGGATCAGATAAAATAAATAATCATGTCTATTAGATCTAATTGATGGCATATGTCGCAAATCTAAGGGACATTGGAAGAAAATGGAGAGAAGCTTCTTGATAGGGATGGGGTTCACTCCTTTCAAACTTCGATTCGATTTTGATTAATCAATAGTTCATATCAAACTTTCTTTGATTCTTTTAAATTTTGATTTGATTTTTTTCTAATGTGATTCTTTGGTATATGCCTTATAAATGGGCTATTTTCTGCTTGTAAAAGAACTGATTTTAAAAAAAAATTCCAAATGGATTACCTTTTGATTGTTTCTTTAAAAAAAGTATAAATTACATAGTTAATCAAACATTCTTACCCTAATTACTAAATATCCCACTACTTTAAAATAATTACATTTATCCCAATAAGTTATAATTACATATTATTAAACGTGGATCCAGCATAATCCCTTAAAAAGTGCCTAAAATCACTCAAACTGTATCCAAAGGCAAACCATTTTCTCTCTCTCAGATTCCTCCCCCCCAATTCACGCATTTAAGCCAGGAATTCAACTTTCTCACGATTTTTCTTCGTTTTTCAAAAAAATTTGGCGCTGCTGGATCAAAAACTTCCATATTTGAGGTTGGTGAAATTCGATTTCAACTTTTATTATAGTTTAGTTCTAAGTTATCTTCATCTATAAGAGCAATTACTGCTACAACAACAAATTCTTTGTTCATTCATGGATAATGAATCAGATAATTCGATAATACTAAGTAACCAACAATGGCCTTCATTTGATTTAGGTATATCTCAAATGGAGAACATTGCAGGGCCTTCTCTGACCTTTGTTCCGGCTGTTAGAGACTTTGAAGAAGAAGATTTTGCAAAAAATAGATCCAAATTTAGAAACGATCCAATCAAAATGAATGAATTGCATCAAAATTTGCAATCAAGAACAAGGGACTCAAACCCAGATGACCAAATCCACAAAGTTAAAGTTCCAGATTGCAGAGTTCAGGTAAGAACTCGTAGTTATCAAAGATTCTTTTCATTTATCCAAGGTAACATGTATTCAACATAACATGTATCCAAGGCTAACTGTGATTAGCGTGTATCCTAGACTAATGTTATTTATTGTTGAGATCTTGTTAACATGTTCCTGCTGTTAGAGACTTTGAAGAGGAAGATTTTGCAGAAAATAGATCCAAATTTAGAAACGATCCAGTTAAATTGAATGAATTACGTCAAAATTTGCAATCAAGAAGAAGGGACTCAAACCCAGATGACCGAATCCCCAAAGTTAAATTTCCAGATCGTCAAGTTCAGGTAAGCACTCGTACTTATCAAAGATTCTTTTCATGTATCCAAGGTAACATGTATCCAAGGCTAATTATGATTAGCGTATATCCTAGACTAATGTTACTTGTTGTTGAGATCCTGTTATCATCTGGGTTAACTTGGGGGATTTGATCATCTGGGTTTGGATTTTGTTGATTAGGGGTATCCTCAATTTATTACCATGTATCCTGGGTTCTTTTTTCATGTATCCGAGTATACCTATATCTCGCTGAGGTTTAAATGTGTATCCTTTGTTATAGTTAAGTTTACATCAAGATAATGTAACATGTATCCAAGGTTAGTTCATGTTTAACGTGTATCTAATACTAATGCTACCTGCTTTTGAGATGTTGGTAACATGTATCCTCAATACAGTTACCATGTATCCAAGCTCATAATCATGTATCCAATGTTACCAATGTATCCAAATATACATATAGCTCTTTGCTGTTTAAATGTGTATCCAAGGATATTTGAGATCTAATATTACCTGTATCCAATATTATGGAGTTAGTTGCTAATTTGATTACGATCCGAGACCACACACATTACGATCCGAGACCACACACATATATGACTCGTACATGGCAGTCGGGCACAAAGCTGTTGTGCTGGCAAAAATACAAAAGTTTGCCACCTGTTGCCTGTTTGGTTGTCGCTAAGCGACTTTTATGAGAACACTGATCGCACTGACTGGCTAAAACTGGAAGCATACAGTGGAAAAACAGACGAGAATTCATTTGAAATTCATTGGGTCAGTGACATAGTTCAACAAGAAGGCGGAAGTATGTACATATCTTTTGTCTTTTTTTTAAAATACATTATCATAATTAATGATTAAAATAGTCATTTTCTCACACATTTACATATGTTTAGGGATTGTGGAGTCTATGTAGCATCATTTGCGGAGTTTTTGAGTGATGGAGAACAGATTCCCGCCTCCAACTTTGATGTAAAACTTCAGCGTGTCAGATATGGTGCACTTTTATGGAATTACGACGGTCCTAAAGCGAGTTCTGGTTCAATCAATGACAATGACTGTCGCGCCCTATTTTGAACTGGCCAAAATATGTTTGCAACATCCGGCTCTTCTACCTGATTTTGAATAGGGTTTAGAGTCGCCACCTAATCTTTTTTGGAAAAATTAGTAAAATCATTTGTTAATGTAAAACTCTGTTTTTAGTCTGCGAAAACCGATGAAATTCTAGGTAAGAGTTTTGGTTACTCGAGGGGAAGATATTAAGCATCCCTCAGAGCCTATCCGAAGATAGTCCTTAAAACTTAGCTTTAGAAAAATATTTAGGGATATTTGTTTAGCACTACTTATTAAAAGAAAAATATTTTTAGAGGATGTAATTTTAAATTAAAAAAGAGTAAATTAAAATCATTTCTTGTGTTTAAAAGAAAGTATGAGGTATATAAAAGTAAAAAAATATATGTATACAAAAAGCGGTATAAGATGTAAATATAATTTAAAGAGTAAAAATATAATACTTTAAAATAGTATAATATATAAAAGTGTAGTAGAGTACATATGCATGTAAATAATATATGTGTAGTAATTAAAAAAAATAGTGTGCATAAAGAGTATGTATACAATGTGTAATAAAATAATAACTTATAAACATGTGTATATGTAGTAAAAAATAGTATGTGGTAAAAATAGGTGTGGATATGCGTGTGTGTAAAATAATATGAGTGTAAAAAATATATATGTATGTCAATATGCTCGTATGTATGTATGTAAAAATAAGTATATGTACAATACAAAATAATACAATTGTAATATATATGTGGTAAAGTATATAGAATATAATGGCAATGTAAAAAATATGTTTGTAAACGTAATAATATATATACCTCCTCATACTTGCAATTTTCTTTTGGAGAATATTCTGAAATGAGATAACTTTGCGTCAAAATTTTTATACAAATAATATTAGTAAAATTGAGTTGACAATCCGTTTTTGCAAAAATTGATAAGCAGATTTTAAAAAAAGTCATTTTTTAGCTTCTCATTTCTAAGTTTTGCCTGACGATATAGAAACAACTAATAGTGGAAGAAACACGTTATTCTTAATAAAAGGTACAGCTCCTTAAATTTAAGAATGAAAAGAAAGAAATGTCTATTTTTGATTTTTCTAAAGTAACCCTGTGTTAGAAAATGGTGACATGATAATTGTTATATTTTTAAAGAAAACAATAAACACTTAATACTTAAGGAGAGGGAGAATCCACAAAGGTGGCTATGAGCCTGTACGAAATCACACAAAGGCACATACAAAGTTAGCAAATAACAATGTCAACAATAATAATAAATATAAAGGACGGAGAGAACTAAGAAATGTTGGGTTCTTTGATAGCCCAACTCCTAATACTTGACTCCGAATGCGCGTGTATTCTCCTAATAGCTGCTGACCCAAAAGTTTTTGGGTCATAAATGAGTTTCAAAATGAGAACTCCAGCTCTCCGGTCGTGCCATGAAACAAAGAAAGAGTAAAGGAATTAGAGGCTAATCAAACACTTGAAAAGAAAACAACATATTAACAAAAATATATTTAACCAACTAATATAGAAAAGATGTGATCCTTTACTGACACAGGCCCCTTTATAAATATAAAGGATCAGGCCACTGTAATAAATCAGAATTACATAGTCACTGAGATGCCCAAGTTGATAATTATCACTCCTTATTTACACCGCTGCAAACAAACCATCACAAAGCTTGTACCATGTTTGAGAGTAAATTTTGTAAGTAGTTTTTTTTCATAGAGATATAAGAAATGACAAGATATATTTCTAAAAAAAAAAACTTTTTTCATACTTAGTAGAAAACTGGAAAAAAAAAGAGGTAAACATGCTATCTTACTCTTCCCAATACAATCACTCATCTTTCATAACTGCCCAATTGTAACAATAGCCATATTTCACATTTGTATACTTAGTAAAGCCAACAAACAAGATTAGTTTCTAAAGGAAAGTTAAGAATTTAACCAATTTTTGCTTGTGTTGGCAGATTCTTAGCCATTTTGAACTATCAAAATCCCAACAAGGACACCACCCCATTGAGTTGTTTATACAAGTC
Source organism: Jaltomata sinuosa (assembly GCA_003996215.1). Lineage (NCBI taxonomy): Eukaryota > Viridiplantae > Streptophyta > Magnoliopsida > Solanales > Solanaceae > Jaltomata > Jaltomata sinuosa. The sequence goes on from QJPP01001077.1 coordinate 338,455, forward strand.
CAAACTCACTCGACTAATACAATTTACACAACCGACTAAGAAAGCAAGAGAGGGAGCGGTTGGGGTTCATGTAAATGGTTCGAACAAGATGGAACACTACACCATAATTTTGTAGGCATAAACTTATTATATCCTTTCCAGTTAGCTTTTCAATTTCAGAAAAATTGTCGAGGAAGGAGACAAGTTTTAGTTTAGTTCTCAAGAGATTACACCTTTCGAATAACTAAATCAAACCTTAAGACTGAACATCACATGCTTTAACCTGAAGAAAACAGTCCTACGTGTGAGCTGGTACCATACTCTTATTCCAACTTAATTAACTTAAAGCTAGGTGATCAATATATATATGCAAGCCTTTAGAACGATTACACATGTGTATATACAAACTCTCAACCGCTCCCTCTCTTGCTTTAAGTTATGCCTACAAAATTATGGTGTAGTGTTCCATCTTGTTCGAACCATTTACATGAACCCCAACCGCTCCCTCTCTTGCTTTCTTAGTCGGTTGTGTAAATTGTATTAGTCGAGTGAGTTTGGAGTTGTATAAACAACTCAATGGGGTGGTGTCCTTGTTTGGATTTTGATAGTTCAAAATGGCTAAGAATCTGCCAACACGAGCAAAAATTGGTTAAATTCTTAACTTTCCTTTAGAAACTAATCTTGTTTGTTGGCTTTACTAAGTATACAAATGTGAAATATGGCTATTATTACAATTGGGCAGTTATGAAAGATGAGTGATTGTATTGGGAAGAGTAAGATAGCATGTTTACCTCTTTTTCTTGTCATTTCTTATATCTCTATGAAAAAAAACTACTTACAAAATTTACTCTCAAACATGGTACAAGCTTTGTGATGGTTTGTTTGCAGCGGTGTAAATAAGGAGTGATAATTATCAACTTGGGCATCTCAGTGACTATGTAATTCTGATTTATTACAGTGGCCTGATCCTTTATATTTATAAAGGGGCCTGTGTCAGTAAAGGATCACATCTTTTCTATATTAGTTGGTTAAATATATTTTTGTTAATATGTTGTTGTCTTTTCAAGTGTTTGATTAGCCTCTAATTCCTTTACTCTTTCTTTGTTTCATGGCACGACCGGAGAGCTGGAGTTCTCATTTTGAAACTCATTTATGACCCAAAAACTTTTGGGTCAGCAGCTATTAGGAGACTACACGCGCATTCGGAGTCAAGTATTAGGAGTTGGGCTCTCAAAGAACCCAACATTTCTTAGTTCTATCCGTCCTTTATATTTATTATTATTGTTGACATTGTTATCTGCTAACTCTGTATGTGCCTTTGTGTGATTTCGTACAGGCTCATAGCCACCTTTGTGGATTCTCCCTCTCCTTAAGTATTAAGTGTTTATTGTTTTCTTTAAAAAATAATAATTATCATGTCACCATTTTCTAACACAAGGTTACTTTAGAAAAATAAAAAATAGACATTTCTTTCTTTTCATTCTTAAATTTAAGGAGATATACCTTTTATTAAGAATAACGTGTTTCTTCCACTATTAGTTGTTTCTACATCGTCAGGCAAAACTTAGAAATGAGAAGCTAAAAAATGACTTTTTTTAAAATCTGCTTATCAATTTTTGCTAAAACGGATTGTCAACTCAATTTTACTAATATTATTTGTATAAAATTTTTGTAAGAATTGGCCCAAATATGTATAGGTAAATTAATTTGTAAGAAGATCCATTTTTTCCCAATAGTTTTTCACTTAATTAATATAATGATGCTTCTTTTATCCTAATTAATTTTTCAATACATATATATATGACTTAAAATAACTTTAATACGCGTAATTGCAATTCATAATTAATAAAACTATATATTTGAAATATTATAGCGATACGACAAAATTTATTTAGAGTTTGATATAAAAGTTACTATACTAATATCTTATTAAAAATGGCGAAAAGAATGAGCTATAAAATATTTTTGGGGTGATTTTATAAGATACAATATCATTAGTTATTATTATTCCATACATAGAAAGTAAAGGAAATAATATATATTATTATTATTATTAATATAAAAAGTAAAGGAAATCATTTTTAAAAATGATTATTGGTGCAAAAATTTATTTAAAACTAATATAAAAATAAGAAAATTATTTTGGAAAAGTCCTCGGGACTAAGAAGCATAGAAACAATTAATTATGAGAAAAAGGAGAGCCAAAATTGGGTGTCAACAACTTGCCCCTTTTCGAACAGAGATGATGAAAGAGTCTTTGGGCGAAGATGTTGATGTAAAGCCAATTTTGTCTCGACCGAAAAAAAGAATGATATTTAAAAGTACGCTCCCAGAAGGAGAAGAATGGTGAGCTAGAGTCAACATGACTGTGATTATGAATTCGACCGAACTCTGATCTCCGAGTTGCCTACATATCTCGGGTTTCACGAGAATCAGGCCGATGTAGTTCAAAATTTTTGAGAGGTCCTCAAAATTTTGCCCAGTGCTGGTTTTACGATGACACTGGTATTTCCTGGAATAAAGAGGAAGATGATCTTGGCACGAATGGAGTGGGTACGGGCATGCTCGAAGTTGAGCTGCCTACATATCCCTAAGGAAACGGGAATCAGGGCGGTTGTAGTTCTGAATGGAGGATTATGGTAAATTATGAGGCAGTCCTCAAAATTTGCCCCAGTGTATGATTTATGGTTGACACTGGTCTCTTAGTTGAGCTTGAAAAGAGTTTTATGGAATTGAAGGTAGATTATTTCCTAGATGACAATAACCTTTTCAGGATGGGTGCATTTTCACAGCCTCCCGATTATAAATGTGGTGCACAACACACCCATAAACGAGACTCTACTAGGTGCATCTCGCATCCCTATAAGATCACATCGAATTGTTGGATGGAGGTAGTCCCTTTAATATCCTCTAGTGAGAATTCTAGGAGATGAGTAAAAGGGTATCGATGCTTGCGAGAGCAGGTGTACTCTAATTTAGAAATATGAACGACTGATTGTAGGAATTGGAGTCGGAGTGCTAGTCTTGAAACTCTGGCTTGTGAGTTTGGTATTCCTCATCAAGCATTGCCTCAATCGCTCCTTAGAGGTAGTTCCACGTTGTAGTGTGTTGTCCTACAAAACAGGTAAAAAAGGGTTATAAAGTATCTGTTGAGGCTCAAAACTGTAAATTAAAATTGTAATGTAAAGAGTAGAGTGTAGATATCCAAACGATCGTTGACGTCTCCATTTTGCGGAGTGGATGTAATGTAGGTGAAATAACTTGGGAAGTAAAGCCTCCGGCTGGCGGGCGACACTTAAAAAGTAAAGCCTCTCGACTGGCGGGGAAACACTTGTAAAGTAAAGCCTATCGACCGGCGGGGCAACACTGTAAAGTAAATCCTCTCGACTGGCGGGGAAATCTTGTAAAGTAAAGACTCTCGACTGGCAGGGCAATACTTGGGAAGTAAAGTCTCCATCTGGTGAATCAGCCGTGACATCTCCATTTGGTGGAGCGGTCTTTAATGCAAAAATGAGGATGTTGATAGCATGCATGCTTATGATTGATGGAGTTATGATGATGTTTGCTATGATGCAACCTCCGATTGGCGGAGTATGTTTTGCTTGCTAATATACATTTCTCTGATTTGGCAGAGTGTCGCTTGCTTGCTTATGTATAGGCTCCAATCGTCAGAGCGTCGTCATGTTTGCTTATGTACAAGCTCCAATCGGCAGAGCGTCATTTTGTTTGCTTATGTACAAGCTCCAATCGTCAGAGCGTCATTTTGTTTGCTTATGTACAAGATCCAATCGGTAGAGCATCGTTTTGTTAACTTATGTACAAGCTCCAATCGGCAGATCATCATTTTGTTTGCTTATGTACAACCTCTAATTGGTGGAGTTTGATGAAGTCAATCAGCATTCTCCGATTGGCGGAGTTATTTGACGCAATTAGATGGCAATCTCTGATTGGCGGAGTTATTTGGAAAGAGATAAACTATCCTATTTTCCTATCAGAGCTTTTTATCTTCGATACTTGATTCGGATCTCGGACGCACCTGCAAAGACATAAATGAAAACCTTTTAAGAATTGTAAGAATCGGGATAAAGTATTTTATAATAGAGTAGGGGAAGAATATTCGGCTTATGGTGTCGTGATAGACGAATGATTTCTCCAATCATGTCCATGAGCTTGACTTGACATCATCCTGTCTTGATTCCTGTTTTCCTGCGCTCAAAGAAAAATTCTTAGTTTTGGGAGGGGTGTTGATTTGTGTCGGCTTGTGGACCCTGGCCTTGCCGTTAGATTTCTTCAAAATCTTATCAGCCGCTCGTGATTTCCTATCCCAGAGACTCGGTAGGTGGATCCCTTCAAAACCTCCTCGGTTTCTCGTGACTTCCTATTTTGGAGACTCAGTAGGTGGAAAGGCAGTAAAATATTTTGAATATATATATATATATATATATATATATATATATATATTTTTAGAAAAATAAGTATATTTTGTATATACTAGGCGTATATATATAGTGATTATTCATCGTTCCTTAGATTATGACATGTTCCAAAATCCAATCGATTTTTCCCATTTGTTGAGGACGTCCAAATGTACTCTTCTCGTAGCTTCAGCTTCTGGTGACGCTTCTCTATCTCTTTGTAGATGTTGTGATCACTCTGAAGGTATGTTACAAATAAAAGGGGGGGAGGTTTATCCTAAGGGTATGACCGAACCTTTTAGGTTGCCTACGTATCCCCAAATAGGAATCAGGTCTATACGTAGTTCGAGGATATCAAAGAAGGATGAAAATATGTAATGCATTGACCGAGCCTGACTCAGGCTGCCTATGTATCCAAGTGGAATCAAGTCAGAACGTAGTTCAAGTACATTAGGAAATGGAAAATATAAAATGCATTGACCGGGCCTGACTCAGGCTGCCTACGTATCCAAGTGGAATCAGGTCAGAACGTAGTTCAAGTACAATAGGTGAAATGGAAAATATAAAGGGACCGAATCCGACGAGGATTGCCTACGTATCCCACCGAGGGAAATCAGGTCAATCGTAGTTCTGAATACATGAAAGATGATGTTTTTGGTTTTTCTAAGGGAGACCGGACCTGATATGGGTTGCCTACGTATCCCGCCGTGGGAAGTCAGGCTAATACGTAGTTCTGGTTACATTAGAAAAAATGCAAAAAGTACAAGGAAATAACAACTAGTCCTACTGTCTTCAAATGTAGTACTTCTTGATAGCGTCTGAATTGATCGGCTTTGTGCTTACTGTGCCATCCATTTCTGCAAGGATTACAGCTCCGCCTGAGAGCACTCGGTGAACCATGTAAGGACCTTGCCAATTTGGCGCAAATTTACCCTTAGCTTCATCTTGGTGAGGGAATATTTTCTTTAATACTAATTGCCCTGGTGTAAATCGTCGAGGCTTGACATTCTTGTTGAACGCTTTGATCATTCTGTTTTGATAGAGTTGACCGTGACAGACTGCATCCAGTCTCCTCTCATCAATGAGCATCAACTGTTCAATCCTGCTACGAACCCATTCCGCGTCTTCCAAACCAACCTCTTGGATGATTCTTAGGGAAGGTATTTCCACTTCTGCGGGTATTACTGCTTCCGAACCGTAGACCAACATGTAGGGGGTTTCCCCAGTGGATGTTCTGATTGTGGTGCGATAGCCGAGCAAAGCATATGGTAGCTTCTCATGCCATTCTCTGTTACTATCTACTATTTTCCTTAGGATCCTCTTGATATTCTTGTTCGCGGCCTCAACTGCTCCATTCATTTGTGGTCGATATGCTGTGGGGTTCCGGTGAGAGATCTTAAAATTTTCACAAGTCTCTTTCATGAGATCACTATTAAGATTGACCCCGTTGTCTGTTATGATTGATTCTGGAATTCCAAACCGATAAACTATGTTATTGCGGACGAAATCTGCTACCACCTTCTTAGTTACTGCCTTGTGCATTGAAGCTTCAACCCATTTTGTGAAATAGTCGATAGCTACCAGGAGGAAATGGTGTCCATTTGATGCGGGAGGATCTATGGGTCCAATTACATCCATGCCCCAAGCAGCAAATGGCCATGGGGAACCCATCACATTGAGCTCGTTTGGCGGAACTCGTATGAAGTCACCATGAACTTGACACTGATAACATTTTTGTACATACCGGATGCTATCCCTCTCCATAGTCATCCAAAAGTATCCAGCTCTCAAAATCTTCTTTGCCAAAGTGAATCCATTTATGTGGGGTCCACATGTCCCTGCGTGAATTTCCTCTAACAGTCTTGTCGCTTCTGTTGCATCGACACACCTTAGTAATCCCAAATCCGGGGTTCTCCTATACAAGATTTCTCCGTTAAGGAAGAAATGATTGGCCATTCTCCTTAAAGTTTGCTTCTGCTTGCTACTGGCATTTTCAGGATATTCTCCTGCTTCGAGCAACCTTCTAATGTCATGGTACAATGGCTTTCCATCAAGCTCTTCATCTACATGAAAATATACGCGTGTTTATCACGTATCTCCACTTCAATAGGGTCAATGTAATTCTTGTCCGGGTGCTGGATCATTGAGGACAGAGTAGCCAAAGCGTCAGCAAACTCATTTTGAGCCTGAGGGACATGTTTGAACTCAATCTTCGTGAACCTTTTGCTTAGCTCCTTTACACATTTCAGATAAGGAAGGATCTTGACATTCTTGGTGGCCCACTCTCCTTGTACCTGATGAACTAATAGGTCAGAATCACCTATTACCAAAAGCTCTTTGATGTTCATATCCACAGCCATCCTAAGTCTGAGAATACATGCTTCATATTCTGCCATGTTGTTTGTGCAAGAAAATCTAATCTTGGCTGAGATTGGGTAGTGCTGACCCGTTTCTGAAACCAAGACTGCTCTAATTCCGACTCCTTTGAAATTTGATGCTCCATCGAAGAACAATCTCCATCCATCATATGACTCTGAGATGTCCTCTCCTGCAAAAAATACTTCTTCATCGGGGAAGCAGGTCATGGCGGTTCATAATCTTTATCCACCGAATTTTCTGCGAGGTGATCGGCCAAAGCTTGTCCTTTGACGGCCTTCTGTGTCACGTACACGATATCGAACTCACTCAGCAAAATCTGCCACTTTGCTAGTTTCCCTGTAGGCATTGGTTTCTGGAAGATGTACTTGAGTGGATACATTCTTGAGATCAAGTACGTGGTGTACGCCGATAGGTAATGCCTCAATTTTTGTGCAATCCAAGTCAAAGCGCAACACGTTCGTTCTAACAAGGTATATCTTGCCTCATATGGTGTAAACTTCTTGCTCAAGTAGTAAATAGCTTGCTCTTTCTTTCCCGTGTCATCGTGTTGTCCTAACACACATCCAAATGCTCTATCCATGACGGATAGATACAGTAGCAATGGTTTTCCGGGCTCTGGTGGAACCAATATTGGTGGTTTGGACAAGTACTCCTTGATTCTATCAAAAGCTCTTTGGCATTCCTCCGTCCATTCTGTGGCGGCATCCTTCTTTAGTAACTTGAATATGGGTTCACAGATTACTGTGGACTGAGCTATGAAACGACTGATGTAATTGAGTCTTACCAAGAAGCTCATCACATCCTTCTTGGTCCTGGGGGGAGGTAACTCTTGAATCGCCTTGATTTTTGATGGATCCAATTCTATGCCTTTCCTGCTGACAATGAACCCTAGTAGTTTTCCGGCAGGAACTCTGAATGCGCACTTCGCTGGATTCAATTTCAAATTGTATCTCCGCAACTTCTCAAAGAACTTCTGTAAATCCTCTAGATGGTATCAACTCTTTTTGGACTTGATAATGACATCATCTACGTACACTTCAATCTCCTTGTGAATCATATCATGTAAGAGGGTAGTCATGGCCCTCATATAGGTTGCGCCATCATTTTTGAGTCCAAATGGCATCACTCTATAGCAATACACTCCCCATGGAGTAATAAATGTTGTGTTCTCTGCATCATTTTCATTCATCAGAATTTGGTGATATCCTGCAAAGCAATCGACAAACGATTGCAACTCATGCTTTGCGCAATTGTCGATGAGTATATGAATGTTTGGGAGAGGAAAATCATCCTTGGGACTAGCTTTATTAAGATTCCGATAGTCTACACATATCCTGATTTTCCCATCCTTTTTTGGCACTGGCACGATGTTGGCCAACCATGTAGGGTAATTTGTGACCCTGACAACATTTGCATCGATCTGCTTTGTTACCTCCTCCTTGATTCTTAAACTCAAATACGGCTTGAACTTCCTCATCTTTTGCTTCACCGGCGGGCAAGCAGGATCAGTTGGTAACTTATGTGAGACGATATCGGTGCTTAATCCTGGCATATCATCATAGGACCAAGCAAACACATCAATATATTGCTTGAGCAATTCAATTAATTCTAGTTTTCTTTCGTCTTCCAAGTGTATGCTGACCCGTGTTTCTTTCACTATTTCTTCATTTCCTAAGTTGACAACCTCAGTTTCGTCCATATTGGGCTTTTTCTGACTTTCAAGTTGTTCAATATCCTGAGGAAGATTTTCAGGCATCATGCTTTCATCGTATTCTTCATAGTCCTGCTCACGGCTCGTACCTCGCTCAATGGATTCGTTACATGTCATAACCGTTGTACGATGATTTTTACTAATATTAGCACTGAAAAGTATGAAAGGTGAGTAAAAATAAATAGTTATTTTAAACAATCGAAAGATAAATTTTAAGTAAAATAAAGACTTTTTATTAAAAAGCAATCTAGTTTTTTTAGAAGAGGCGAGTAGCAAAAAGGGGCTTAGGCATGATTCAAGCCTCAATTGATCATGCAAAAACATTTTGAAATAAAACTACATTTCCACACTACTAGGACTCCTGTCGAAATAGGGATGGGCTGATGGTCCAGTTCTGCAAGACTTCTCCAGGCTCGGCATCACGGATGGTCAGCTTCTTGATATCTTTCTCCAGTCTATTGTCGGTCATGGCCACGAATAGATTTCCTATTCCATCAATGACATCTTCATCAACTGCTTCATCTGGGATTGTGACTTGTCCTGGCACGAACACTACTGCCCCAAACTTTGTGTTGTGGACTCCTCCTGAAGTAGGCTTATATCCTAGCCCGGCGGTACCCTTCTGATGTTTCAGCTGGATTGGTTCAATTATACAGTCAGCCTTAGGTCTGAGCCCTGTCTTTGGTTGATACCCATATTTCAACATCTCAGACGCAACCATCTTCGCTGCTCTCGACATCTCCACATCTACAGGCTCTACTTGCTCATCAATTCTTACAGCTTGCATGATCTCCAGAGCATGGAAAGCGGCTCCATCCAATTTTTCGGTGACTGGAACAGAATTCACGAAATAGATGGGGTGACTGAGCTCCCCGTGAATGGTAACTTCGGTGCGACCCCACTCGAACTTCACACACTGATGGAGCGTAAAGGGAACTGCTCTTGCCATATGGACCCATGGCCTTCCTAGTAACAAGTTATAGTTGGACGATAAATCCATCACTTGAAATAAGATGGGGAATTCAGCTGGACCTACTTGCAATGTGAGATAGATTTCTCCAATGAAGCTTCTCTGTGCGCCATCAAAAGCTCTCACCTTCACACGACTTTCCCTTATCTCTCCCATATTCACACCTAAATCTCTCAACGTGGTGAAAGGGCAGATGTTGCATCCAGAACCACCGTCGATCAAAACTCTAGTCATGATCTTATCACAGCACTTGACCGCGATGTGAAGTGCTTTGTTGTGACCAACCTCTTCTGTCGGTAGTTCATCATCATGGAAAGAGATTGTGTTCACTTCCACCATTCTTCCAATTGCTGCAGCCAATGTGTCACTCGTAGTCTCTTTTGGTATGCTAACTCCGCTCAGAACTTGTACTAAAGCATTCCTATGGGCTTCAGAACTCATTAGCAAGGACATAATGGAAATGTGGGCTGGTGTCTTCATTAGTTGTTCCTCGACTGAGTAATCTTTAGACTGCATCTTCTTCCAAAATTCTGCGGCTTCTGCATCAGTAACATTCTTCTTTGGATTTTGTTCTTTCCCAGGAACCCCTCGATTTAGATCCTCCGGGGCATAACACCTTCCTGACCTGGTCATTCTGTGAGCCACAGCAGCGTCTATCATCTTGCCCTTGGCTACCGTCCGATAGTCCCATAGGACTGCTTTAGTGTCATAGTCCGGTTTTCCAGTGGCTATAGTGGTTACCACAACTCTCGGCAGGTAGGTTTGAACAGTCAAAGGCTCTCTCAACTGAACTGTGATAAAAGGTTGTGCTGGAGATGTGGCGGTAACTTCTTCTGTGTTCCAGACAGGCACGATAGCTCCTTCCAGGTCATACTCTTCCTCCAGGGTAATCATGTTGACTCCTTGATTCTCATGATCTGGTAGAGGGTTGTTGTTCACATTCGAAGGAGTAGCGGTGCATTTGATTACTCCTTTTTTGATAAGAGACTCGATATGGTTCTTCAAGACAAAACACTCTTCCGTGTCATGTCCTTGAATTCCTGAGTGGTATGCACATCGCTTGTTTCCATCAAAGCTTCGTGGTATCGGATCAGGGATTCTTCCCTCAACCGGCTGCAACAAACCTTCTACTCTCAGCCTTTCAAACAATTGATCCAAAGGCTCAGCAATAGGAGTGTAGGTGCGGGTATTTCTGGCTTTAAGATTAGGACGTGGTCTTGGTGCATATGCTGGTCTATTTTGGTGAACTGGAGTTTGGACCGGGGCATATGGCATCGGTGGATTTTGGTGTGCTGGAGCTCGAGGTGGATTATAGTGTGGCTGGGTACTATATACTGGAACATGTGCGATAATTTGGGAGTTGTTAGGGTATCGGTGGGATGATCCTCCGTGCTGGTAGTAAGGTATGACGGCTGAGACGTCTTCCTTCTTCTTCTTGATACCACCAATGGAACCTGACTTTATGGCCTTACTTGTGGCTTGCAATGCGACCATAGACTGAATTTTTTTGTACTTAATACCTTCCTCAATAAAGTCTCCCATCTTGACCAAGTCTGCGAACTTTTGGCCCATCATTGACATCATCTTGTCGAAGTAAACACCTTCCTGAGCTGGGATAAAGTACTTGGAGAGTTCATTTTCATCCAGTGGGGGTTGGATATGAGCAGCCTCAGTCCTCCATCGCCATGAATATTCTTGAAACGATTCAGATGGCTTCTTTTGTATGTTGGCAAGTGAGAATCTGTCTTGAGTGATTTTGGTATTAAATCTGAAGCGACTCATGAAATCTTCGGCATTTCTTGCCAATCACACCATTTGCGAGGGTCTTGGCGAGTGTACCAAGTCATAGCTTCTCCCGACAGACTTCGAATGAACAGTTTCATCCTCAACTTCTCGTTCCTTCCTACGCCGACCAGCTTGTCGCAATAGGCTCTTAGGTGTGCGTGAGGATCGCCCTTCCCATCAAATACATCAAATTTTGGTGGTTTGTACCCAACTGACATATCGATGTCTGGGTGGATGCATAGGTCATCATAGTCCAGACTCTCGGTTCCCCTGGTGACTTGCATGTTTTTAAATGCCCTTTTCAAACTTTCAAGTTGAGCTGCTATCGATCTCTCTTCATTTGGCCGGACATCCCTCTCCAATCCCAAGTACTGATCGACCTCATATGGTACTTTGACAGTCGTGGATATTGTGAAAGTAGGAGCTTCAGTAGCATATACCGGTGGCACATGTATTTCGCAAGTGACATGTGCCTCAGGTATGTGCTGCATTATTGGGTGAATTGGAACAGTGAAGTTCTGAGTAAGCAAGGAAAGATTAGGTGCAGCCCTAACAGCGGGTGGATGAGCAAGTAGATCTTGAGCATAAGTGGGAACAAGTGGTGTTTGCTTAGGCGTGTTTGTTAAGTTGGCGGGAGTGACCGGATGTAACTCAGCATTTGGCAATTGGAATTGAGCGGGGAAGGTAGCAGCTGTAAGCTTAGTCAAGTCCCGCACTTGGCATAGTTCTTCCTTCAGGATCTCAATATCTTGTGCCATGTTGGCCATTTGTTCGTCATTTTGAGTATCTATCAGTTTTCAGGAACTTTCGGCACCATCTACCGGTACCATCGAGGCATTGTTAGATTCTTCACTCATTTTTCCTTTAGATCGGAGGTTGTATTGCGATTCCGCCAGTTTGCAAATTGACACAAATCAACTTTCTTTGGGGGGTTGATAATAAACATAAATAAAAGAAAAGAAAAGAAAAAGGAAACTATGTTAGTTCGGGAAATGTTGGAATATATAACAAATATATACGCCAAGTTGGCGATATTCACACAAAAGCGTCCTAATATGGAGCCTCGTTTCGTCAGAGGTAGGCCTACATTGCATACATTTTGATAGTAAATGATCCACTTTGAACACATTTAGAGATTTGGGATAACGTAACTTTGATTTAGCAGAAGGTGGCTTCAAAAACTTACAAAAGATAGGCCGATGGGAGCCTGAAAATGAAAGACATGGGATGGCCACTAGGGCATACATGAGGATGGGTCGGGAGGCACTTTTGGGGAATATGAAAGAGGTACAATGAGAAAAGATAACCTAAGGCCACGTAGGACCGTCATCATTATCATCCTGTGGTGCTGGATGATATTCTGGAGATCCAGCGGGATGATGATGCCTGGGCTCTGAGTCTGTCTCTATCATCCCTCCATCGTTAGGATCATAAAAGATGGAGCCGGTTCCAGAAGCCTCTTCGGGGTCTTCTTCCATCTCTTCCTCAGGGTCTTCTTCCGGATCCTCTTCCGGGTCTTCCTCCATTTCTCCCTCTGGATCTTCTTCTGGATCTTCCTCTGGATCTTCTTCCGGATCCTCCTCCAGGTCTTCCTCCATTTCTTCCTCTATCTTCGTTATCAAATAATTGATGGAGTCTGGACATCGGCTGGACATCGGTGTTGTGATCTCCATGTGGGGAAGCACTTCTTCCCTAACCCATTTGACCCATTGGACATCTGCCAAATCTCTGAATCATTCTGCGCTTGGTTGAGCCAAGTGGCTCACAGTAGTACGCCAAGCATAGTATTTCGGCGTGCACCATCTGTCTCCTCCCATGTGTAATGTGATCATGTAATCCTATTCAGCTTGCAGGTTCATCATTCGTACCGTTGGGATCACGGCACCATAACCATCCCCATGAACCGCCATGATTAACCATAATGGTATGTCCTGGACAAGGCCGAACTGTCTTAAAACTCGAAGAGGCGCATATGGCTGGATGCCTCCTAGTCCGATCAACTCGATGAAGTACAAGTATCGAGTTCTGATGAAGGCCAATTCTGTCATCCAGGGATACCTCCACTGGATGAAATCTCTGGTAAGATTGATCAAAAATTTGCGCCACTCTTCTTCTCCAGTGGGTGCATATGTCCAATACCTCATGCGTTCTTTATGAGTCTGAATCCTACTGCGTGTGTCAATACAGTAATCCATTTGTGGGTGGCGGCGATAGAAGTGTTCTACAGCACAAATTTGCAATAATAAATTGCAGCATCCAAAATAATTATGTCCTCGTATGCATGCAGATAACGACCGAAATATCTCGGCAAGGATCATGTGTACCAAGGTAAGTCTCTGCGGCTCTGCAAAGATGTTCATCACTATCGGTAGGATATTGAGGTCGATGCAATGAAATCTCATCGAAAAGATCATAGCTCCCAAGAAGGCCAACACAAAGACCCTAGGTCGAATATATACCCATTGTCTACGGGTACAGGCGAATTCACCTTGATGTTCGTCATAGCTCTCGAGACGACCGTATCTTTCAAAAAGGAAATCCAGCTTCACCTTCCCGCCTTCCACATTTCTCAATGATGGAAAAATGTGTAACCCTAAAAGCTTCAGAAAATCTGCCCTTTTTATGGGTGATGGGAGTACCGACACTTTTTCCCTCAGTGGTAGTTCAGCAAAATTACTAATCTCCTCCAAGGTAGGAGTGATTTCAAAATCCAAAAATCTGAAAGTCACAGTGGTTGGTTCCCAAAATTTCATCAATAAAGTGGTGAGGGTTTTGTCAGCTTGGACCCCCATAAGTGATAACTAAGCCCCCAAATGCTCTCGTACTTCATCCCCATGTGCTACGCGGATGTTTTGCCACCATTTTTTTAGGTTGTCAGGTGCTGAGATAATCATCTGGATTTGAGAGTGGACTGAACAACTGCGAGATGGCACACTAACCTAATTGCACCGACTCTGAAACTAAGGAATCCAAAAGAAGGTATGGGGGGGCATAAAACCCTCCGCGTGTACCACAGTGTGTGAAATGTGTACGGCCAAAGACTCGATAGAGAAATGCAAGTGAGAAAGCAGTAACAAGTAGTGTTTATCAAACAAATAAGGAACACAAGTTTGGATTTGGCTTGCGTCCTTTCAAACAAATAAAGATATAAACATAAATAAAGCAAATAATGTACTGCAAATAAACAAATATCCCAAATAACATTCATAAACTAAGCATGCTAAGGTAAAAACATAAGTTAGGTCCCCAGCAGAGTCGCCATTATGTCGCGCCCTATTTTGAACTGGCCAAAATATGTTTGCAACATTCGGCTCTTCTACCTGGTTTTGAATAGGGTTTAGATTAGAACTTACCTTAACAGTGAATTCTCAAGCTTATTTAATCATGTTCAAGACTCAAGTTACAACTTTTATATTCATGCTGCGAAATCAAATAATAACAGTAGACTTTAAACATGTGATAAACTTCAAACAAGTAGCCAATCACCTTTCAAAACTTAAGGCTTGTATGGCCCTTCTAAGGTAAGAAGTTTCAAAACCCCGTTGAAGTGAACAGATAGCCTAAAATGTAACTAATCAGTTGATGCATTTTTTAAGTGTTCAAGCAAAAGGGAAGGCAGATTGCTCTGCTTGAAGTTTTAGGCTTTCGAGAGCCTTTTCATGCTAAGTTAAAGGGCTGCTTGTATCATACGAACAAACAGAGACATATCTAGGCCATTATTACCATGTTCAAAGTATCAATACTAACATCACAATGAACTCAGACAATACACTGAATACATCTGAAGACTCCAACTTCCTATAGTCCATTTCAAGCTACTTAAAGGTTGTAGATACTCTAGAAACGTAGCATCAAATATATATATATAAACCAAATGACCCAAGTACTTCTTAACTTTGAGCTCACATTCGCAACCAGCAGAACGAAACAACCAACTCTATTTGAGACCTCGAACTTAATAGGCTTCAGTAAAATCGCAAACTACAAATATTTTGTAAATACTCAATCTACTGTGGATAAATCAAGAGACAAGAGATTATTTTTTGTTTCATATTTTTTGTGCCTAAAATCAGCCAGAGAACTTAAACAAGGAGTAGTGAAAAGGAAAACTCATGATAACCATCCATCTACTAGTCTTGAAAGCATCCAACCCTTATAGCATTCGTACATAGCATATTCTCTGGTGGAGAGGCTATCACTGGCAAGAACAAGATTCAAATAAATGTCGGATATGACCACAACAGGGCTGTCCACTTTTTACTAATTCTTCTTCATCCATATATTACTCATAGATGACTTGCAGTTTGTTTTAACACCTAAGGAATATATGTACAACAAGCGGAGGGGTTTGTTGCTGAATTTAGACACTAGTTTAGATCACAATCAGGCCAACAGGTTCATTCGAACTATACCACACGAAACACTTGTGAGTTCAAAACAGTGAGAAAGCTGATCTTTAATCCTAAAAGTTAGTTATTTCAACGCTCGATGACACTTCATAAATGATTCAAACTGATAATTATCACATGTTTAGAATACACTACCGGTGTACAGAGTGACAAAACAGACGGGACAAAATGATTCATATATTCCTTAAAAAAAAAAACTCAATCCGCGAAGAAAAATAACAAAAGACAGCCGAACGTACTTAGAGTTTTAAGCTTTTAGAGCTTTCTTTATGCTAAACTAAGGCGACTAATGCCTTGTGAACACAGGTATAGGCATTAAAATAGCTATGACGATGTGCGAACATCCCAATCCTATTATAATATCCTAATAGTCAGCCAACCATACTTAAACTTCAAACTTTATAGGATTTGTTTAAGCTAAATTTCAAGTTACAACAATTTGCCAAACACATAATCTAACGTGAATAAAATCGACCAGAGACTATCTTCATTCCATATTTTTTAGCCAAACAACAACAACCAAACTCGCACAATTAATGGATCACAAAACTAAACATAAAGTAATTAGACGGGGTAGAATTTACCTTGTGTTGGGCAGCGATTGAGGCCGTTGAGTGTCGAGTTTCAAGCTAGCTACTCCGATTCCGGATGTGAACGAACTCAGAAATCTGAAAATTGCTCCGAGTGACTACTTATGCTTTGTATATCTGTGGACTTGTGTGTCGCAATGGATTGCCAATCGATCCTTAATAATGGAAACCCAAGGGTTCCTTTTATAGCCAAAGTTGAGGGCTCAAACGGTTCTTTCCAAGAATTCAAAATTCAAATTCTTGGAAAGCCAAATTGCAAGGGAAATGATGAAATCAGAGAAAGGAAGGGGATATGTCTACCTTTTCAGACTGATTTGAAGGAGAAAGTGACGGATTGGAGGTGTAAAACTCGGACCCGTCAGATTAAGCTCGTTCCCATCGGATAAAACTTTGAATCTGATGGGTTTTGATTCTCTCCTCCTTTCCAATGTCTGCAGCGGCGGTGGGGAGCTTTACAGCTCTGAAAAATCCCAGGAAAAGGGGAAAAGGCGATGTGGAGGTGATGGAAATGGCACCGTTGTTGTTTGCCCGCCGATTTGAGCAAAAATCCGGCGGGTCTTGGGCATTTAGGTGATGAGGAGCAGGGGTTTAGGGGTCTGGTCAGTTTTGGACGAGAGAAGAGAGTGTGAGGGTTAGTTTAAGCTTAGTTTAGGGGGTTTTGGGCCGGGTTAGTTTATTTGCGTATTGGGCTGATTGAATTAGGCTGAAAGAGATATAAAATTGGCCCAAATATGTATAGGTAAATTAATGGAAAAACTACATAAATAATCAAACATCCTTACCCTAATTACTAAATATCCCAATACTTTAAAATAATTACATTTATCCCATTAAATTGAAATTACATGGTTAAAAAAATGTATCCATCACAATTCCTAAAAAAGGGCCTAAAATCACTCAACTTGTATCTAAAGGCAACGGTTGTTCTCTCTCTATAATTGTTTTCCCCAAATCACGCCTTCAACCAAGGCTCCATCTTCCACACGATCTTCCTCCACTTTTCAAAAAAAGTTTGGCGCTTGCTGGATCATAATCTTCCATTGTTGAGGTTGGTAAAATTCGTTTTTCAACTTTTACTATAGTTTAGTTCTAAGTTATCATAATCTATAAGAGCAATTACTTGATAACGAATCAACGATTGCCTTCATGGATAACGAATCAGATAACTTGATAATACCAAGTAACCAATAATGGCCTTCATTTGATTTAGGTATATCTCAAATGGAGAACAATGAAGTGCCTTCTCCGACCTTTGTTCCGGCTGTTAGAGACTTTAAAGAAGAAGACTTTGCTGAAAATAGATCCAAATTTAGAAATGATCAAGTCAAAATAAATGAATTGCACAAAAAATTGAAATCAAGAACAAGGGACTCAAACCCAGATGTTATTTTCCAGTGTTACCAACTTGTTACCATGTATCCAGTGTTATTTTTCCATGTATCCAAGTATACATATATCTATGTGAGTTGTAAATGTGTAACTTTTGTAAATTTAAAGTTTCAAATTAAAACAAAGCAATACGTATCCAGGGATAATATTGTAAGCAAATCTTGTATTACATGTATCCAGGAATAATTCATGTTAACATGTATCCCAATACTACTGCAACCTGCTATTTGAGATGTTGGTAACATGTATCCTTAACACTGTTACAATGTATCCAAGCTTACAAACTTGTATCCAATATTAACATGTATCCAAGTATACCTATATCTATTTGCTGTTTAGATGGGTATCCTTAGATATTGGGAAGTATCCTTAACACTGTTATAATGTATCCAAGCTTATAATCTTGGATACAGTGTTAACAGTGTATCCAAGTATACCTATTGTTGTTTGCTGTTTAAATGTGTATCCTTAGATATTTGAGATCTATTATTACCTGTATCCTGTATAATAGAGTTACTTGCTGGTTTGATGTGTATCCAAGTAATTTTAAATTGAAATTTGAATTCTCCAGTTGTTTGTGGAGATGAGGATACTGCAGATGCATTTCAAAGTGATTGACGCGTGATTTACTCCTCATTAATTGTAAATCTGTTATTTCCTTTTAAAGCGCCCTAATAGTAATAGATTTACAATTAATGATTTACTCCTCATTAATTGTAAATATTTTATTTCCTTTTAAAGCGCCATAATAGAACAGATTTACCATTAATGAAGAGGTTATATGTATCCAGGATACACGAAAATACAAAGGATACACGCCTTTCCTTTTTTAAACCACCGGGGAAAATGTAATATTTTAAAGTAGTGGGATGAAACGTAATTAGGGACCAAACTACTGTATTTTATGTTGTTTACACTAAATTAATTTGTAAGAAGATCCATTTTTTCCCAATCGTTTTTCACTTAATTAATTTAATGATGCTTCTTTTATCCTAATTAATTTTTTAATACGTATATATATGACTTAAAATTACTTTAATATGCGTAATTGCAATTCATAATTAATAAAACTATATTTTTGAAATATTATAGCGATACGACAAAATTTATTTAGAGTTTGAAATAAAAGTTACTATACTAATATCTTATTAAATATGGCGAAAAGAATGAGCTATAAAATATTTTTGGGGTGATTTTATAAGATACAATATCATTAGTTGTTATTATTCCATACATAGAAAGTAAAGGAAATAATATATATTAATATTATTATTATAAAAAGTAAAGGAAATCATTTTTAAAAATGATTATTGGTGCCAAAATTTATTTAAAACTAATATAAAAATAAGAAACTTATTTTGGAAAAGTCCTCGGGACTAAGAAGCATAGAAAAAATTAATTATGAGAAAAAGGAGAGCCAAAATTGGGTGTCAACAACTTGCCCCTCTTCGAACAGAGATGATGAAAGAGTCTTTGGGCGAAGATGTTGACGTAAAGCCAATTTTGTCTCGACCGAAAAAAAGAATGATATTTAAGAGTACGCTCCCAGAAGGAGCAGAATGGTGAAGCTAGAGTCAACATGACTGTGATTATGAATTTGACCGAACTCTGGTCTCCGAGTTGCCTACATATCTCGGGTTTTACGAGAATAAGGCCGATGTAGTTCAAAAATTTTGAGAGGTCCTCAAAATTTTGCCCAGTGCTGGTTTTACGATGACACTGGTATTTTCTGGAATAAAGAGGAAGATGATCTTGGCATGAATGGAGTGGGCACGGCCATGCTCGAAGTTGAGCTGCCTACATATCCCTAAGGAAACGGGAATCAAGGCGGTTGTAGTTCTGATTGGAGGATTATGGTAAATTTTGAGGCAGTCCTCAAAATTTGCCCCAGTGTATGATTTATGGTTGACACTGGTCTCTTAGTTGAGCTTGAAAAGAGTTTTATGGAATTGACGGTAGATTATTTCCTAGATGACAATAACCTTTTCAGGATGGGTGCACTTTCACAGCCTCCCGATTATAAATGTGGTGCACAACACACCCATAAACGAGACTCTACTAGGTGCATCTCGCATCCCTATAAGATCACATCAAATTGTTGGATGGAGGTAGTCCCTTTAATATCCTCTAGTGAGAATTATAGGAGATGAGTAAAAGGGTATCGATGCTTGCGAGAGCAGGTGTACTCTAATTTAGAAATATGAACGACTGATTGTAGGAATTGGAGTCGGAGTGCTAGTCTTGAAACTCTGGCTTGTGAGTTTGGTATTCCTCATCAAGCATTGCCTCAATCGCTGCTTAGAGGTAGTTCCACATTGTAGTGTGTTGTCCTACAAAACAGGTAAAAAAGGGTTACAAAATATCTGTTGAGGCTCAAAACTGTAAATTAAAATTGTAATGTAAAGAGCAGAGTGGATATCCAAACGATCGTTGACATCTCCATTTTGCGGAGTGGATGTAATGTAGGTGAAAACTTATTACGTTAATAATACTATCCTTTCCAGTTAGCTTTTCAATTTCAGAAAAATTGTCGAGGAAGGAGACAAGTTTTAGTTTAGTTCTCAAGAGATTACACCTTTCGAATAACTAAATCAAACCTTAAGACTGAACATCACATGCTTTAACAGGAAGAAAACAGTCCTACGTGTGAGCTGGTACCATACTCTTATTCCAACTTAATTAACTTAAAGTTAGGTGATCAATATATATATGCAAGCCTTTAGAATGATTACACATGTGTATATACAATCTTCTCGAAGTTATAGCTACAGCCCGCTAACCTCAAACTTTGGAAGCCAAATTAATACCATCTTTAACTCGTATGAAGTGATTTAAATTGGTACAACGCCTAACCATACCACAAACTTGTTTAAACTGATTAGAACTTACCTTAACAGTGAATTCTCAAGCTTATTTAATCATGTTCAAGACTCAAGTTACAACTTTTATATTCATGCTGCGAAATCAAATAATAACAGTAGACTTTAAACATGTGATAAACTTCAAACAAGTAGCCAATCACCTTTCAAAACTTAAGGCTTGTATGGCCCTTCTAAGGTGAGAAGTTTCAAAACCCCGTTGAAGTGAACAGATAGCCTAAAATGTAACTAATCAGTTGATGCATTTTTTAAGTGTTCAAGCAAAAGGGAAGGTAGATTGCTCTGCTTGAAGTTTTAGGCTTTCGAGAGCCTTTTCATGCTAAGTTAAAGGGCTGCTTGTATCATACGAACAAACAGAGACATATCTAGGCCATTATTACCATGTTCAAAATATCAATACTAACATCACAATGAGCTCAGACAGTACACTGAATACATCTGAAGACTCCAACTTCCTATAGTCCATTTCAAGCTTTTTAAAGGTTGTAGATACTCTAGAAACGTAGCATCAATTATATATATAAACCAAATGACCCAAGTACTTCTTAACTTTGAGCTCACATTCGCAACCAGCAGAACGAAACAACCAACTCTATTTGAGACCTCGAACTTAATAGCTTCAGTAAAATCGCAAACTACAAATATTTTGTAAATACTCAATCTACTGTGGATAAATCAAGAGACAAGAAATTGTTTTTTGTTTCACATTTTTTATGCTAAAATCAGCCAGAGAACTTAAACAAGGAGTAGTGAAAAGGAAAACTCATGATAACCATCCATCTACTAGTCTTGAAAGCATCCAACCCTTATAGCATTCGTACGTAGCATATTCTCTGGTGGAGAGGCTATCACTGGCAAGAACGGGATTCAAATAAACGTCGGATATGACCACAACAGGGCTGTCCACTTTTTACTAATTCTTCTTCATCCATATATTACTCATAGATGACTTGCAGTTTATTTTAACACCTAAGGAATATATGTACAGCAAGCGGAGAGGTTTGTTGCTGAATTTAGACACTAGTTTAGATCACAAGCAGGCCAACAGGTTCATTCGAACTATACCACACGGAACACTTGTGAGTTCAAAACAGTGAGAAAACTGATCTTTAATCCTAAAAGTTAGTTATTTCAACGCTCGATGACACTTCATAAATGATTCAAACTCATAATTATCACATGTTTAGAATACACTACCGGTGTACAGAGTGACAAAACAGACGGGACAAAATGATTCATATATTCCTTAAAAAAAAAAAACTCAATCCGCGAAGAAAAATAACAAAAGACAGTCGAACGTACATAGAGTTTTAAGCTTTTAGAGCTTTCTTTATGCTAAACTAAGGCGACTAATGCCTTGTGAACACAGGTATAGGCATTAAAACAGCTATGACGATGTGCGAACATCCCAATCCTATTATAATATCCTAATAGTCAGCCAACCATACTTAAACTTCAAACTTTATAGGATTTGTTTAAGCTAGATTTCAAGTTACAACAATTTGCCAAACACATAATCTAACGTGAATAAAATCGACCAGAGACTATCTTCATTCCATATTTTTTAGCCAAACAACAACAACAAAACTCGCACAATTAATGGATCACAAAACTAAACATAAAGTAATTAGACGGGGTAGAATTTACCTTGTGTTGGGCAGCGATTGAGGCCGTTGAGTGTCGAGTTTCAAGCTAGTTACTCCGATTCCGAATGTGAACGAACTCAGAAATCTGAAAATTGCTCCCAGTGACTACTTATGCTTTGTATATCTGTGGACTTGTGTGTAGCGATGGATTGCCAATCGATCCTTAATAATGGAAACCCAAGGGTTCCTTTTATAGCCGAAGTTGAGGGCTTAAAAGGTTCTTTCCAAGAATTCAAAATTTAAATTCTTGGAAAGCCAAATTGCAAGGGAAATGATGAAATCAGAGAAAGGAAGGAGATATGTCTACCTTTTCAGACTGATTTGAAGAATAAAGTGACGGGTTGGAGGTGTAGAACTCGGACCCGTTGGATTAAGCTCGTTCCCATCGGATAAAACTTTGAATCCGATGGGTTTTGATTCTCTCCTCCTTTCCAATGTCTGCAGCGGCGGTGGGGAGCTTTACAGCTCTGAAAAATCCCAGGAAAAGGGGAAAAGGCGATGTGGAGGTGATGGAAATGGCACCGTTGTTGTTTGTCCGCCAGTTTGAGCAAAAATTCGGCGGGTCTTGGGCATTTAGGTGATGAGGAGCAGGGGTTTAGGGGTCTGGTCGGTTTTGGACGAGAGAAGAGAGTGTGAGGGTTAGTTTAAGCTTAGTTTAGGGGGTTTTGGGCCGGGTTAGTTTATTTGGGTATTGGGTTGATTGAATTAGGCTGAAAGAGATATAAAATTGGCCCAAATATGTATAGGTAAATTAATTTGTAAGAAGATCCATTTTTTCCCAATCGTTTTTCACTTAATTAATTTAATGATGCTTCTTTTATCCTAATTAATTTTTCAATATGTATATATATGACTTAAAATAACTTTAATACGCGTAATTGCAATTCATAATTAATAAAACTATATTTTTGAAATATTATAGCGATACGACAAAATTTATTTAGAGTTTGAAATAAAAGTTACTATACTAATATCTTATTAAAAATGGCAAAAAGAATGAGCTATAAAATATTTTTGGGGTGATTTTATAAGATACAATATCATTAGTTATTATTATTTCATACATAGAAAGTAAAGGAAATAATATATATTATTATTATTATTATAAAAAGTAAAGAAAATCATTTTTAAAAATGATTATTGGTGCCAAAATTTATTTAAAACTAATATAAAAATAAAAAAATTATTTTGGAAAAGTCCTCGGGACTAAGAAGCATAGAAAAAATTAATTATGAGAAAAAAGAGAGCCAAAATTGGGTGTCAACAATGACGATCCATCAAAGCCACCGCATCGGCCCATCAATCAAGATGCCTATGATATATTCAATGTGGATTAGTTTTTCAAAATTTTTTGTGCCTTTTTTTAAGTTTCAAGTACTGACATTAGTTCATTTTTTTTGTATTTAAGTTTAATGTAATAGAGATTCAGTTTATTATCTATTACAAATATCTACTTAAGGATATTTTGATTTTTTTTATCGGATATGGTGAATGTTAAGTATGTTAATACAACATGTATCTGGGATACTTACGTTTTCATGGTTACAAGACATGTATTCAATATTACCATGTATCCTAGTATAGTTATAGATCTTTTAATGTTTAAATGTGTATCCAAGGATATTGTTATGGTTATATCAAGATGATGTTATCAAATATTTACTGTTACCATGAATCTAATGTTACCTATAATTTAAGATCTTTTCAACATGCATTCAACAATATTGTACCATGTATCCAAGCTTTTTTTCATGTACCAAAGCTTCTTATTAAGTTCTTTCTATGTATCCAATATTACATGTATCCAATATTAGGAAGTTAGTTGCTGATTTAATGTGTATCCAAATATACTTTGGTGCTTACATGTATCCAATCATTTGTTATCATGTATTCAAGGTTACCTTTAGCTATACATTTCTGCTAATTTTAACTTCTCTTTTAATGTGACTGAGAATTTTTTTGATGTACGCAGGAATACAAATATTTTTGTCAAACAGGTAAATGAATTAACAGGACATGATTTATACTAATTAATTATATATCTATGATAGGCTTAAGTTTGTAACCTTGGAAACATGGTAACAGTAAAAACACTATGACACTACATTATCAACATTATATGTATTCACCACAGTAGCAATAATCACGAATACATGTTATTATTGGATACACATTAAAATAATTTTAGCCTTCGTAACAATAATCGTATTTATACGAGGACCTTGGATACATGATAATAAAGATCTTAAACATTAGATAGATGTTTAAATTAACAAAATCGAAAATAAGATAGTCTAAAAAATAGATCAACTCTAAAAAAATAACATTTAATTTATGATGTTTCTCAAAATAAAAAATTAAAAATAGAATATTCATTCACTTCTTCCTTGGAAAATAGTTACAACTACGTCTATTATGACCTTCACGGCCGCATCATCCACAACAATTAGTGCTCTTTAAAAGCGTTTCACTATACTTCTTATGTCTCGCTTTTTTGGGACGTCTGGGTTGCCTCCTGTAAATAGGTGGCAAAATCACCTCGGCTAAAATGCTTTTTGGTATCTTTCACTCTTTTTGGTCTGGTAGTGAACACACCGACAACTTATATGTCTTCACGAGTGTTCCCGGCTTGTATTAATCAGAGTAGTAAGGTCCAATTTCATCAATATTTTTGCTTTTCAAAATAGTTGTGGACAAGGTAGCTCATCCAACTGAAACCTTCCACAACAACACATTTTTTTTCTAGACAAACAATGTACTTTCTTTCATCATCAATTACTGTGTATTAAAATTCAGATGAAGTTCTTACCTGAAAAGAACATATGTCAAATGTTCAATGGTGACGTCAGATTCATTAAACAAACTAAAAAGAATTTGATCTTAATGAGTTCAAACACATACCGTCATATGGGGCGATTCTTCAGATATACATATCAGGTAGTAGCTGCACACAGGGACATACTGGTTAACTTAATAATTATATTAATTAATACAATATATCTATTTGTATTAAATAACTGAAATGCACAAAAATAAGTTGTGTGCATCTTTTCAAGTAATATACTTTCCCCCCCAAATTCTTCAAATATTTTGTCATTCAAATAGTGTGTGTCTACCAAGTGATTGGATACACGTAAACAATAATGTACTTGGATACACAGTAAATTAGCAACTTTACTTGGATAGTTATATGCTTGAATACATAAACAGCTATAAACTTGGAGACAAGATAAATTTTTGTTTACTCGGATAGTGATATGCTTGGATACATGCCAATACCAATATGCTTGGATACACAGTAAACAATAACTAACTAAATAAACAGATAAACATTATTTTTTGCTAAGTAGACTATTTCGCTACAACAAAACTATTCTAGATACAGATTAAAAGTAATGCCTGGAACACACTACATAACATGCTGGATACACACTAAACTAATGTATATCTGGCCGATGTAGCTATTACAACAATGTGAATTGACCATACCAACACATTACAAATGGATACATATACTGTTCAAGAGAACTAACCTTTTCTTGTCTGATCTATCGATTTCAGAATGCCTCAACAAGATCGTTATCAACGTCATGATTTATCTTGGTAAAAGAGGAAGAAACCTTACTCTGTTTTGCAAGATTAACGTTGATTAATCAAAGAAGAATAAGAGTTTTACTTCACAGTGCGTTTGAAATTTGAATTCTCCAGTTGTTTGTGGAGATGAGGTTACTGCAGATGCATTTCAAAGTGATTGACGCGTGATTTACTCCTCATTAATTGTAAATATGTTATTTCATTTTAAAGCACCCTAATAGTAATAGATTTACAATTAATGATTTACTCCTCATTAATTGTAAATATTTTATTTTCTTTTAAAACGTCATAATAGAAACAGATTTACCATTAATGAAGAGGTTATATGTATCCAGGATACACGAAAATACAAAAGATACACGCCTTTCCTTTTTTAAACTACCGGAAAAAATGTAATATTTTAAAGTAGTGGGATAAAACGTAATTAGGGACCAAACTACTGTGTTTTATGTTGTTTACACTTAAAAAAATGGGCCACAAATTACAAACGTGCAACTATTTTAGTTAAAATCAAGGACACGAAACTATTTTAATTTAATTTTCTAAACAAGCCAATCTCTTTTAAAACTGAATAAGTAAGGAGCCTTTGACAGACTTATGATTCTCAATGGAAACAAGAGAATCAATTTAGAAGTCACAAAACTTTCATGATAAAATTAGATATTAAATCAAATTTTCTTTCATCCCTCACTCGAAAGCTTACATTTTTTATTGGACACAACATTATTATTACCAGTGCAATGTAGGCAAAAGAAAAATCAAAAAGTTCTCATAAAATTTTCCTGTTAATGATGGCAAACCAAATGTTCGTAACTTTTGTTCTTGAACATGAATGGACTTTTGTATACAACGCGTCATAGTTCTCTTTTTGTATAGATATGATGGGAGATACAATTACAAAAACAGAATGAGTAAAAATAATCTCAGGGTACATGCAGATTCTTGAAGATAATCTCAGTAACATAATATAACAGAATCGGCTACTGAAAATTTTAAAATATAGAATTGAAACCGAGCTGAAGAACTGAATTAGTTTGGTTCGATTGAATTTTTCAATTCTTTCTATATTTATGCCCACCTCTACTCATATGAGTAGGAGCCGAATTCAATATAGTTCTATCTCCAACTCTTGAGTCAAGATTCGTGTCACGCCCAGAACATTGTGGGAATAGATTGATTCAAAACCAAGATAACAATCAAGATTATTTATAAATACTTTATAATTATGATATAAAATTCATATTGATTTTAGCTAATACTTTAAGCAAACACACGATAAATTTAATCTAGAATTTTCTATCAAGATATTTCACTTTCCCCTTCCAATGAAACGGCTCCTTTCACCCGCAGGGGTCGTTCGGTAGAGTGTATAAGAGTAGTGCAGAATATGGTGTATTAGTAATGCTTGTATTAATTACGCTGAGATTTTTCCTATGCAGTGTTTGATTTGGTGCATTAACTATAATATGCATTGCATAATTTCTAAAAAAGAAAAGTACTTTGTTTACAAACTCTCCACAAATATGGTGGAAATGATGTGGAAAAGGTTTTGAGGAGCAATTGTATTTTTAATCATGCTAATGCATTCATTAGAACCCATTGCATTACTAATATCATGGATTTTCATGTATTAGTTATACACACCTTAATACTAAATAAAGGTCCACTAGTTATACATAAGTTAAAAAATTATACCAAACAAGATACAAGTAATACACAAAGCTAATGCATTTTTTTTTAAATGTACTCTACCAAACGATCGGTGAGTGGTAAAAAAAGAAAAAGGAAAAAAAAGGGTCATTTTGCACCTATTACACAGGGGGCGTGGATTATAATCCTTGTGGGAAGAGAAGTCAGATGACATGGCAACAATGAAATCCAAATAAGGCCACTGTGTTTAAACTATCACCACAAACTCAGATTGCCTAAAATATCCACATTTTTCTCATCTTAGGATATTTCTGAAAGACATTTCCAGACAAAACAAGAAATCAAAACACATCAAGTTTGTGCATCTTTCAATCTGTGTGCTGCAATAATTAGAATCATCTGTAGCATCTAACATTAATTAATATGTCTGCTCTAACTTCAGTTAGTGCAGGCTCAACTTCTGCTTCTTTGCAGCATCGATTAATTCATTCTGTACCATATTCAAGTCCCAAAGAATTATGTGTTACATATGGTTCAGTGAAGAGGAGATCATTCTCCTTGAGCTACAATCGTTCAACCCTCAGAATCAAATGTGCTACTACTAAACCTGCAAAATCACCAGGTATCTTTTTAAGGCCTATGATTGAAGCAGAGTGAGTTCTTTTTGTGTTTTATATAATTATATTTTGTTTTTGGTGGAGTAGCTGAAGAAGACTGGTCAACTAAAAGAGCATATTTGCTTGAGAAAAGGGTAAAACAATCTCTCTCTTTGTCTCTCTGTATATTATTAACAAAAGGAATACAAGTCATGATCACCAATTAATGCATAAAAGAATTGAGAATCCAACATTATATTAACACAATGCAACCACATATATTTGTGCTAGTAGTTTGCTATACTTCTTCTTCCTCTGTTCCATTTTATGTGATGCAATTACTATTGCATAGTATGACGGTATAAAAAAAAGAAAAGGACCGTGCTGCTAAACTATATTAGCACCATGTAGGATCTTTATGTTTTAAGGAAGATAAACACAAAGTTTCTGATTCCACGAACTGAGTTCGTTGATTTCACGGTGCACAATTAAGCTGTTTGTTACTTCGTTCTCGAAGAATAGAGCTGTCTGCATTCATTGAGAAAATCTAGTTTATCATGTCTATTAGTTTTCCTAGAATTGGGCTGACTATATTTTAGAGGATCTAACAAAGCATAATAATTTCAGGTGAGGAGTGTAGAGGCAAAGGAAGCATTCAGACTTCAGAAAGAGAACAATTTTGTGATTCTTGATGTACGACCCGAGGCCGAGTTCAAAGAGGTACAGTCCCATGATCATAAAGGAGGCGGTATAAATTAGTCTGGTAATATAAATCATGAAACTGATCAATAGAAAGCAGAGGAAAAAAAAGAGGAGCAGCTCAAATATCCCAAAAATTCAATGATTCTGTTTCAACAATCAGTAATTCAATTTGAATTCGACTTTGCTAACTGTGATATTCATTGTGCTTTGGCCTTCAGGCTCATCCAGAAGGAGCTATCAATGTCCAGATATATAGGCTAATAAAGGAATGGACAGCATGGGACATCGCTAGGAGGGCTGCATTTGCCTTTTTTGGCATTTTTTCTGGAACTGAAGAAAATCCCGAATTCTTACAAAGTAATAATCCGTTAAGAATACTCTTCCATATCGTTTTTTTCTATCTGGATTGATTCATATAGACTCAGGGGCGGAGGCAGAGTGGTGCAAGGGGGGCCAACTGAACCCCCTTCGTTGAAATATTATACTGTGGAAATAGGGTCAAAATAATTTCTTTTTGAGTCCCTTGTTTGAGTTTTTGCCTCCGCCACTGCATATAGTATCACTTGATAAGTAACGTATGCATATTATGTTTTCTTTTACAAGAGAACTAACAATTTGATATACTCAAGCAGTTGTTGAATCTAAAATAAAGAAGGATGCAAAGATTATAGTGGCTTGCTCATCCGGGGGTACAATGAAGCCTACCCAAAATCTTCCCGAGGGCCAACAGTCAAGGTTCGTATTCATACTGCTCTAATCTTTTTTTCTCTTTATACTTCTCCTTTTTGCATTTTCGTAGTTTACTGGGTTAGCATCTTCATTACTGCTATTTAATCGCAAACAACTTAATTAGTTGGGTGTCTAGAAGAAATTAGTTGATAGGAGAGAAATTCATAGAACTAGCTAACTACACTCACAAACCATGATAATACCACATCAAAGGTGGATGGGGGCATGTTACAGATCCTTCAACAGTTTTGGCCACCTAGAATTTATATCTCCAAGATCTTTCCAATAGTATGAATGTAACTGATGAGAATGATCTCACATTGGACGGGGACGAGAACCTTGAGCTAGTTTTGGGGTGTGAGTTAGGCTCAAGACCTAATTTGACATGGTATTACAGTCAAGCCCATTGGTTCTGATGTGGGGTCCCTGGATCATGGGGGGTTGCGAATATACTCCCAGTCCATGATTGTGCACGCATCAGATCGGACAGTGAAATCCCAGATAGAGAATGTCCGGATCTGCGCGTGAGGGGGATGATGAGAATGATCCCACACTGGACCAGCACGAGAACCTTAGGAGGGTTGGACAATCCTCCTCAGTTAGAGCTAGCTTCTGGGAGTAAGTTAAGCCAAGACCTAATTTGACAGTAACATTTGCAATTAGTTCAAAGGATCATAAATAAATTATGACATGACGAGTGTGCATTGGGAAGTTTTTGTAACTTTAGCATAAACTATTTCATGTGTCTTTAACCAAGAGAATGCAAGGAACAAATGTTGAAGTCTTTGTATAACTCTAGAGAAAATAAAGACTTGTAAACTTTATTCACCTTTTGCAGGTCACTTATTGCTGCATATTTGCTAGTTCTGAATGGTTATAGTAACGTATTTCATTTGGAGGGAGGAATCTATAACTGGTTCAAAGAAGAATTACCAGGAGCTTCTGAAGAATGAAGTTCAGTTAGCTGAAACCACCTAAACTCGGATAAGAATTAATGCTGTACCATTTTTATTTTGTACAGAGAAGGCGTTAGAAATCAAACCCTCCATTTGCTGAGATTCATGTTATAGATTATTAATTTTTGGAGAGTTTAATATATTTGCATTGTTGTGTTGCACTATCATTTCTAACATACATACATCTGCACTGTCACTGTTAGCAACAAATGCAATGACAAAGAGGTCTACAAGATATTGGTACAGACTATATGACTACATCAGTTGGAAAACCAGCAATGTCTACTAAAAGTTAATCAAGAGTTTTTAACCAACACTTTCCTTAAGTTTAGCCTAAAATTTAGGCACATCTTCAAATATTCAAGTTAAAGAATAACACCCTCAACACTTGAAAAGACTTGGCATCCTACAAATGATCTTTCCATTACTACATTCTCTTTTATTCGATCTCCATAACGGAGATATGTGTCGATGCCTTTTCTACCTCATCATCCGAAAGATCTCATCCAAGTCCTCTCAAGGGTGTTCCGTTTTAGCAGCTAAGATTTGCTTCTCTTAAGGCATGGCACAAGTTAAGCTAGAGTTTGAAAAAATGAAGAAGTAAGTATATATCCCCTGAGTTCTAGGAGTCTGTTTGCAACCGTACGTGAAGCCTCAAAGAAAGTCGTGGTTGACACACATATTTCTATATTTAGTAACAATTTAATTTCAAACTTGTCATTTGATTTATAGCCACGCAAATACTATAGTTTATTTTGGAGTACAAGTTTCGAAAATCTTCTTTTCATTCTTAAACTTCTTGTCCAATCAGACATCTTCGCACATATAATTGGAAATGAATCCTTAAACTCCTCCGCCTATTCTTGTGTGTGATGACATCTATAATTGTGAAGGAATGAGCAGTTACAACGATCATTAATTTCTTTTGACATCTTTAAATTGTGGACCCGTGCATTAACTTGGTCTACAATATAGTCAGCCCAATTGGATGGTGCGTCAATAGCGATGATATGTCGAATCATGCATTCATTCAGTGTACGACAATCACGTCGAGTCGCACCTACTTGTTGGACTGGGCGGGGCTAGGTTTGGCATTGAATATATGTTGGCCGAGGTGCAACTTAATTTTGGCCTCCACGTTTGACTTTACGATTTGGTTCTCGCATAGCACCACGAACATTTGAATCGAAACAGGTGCGCGCGAAAATTAAAAGAAAAGGGAAAAAAAGTTTCTGCCAAAAAGATATATCAATCAATCAAATCATTTAAATAAAGTTGAAGTCGAGCAACAACAACAACTCGAAGGCATGTCATCCTCCCAATTCTTTAAACCGGAGTAGAAATACTTTTGTATTTATACCCAATAAATTTCTTTCCTAGCTCCTTCCTATGTGGGACAAAGTCCCTTCATTAGGTGATCATTACCTAATGGTCATGAGATCAAATCCTATTTAAACCAAAATCCCAACAAAATTTTCAATACTTTATTTATTGATCTCTTATAAGTATTACTCCATGGTCTAAGAGAGATTGGGCTTATGCTTATGGGGAATCTCAGTAGTCTACCTGAAGTATTTTTTATCAATCCCCTACCCAAAAGGATCATTTAACTACACTGACATTTGTAATGAGTCAACACCAAATATCCCTCCTTCCGTCCAGTTACCTATACTTATCGCAATTGATAATAAATAAAGGTTGCTTGCTGCCTGCTGCTATGTAGTGTGACCTCAACAGCTTTTTAATAGTGATTGGAAAAAGAAAGAACCACGGAACTTCCTCTATATAAAATCCTATGCTATGGAATATCAATCTAGTCAGGGTTTATCAGAAACAACCGCTCTGAGGTAGAGGTTAGGTCTGCGTACACTCTGCCCTCCCCAGACTCCACTTCATGGGAGTACACTGGGTATGTTGTTGTTGTTGTATGGAATATCGATTTTATCCTCCTTTTCTTCACCTTTCATATTTTTTTTTTCTCTTTTGTTATTTGGTCAAAGTGATGGGCATGAAATGATCAACCTTCAAAAGAGCTTCTTTAATGTTCCTTGTGGATTATGGCTTTGACTGCTCCTTCTCTATATATCTAACTAAATGTATATAGTGAGTCAAATTTGACGTACCTAAGTCAGAATATTCATTAAAGATGCTAACAAGTTAGCTTGTTCAACTTGTCAATGCTATATTGTATTCTTGACGTGTGACCTTTTTGGTTTCACATTACTAAATGAAGGGTCCCGAATGTCTATACATTAGACTCAGGAGGAGGAGAAATATTTTGCAAAATTAGAGCTAGCAGTAGTTAGAAAAGTGATGTTAAAAGAACTGAATTAACATTATTATTGAAGAATTAATTTAATGCTTCAAACAACAGGATAATAATGAATCATTATTTACATCAACTCATATGAAGGTTCTCACTCTAAATTTACTTTTCATTATTGGAATTACACTAAAGAAAGAGATGATTATCTAACAAAGGATCCATTAATTGTTGGAGCCCCCAAAATAAAATTCATGTCACACCTAACAAATTCATTTTCATGCTAACTAGCTACCAATACCATGCCTAGAATTTCTATTTTTCTGAGGTATCAAAATCTACAGATTTCTTCCTACTACTCTTTATCCTTATAAGTCCATAAAACTTTCTAAGCTCGTTTACACTTTCCTTGCCAAATGTACCCGAATCACTCGATTCCATCATGGGTCGAACCGATTTAGATTTGATCAATCCTTGTGGATACTTATCCGACTCACCAAATTCCTCCACGGGTCGAACCGATCTAGATTTGCTCAACCATAGTGGATGCTTAGGTGCTAGCAGGTCTGCCTCATTGTTACTGTGTATCGTTTCAGTTTTATCGGATGTTTTCATAGGAACGAGCTTACTGTTACTCTGATGAGTAGAAATCACCAATTTCAACGCCCTGCTCGGCGAACTCCGGTTCGAAATCATGATTTCACTGATCTCAGCCGGACTCAAAACCGACCCGGTTTGAAAATTTTCCTCTACCTGTGGGAAAAGCTTGTGATCCTTCAATCCCAAATGACTACTAGCTAGACTTTTGAATGCGTTGAAATCACATAAAGGAAAGTGTATGTGATGATCAATTCTTCCAGGCCTTAGCACCGTTGGATCAATTTCATCTTTGCTGTTCATCGTGAATATCATAACTCGCTCTTCCCCGCAGCATGAAAAAATTCCGTCCATGAAATTGAGAATTGCAGAGAAGCTTAGAGTTGTTGAGTTGTTACAAAGGTAACTGTCGAGATCTTCGATGACAATAAGAGACTTACTGGTGCTCTGCAATAGAAGTAATTTCAGATCCGAATCGTCGGAGACTTTTGATAAATCAATGTTGTACACATCGTAGCTTAAGAAATTTGCCATTGCTGCAATGAATGTTGATTTTCCTGTGCCAGAAGGTCCGTGTAGTAAGTAATTCCGCTTCCAAATCCGGCCGATTCGATTATAATGCTGCTTTGATTTTAGGAACGTTTCTAAATCGGCTTTGACCTTGTTCTTCAGATCCTGTTCCATTACGACTGTGTCAAATGTCGCTGGATGAGTAAACGGCACTGATATCCACCGTCTGTTTCCGTTGAATTCATCGCTTATGTTGACGAACAATCTCACTTCCTTTCTCCTCTGCTCAATTTCGTCGAATTTCGAGTGAATTTGCTGAATATAAGGACGGAGAATTCGACGCTTGTCGTTCCTCCTTATCTTCAGAACAAACGATTCGAGACCAGTTTTTTCATCCTTTTCATTGATCCAAGAAATTCTGGCGCCGAGGAAATTGTCGACGATTTTCTGATTGGTGTTGAGAACGAGGTTGATTTCATTGGTTTTGCTTCCCGAGAAGAGATTGGTGAAATCGGAATCTTCAACACATGGTAAAGAATTCAGGTAAGTGTTGATTTTTCTGTAGAGTTGATTTTCCTGCATGTTGTGGTTGAATTGGGGGACCTTGTAGAACTGGTAAACATAGCATTTGTCTTCTAACAAACGCAACCATTTCTTGACAATGTGAAGTAGAGAAGTTTTTGATACAAATTTCACAAGGAAACACAAAGGAATGATTGCTAACAAATACAGATACATGATTTAACAAAAAGTTTGATGAACTAGAATGATGGTGATAAAACCAAAGTATAAAGAAATTAGTACTAATAAAGTGGGAAGAGATGAGCAATTGGCATGTTGAATAATGAAAAGTTGGGAGTCTTTTTAAATGGTTTAGGGAGACGGCTAAAACCCGGCATGTGGTTTCCGAATTTTTTTAAAATGTCTTGAGAAGAATAGGTAGGTTTAATTGGTCAAATAAGTAATATGGATTTTTGTCTGTCATATACTTTTCTAATTTTTCAGCTCTTTGTACACTAGCTGGCACTAGCCGTGCTTATCTGACTATGTGTACATGTGTAAACTCTTTTTGAGTTTTAAGTACTATCCATTAGTCACGGCGTCACTATTTTCATTAAAAATGTTCAAAATAAGTAGTAAATACATGAACTAGTCGAAAGAGGTTCAACATCTATATTATATATATACATAAAAAATAATTTTAATCATATATAAATAATATAATTTTTCGTCGAAGGAGATTCCGAACCCCCTAGCCCCAAATTGGCTCCGCCCCTGTTGTCGATGTCACATTTATCTATTATAATAAGTAACACATTTTATGGTTAAAATATTAAATTCATATTTTAAGAAGACCAAAATACAAATATTCTTTGAATGACTTAATAATGTCAGGAATTATTTACACTGATAACCTATAAAATTTAAACTCTATTTTGTGGAACTGAACGTTTAAAATTCTTGAGTTTTAAGTTATATACAGAATGTAAAAAGTTCTATATATATAAGTGGAATTTGACTGGTAATAGTACATTATTGCTATATCTACTAAATAAGTAAATAACTATACCAATGTTAGGAAAATATTTTTATTAATGTGATGACATAAAATTTATTTACACTGTGCATTGAACATAAGCTCTCCCCCCCTCGTGTTTACCTACTGGAGAATTGTTTGAATACTAGTCCTAGCTGTTATATTCTATTAGAGTAGGACAATAAATGTATTTTCTAGTTTGTTTCCTCATAAGATGAGCAGAATTTTCCTTGTTACTTATTCGGACCAGATTTTCTCTGTGTTAAGTGTTAAAATACCCGGCGGACAAATTTGATTGGGACCAAGATGTACGTAGGAGCAGTTTTTTCTATTTCAGCAACTATACACGTACTACATACTAGTTTTTAAGTTTAATCACGTTTTTGTATATGTGTTTGATATTTTAATTTTCTGCTCATCTGTGTTGACTATTGTATGTTATATAGTCGACCAAACTTAAATATTCATGCATCTTGTTTCAATCATTGGTGCTTTGTTTTTCTTCTGTCATGATAACAATAACATACTCAACCTATCGTATAAGTGAAATTTGGAAAAGGTAATATGTACACAATTTTACATAGACCATTTTTTTTTCATCACAGAATAAAAGATATTCTCTCTCCAGGCAAAAATAATGAACCTATTAAATTCTACCTTTAGTATGGTTTTTCAAGCATTTATGGCCGATAATGTTGCAATTTAAATTACCGTTTAAAAGGGAATGACACTTTTTATATTTAGAAACTTTTTAGCGGTAAACTTCTAATTATACCCTTGTCATTTGGTAGTTTGTAAAGAGGTAACTT
Organism: Jaltomata sinuosa; assembly: GCA_003996215.1. NCBI lineage: Eukaryota > Viridiplantae > Streptophyta > Magnoliopsida > Solanales > Solanaceae > Jaltomata > Jaltomata sinuosa. Next base: position 374,550 of record QJPP01001077.1, read on the forward strand.
ATTCATAACTAATTTTTGTATAAGTTATGCAACGGTTGGTAGCTAGTTAGGAAGTAAGTTATTCGTGTGTAAATTAATATGATATTTGGTTTGCAATTTAGAAACTCGGGGGAATTGGTGAATTATTTTATGCGGAGTAGAAGATGAAATAACTAATACATGCATAACTAATTTCTGCATAAGTAATACTTGCATTACTAATATCTGCATAATTCTAACCAGCTACCAAACGACCTCTTTAATGACATGCTTTTATAGTTCATTGATTTATCATAACATGTCTAAGATCACAATTAGTTCTGAATTCTAATAATAGTTTTATTTTAAAAGTCTTTTTTTCCCCTTAAATTATCTATTTAACTAGTCAACACAAATATCACATCACGAAATGGTATGAATTATTTGGCCCTTTTTAACCATAATCACTTTTCAACTGCATGCACTTTGTCCATTTCAACATGAGCTCTTTTCCCACTGAATGCATTTTATCCTACGACAACAGTAGGCTGAAATGTGGTATAGTGTGTATGACATCAAGAAAGATACCAAACTTTTTGCAAATTAAAAATGTCTCTAAAAGTTATAAGATGTACATTGTGCTTGGATCATATTTAATTCTATCCATTCCATAAAAAAGTGCCATGGAGAATGGAATAGGGGGACTGTTTGCTTTTTGTAGTGAATTGGGCCAAAGTAGGCACAGTGCTTCTTGTATCTTCTTTTTTATAAGAAAATAAAATAAAATTAGGGAGTTAGGTTGTAATGGTCCCTTTTTTCTCTCTCTCGATAATATCATGGCATTTATACGGGCATATATAAATACACTTATGGGAGGAAGACTAATTATTCGTATTGAGTGTTTATGCGAAACTAACTAATTTAATTTTTATATTATTGTAATAGGCAAAGGGTCAAATAGTCTCGTGATTCTTCGTAAGGAGAGAATTGCAAAAAAATTGAATCAGAACTCTAGCTTGTTCATGGAGTAAGTCATAATGATCAGCGTAGAAAGTAAACTAATTATTAACTTGGTCAGTCGATTAATAATCACTTAAATGATGTCATGCTGACTTATAGTCTTCGGCAGTCCAGAGACAAAACCCATGGCTATCTCGATTCACTTCCATCAAGGTATCTAAACTAATTGTATTGATCTCTGATGCTCTGCTTTAATCAGTCGTAAATTATAAATTAAAGTGAGAATATATATTATTTAGTTAGATTAAATGATAAAATTTTATTGACAGGAGATATCAGATATGTCTTGCATTTATTTATGAATTCAAGTTATGTACGTTGGACAATATAAATTATTTACACTATTAGGGATCGTTTGGTTGGGAACAAGTTATCCGGGATAATCAATCCGGAGATTAGCTATCCCGGGATTAACTATCCCACCATGTATATGGGAAAACTTATTCTATCACTATAATGGGATAAATAATTCCGGGACTAACTAAACCTCCAACCAAACGCAGGATAAAATAATCTTGCATTTTATCCCGGGACTATTATACATTATACCTCACACCAAACAACCCCTTAGAAGTTACCATTTTTTTTAAAGCTTACTAAGTATAATAAGTGAATTATGTATTTTACACTTGAGTTTCTTCATAAATTCGGATATTGGGAGTCCATTTCAGTGTCTTCGCCCTTGCCTAACTTGATCATACTTTTCAAATCCAGTGGCGTCAAAGATGCTGGCTTTTTTCAGCCTCTAGTATGGACTGTGGAGTCAGAAACAGTCTTTATTATATGTGTGTATTGTTCAACATGTTTGAATACTCTACTTTACTCTAAACAGTAAACACACCCACCCCTGCCCTCCATGAGATTATTTACCAATAAACAAGAATATATGTAGCAAGTAAAGTGATCAGTTGTTGGGAAAAAAAAGAAGTGATCAGTGCGTATACTGTACATGTGTGGAAAAACACAGAATCACACACTTGAACTTTCATCTAGAAAAAACACCGTACCAAAATCTACTCAAGAAGGTAGAGTAATCAATATTCCATCCCGTTCCACAATACGTGATTTTTAAACAGTCGACATGTTCGTTAAGAAAATCACTAAATAATAGTATTAATTAAGAGGATCATTTGACTGAATTATTTTTCTCTCTCTTCAATATTAATCAAGTAGTGAAAGACTTTGTAGAATTTTTTAGATTCATTTATTAGAAAAGTACAAATTTGAAGGAAAAATATGTAAACGGGGTACCATCTTAGGTTCTTTTGAGAAAACCACTCATTTTGGATCAAACTCGAAAAGCTAAAACATCAATTATTGACAGGTATCCCATGTATTTAGTCGAGGTGCGCGAAAGCTGACCCCGATCATAAAAAAAAAAAATCACTTATTGACAACATTTTCTGGATACAGATGTTATTATTGCTATAAAGACAGCGAGAAATACAATGTGTCTTAGGTTTTATGGATACAGACATTATCTCTTATAGACCAAACACCATGTCTGTATTATACACACGTCCAGCAGTTTAGACTGCTAATGTATTCTCAAGTGTCTAATCATCTGAATTTTAAATCAAAATTTGAGAACTTCATTCAACATTTTCATAATTTAAATACTCATTATGTTTGTTAAGCCAAGAGCCAAATGTTGTATTCCATGGATAGACTGTAGAGCTACAATATATCATGCCTAACTATATTAGGTAGCCTAACATATTGTACATTTTAAACATTCGGATCACCTGGCAACAAGAAAGTCTGTCAATCAATTACCCTCTATAATACAATAGCAGAAAACCTGATACGACATTCTCCAAGACACAGAGCCATAAAGAACCTTCCAATTTTTCCCACATATGCATATGCAAGTCCCTGACACCACTAAAATGAAGTGAAAAATAAGATTAACCGACTATGTAGCTCGTTCGATATTAGATGAGCATACAACAGTTCACCCTTTGCAGTGAACATCAAGCAATGATAAAATAACTACTAGTGTTATAAATTTAACAAGGTGGATAACAGCACACGGTGCTTGAAAAGAAAGTACATTGGCACCCGGCATAACCAAGATACGATCAAAATCTTACAGTCCATACTGTCTGGCAATTGCTAGTGGCAGTTAAGAATCCTGGTTTTCTGCCTGGAGATTTAAAATTTGTGAAACCACAAGCTTAGAGAGCTCGCTGATTGCAGCTTGGACTGGATAATCATCTGTCTCTGTTTGCCTTGACAAAACAAATTGTGAACGTAAAGTGTTGTATTCATTTGCAGCAACCTGCGTCTTTTTTGAAGTAGCTATAACTTTCTCCAAATCGGATTCTGTTAATGGCCTTGGCTCCTGCTAGAAGAAAAACATAAATATATTCACCCAAAGAGCTTTGTCCAGTGACAATCTTGTGAAGATGCAATTGAAAAAAACAAGCATGTTCCCGACAATTCCGTGCAAATACACTATCAATTTTTCCTAGCAAATCTTCTCAATTCAAATACACAGCTAATAGAAATCAAATAAACAATAATAACAGAAAACCAACATCACAAATAGGTGCTACAATTCATCAAGCTCAAGAGCGCAAAGTCCACTAATCCCGGGTCGAGCACTAACTATATCACAGTAGAAATTGCAAACTTGAGGTTGCAAAACAAAAAATGAAAGGATTCTCCACTTATTTAATAATGTGTTTCTTTTTCTTCAAGGACATTAAAATCAGAGTTGAGGTTAAACAAAATAAAGGAATCAGAGTTGAGGTAAAACAAAAAGAAAAATGAAAAGGCCAGACATGCACAAAACTAATTTTAATGAACCATGAAGTAGGGGGACATCTATAAAAGGTTCCTTTTCTAGGTAGTAGGTACCAATGCCTCCCTCTGTGTCAGCGGTGTACAGACCTGCTCAAAACTAGATCAGTTCATGTTGATTAGCCAAGGTCCTCATAACCCAAAGAAAAGATAAATTTATATTTCAAAGCAATCTTTATCTTCTTTTTCCCATATTTATCTTTTTTTTTTGGGGAACCCGAAGCCACAAGTACCAATGATAAGATGAGCCACAGGTTGTTTACTGAGGCAAGCATTTCCAAGCCAATACAAATTCAACTTAGAATTTCAACAAAAATTAAATAACACAATACTAACCGTGGAAGGCTTTCCACTTTTCTCGTCATTAAGTAGGTCACGAATAGGAAAGTATGCAGCTTTTTTACAGAGCTCAAAAAGATCTGAACCAGTGTATCCATCACATAAACTAGCAATGCGGTCATAGTCGATGTTATCTTCCACCCTCTCTCCCCTCAGGATCACCTTCAGAATCTCTGCTCTCTCTTTGCGGTCGGGGAACCCAATCTCAAAGGCCTGAGGAAGACGTCGAAGAATTGCTTCATCAAGCTCAGATGGGCGATTAGTTGCAGCAAGAACCATTACTCGTGCATTCTCTACATCAGGCATTTGACAATGATTAAAGCCCACAGAACACTGTAGCTAAACCACATTAACTCTAAAAGATAGACCATCTCAAATTATGATGGATCCTCAAAATAAAGAAATGGATAGTGAGGATTTATATGCCGAAACCAACTATCTTAGGATTGAGGAGTAGAAAGTGATATGAAGTTCACCAATCAGTTCCTCTCTACAGCATATACATATACACACACGCATTATATACATACATATGGATGTGTGTGTATTTCTTCTGCTAGGTGGGAGAAAACTATTGGTAAAGTATTCAACTGATTCAGCGGTGTACTTACGATCTGTAGTAAAACCATCCCATAAAGCCATGAATTCAGTCTTCATGTTTGTTAATGCTTCGTGATCGGTAGTCTTGCGCTGACCCAAAAAGCTATCGACTTCATCAATAAATATAATTGCAGGCTGGAGCTTATGTGCCAAACTAAATACGGCAGCAACTGCAATTTTCAGAAGACTATCAATTAGTTAAGTATAACAACATGCTGTGATAGAAACTGAAGTTTTATATTGGATAAAAGAGAGAGAAAATACAAAGAGAGACAAGTATCTCGTATCTCCAGAATAACTTTTTTGCATACAAAAGATATTACTCCATACCTACACATTACTGGATCTATTATTTATATAATAGCTAATTATAACTACTTCATAACCATTTAAGATAAAGACTCATTAACTTCTAGTAACCATAAGAAACTGCCAATAACTCCTAATAACGGTAAGAAACTGCTCAATCCTCCATGTGTGAAACTTCCAGGAATTTGAGAAGATGCAGATCGTTATCTTCTCCTATCTTTCTTCGCTTCTTCCTCCTTGAATAAGTACGGAAGATATGTGGCTTATCATGCTGAAACACTATATAGAACTAAAGGACTTTTAAGACATTACATGACATGAGGGATATACAAATCATCCACATGAGCCATCATACAGAGAATTCAAGTAAGGGTGTCCTCAGCGTATAATTAGAATTATGATATGATACTTGTGGCTTTAAGGCATTACATGACCTCAACTTAGGGGCTATTCATGAGGAATTTGAGACATTTTCTAGGCATCCTAGTTTTGTAGCATAACAAAGGTCACAGCTTTTTCCTCGAGATCCATTTTGCTATTAAGACAAAGGAAAGCCCATTAGTTTCCCTGGGTTATCCACGGACAATGCCACCTTAAATCATATTTTTAGCCTGCATCATGTACTCCACTTTATTTTAGTAAGGTCCAGTCTTCTTCATCTGGCCGCAGTGCATTAATATGGATCCAATAATGCATTGGATGTACATTCAGATTTGTATATGGCACTGCTGTACTTGGCTTATCTAGTAGACTGTTTTTAGCTTTCACGTGTCGAGTGGGATTCGGTGAGCAAGAGCTTGCTTATTTTATAGTTGCTTCTTCAACAAAAGCAATTCTCTTTCCTACAGCCCTTGCTCCACCAGAACCAATGGCATCAGATCTAACTCCACTCTCTCCCTTTCCAACCAAAATCAAGCCTCGAATCAGCCAAAGAATCCATGGTGATGAATGCTTCACTTTCCTTACCTTACTTTTTGGATGACAGTGGTGTTTAGCTTCTGCGTAATGACTATTCCAGGTACTTGCTACCTCCCACCAGCACAGGTACCATAACTCTCTAAGGCTTAGGCAGATGGAAGAAAATCACCCAACGGTTTTCTTGCCTCCACTAGGATTTCACTAGGTCACACGCTTGGGTGCCACTTTCTTACTTTATTTTTGGTTTTAAGACAAATGTATCCCTGTTGGGAGGATTTGATACTTCTGTGAGGAAATAAAATTATATGGAGCAACAAGTTGATGACCGTGAGTGAGTTACTTGATTATATGTACGCCGGCGGCTTGATCGAGAACACGGAACTTACAGCATAAACTAATTCGAGCAACAAAACATATGAAGCAAGGAAGTATGAAAGCTCATGATTCATTAGATGGTAAAGAAAAGCCAGTTTGATCTTCAAAATCAAAATCAAATGCGTAAGCCACGATAAGAGTACTTCTTTTGATAAGCAAGCTAGGATAAGTGTACAACTGTATCCTAAACCTAGTCTTGAGCCGGGGGTCTATCGGAAACAGCCTCTCAACCTCACTTTTGAGGTAGTGGTACGGACTGCGTACACTCTACCCTCCTCAGACCCCACTTCGTGCGAATATACTGGGTATGTTGTTGTTGAAGATACTGTTCATACCTATATCTTTTAAATTTCAAGTTTTTTTTTTGGGAAAAAGAACTGATGCCTTGAACATACCCCATATCCTTCCCTTACTCCAGCATCCATGTCAAGTAGATAAACAAGCCTATACAACATACTCAGTGAAATCCCACAAGTGGGGTCTAGGGAGGGTCGAATGTACGCAGACCGTACCACTACCTCGTGGAGGTAGAGAGGTTGTTCCCGAAAGACCCTCCGCTCAAGTGCAGATCCAAGTACAAAGAAGAAGGAAACAGTGAAGACAACATAGCAACTACAAGGGAAGCAGTGCAATGTCTACAAGAAAGAAACAAGAACAACAACAAAAAAAGTGCAAACACAATAAACAATGATAAATATCAAAAATAAGAATGAGAATAATACGGCTAGGACAGCGACAAACACCAACCAACCTAAGCCCTCGAAAAGCAAGACAACACTCCACTACCTACTAACCTTCTATCCTAATACGTGTCCTCCACACCCTCCTATCTAAGGTCATGTCCTCAGTACCCTTAAGTTGCGCCATATCATGTCTAATTACCTCTTCCCAATACTTTTTCGGCCTACCTCTACCTTTCTTCGTACCTTCTATATACAACCTCTCGCACCTCCTTACTGGTGCGTCTACGCATCTCCTGTTCACATGTCCAAACCATCTCAGTCTCACTTCCCTCATCTTATCCACCACGGAGGCCACTCCCACCTTATCCCCGAATATCCTCATTTCTAATCTCATCGCTCCTAGTATGACCACACATCCACCCCAGCATCCTCATCTCAGCAATACGCATCTTCTGGACATAGAAGTTTTTGATTCGCTAACACTCCGCCCCATACAACGCCGGTCTAACCACCACTCTATAGAACTTACCTTTGAATTTCGACCGGTATCTTTTTATCACACAAGACTCCGGAGGCTAGGCTCCATTTCATCCACGCCGCACCAATATGATCTGTGATATCATCATTGATATCCCCACTTCCCTGGATTATAAACCCAAGATACTTGACCCGTCTCTTTTAGGGATAGTTTGTGTGTCAAGCCTCACTTCCACGCCTACCTCATGCATCGCATCACTAAATTTGCACTCCAAATACTCTATCTTGTCCTGCTCAACATGAACCCTTTAGACTTCAGAGTTTGTCTCCACACCTCCAACTTAGCATTAACTCTGTTGCATGTCTCATCAATCAGTACTATGTCATTCGCAAATAACATACACCAAGGCACCTCATCTTGAATGTAAAGCATCAAATCATATTATCTACTTTTCTTGTAATTCTTGCAACATTTTTCCTCCCGAAAATCTTCAGTGATGTGGTTTGCCATTCTTGGCACTTAAAATAAGTTATTTAAACAAGCATCATTCTATATGAGGATAATCTTAGTGACGCCCAAAGCTCGTAATCTTGTTAAAAAGTAAAAAGAGCTGCAAGATAGTGAAACTAAAATTCAAACAACATATAAACGTGCACACAAGCTAAATTACATACTACCTGGCACCTGCAATAAAGCAATTTAATGAGCTAAGCAAAAAGCTACATTAGAAACATTTTTAAAAGCTTGAAACGTTCCAGAGTTGGATAATATGGATGCTAAATCATAATGAGTCTCAACTTAGTCTAATTGCCATCTCTTTTTTCTTATTTCCAGATTCATTTGACATATAAACCAAATAGCAGGTAATTTCAGGAATTGATACAGAAGCCAAAAATCACGATCTATCCAAAAATTTACAGAAAAAATCTCGATTTGATGTTCATGTTTACAACAACATACCCAGTGTATTCCCACAAAGTGAGGTCTGAGGAGGGTAGAGTGTACGTAGTCCGTACCACTACCTCAGAAGTGAGGTAGAGAGGTTTCAAATAGACCCTCGGCTCAAAATAAAAACAGTCTAGAAAAGGACAATAATATAAGATTGATGTTCATGTTTATCCCTCAAAAATCTCAAACCACTATCGGTGGTTTAGACAACATTTTCTTGAAAAATTTTCCTAATAAGTACTAGCAAAGTTGGGCTCTCCTGTTTTTTTTACTACTCCAATTTCGCTAGTTCATATAGCATGTTCACAGCAAAAGAACTCCCATCGATCACAAAATCTTGAAAGAGGTTTTTAAAATTAGCAGATCATCTCTCGTGTTGAGGTCATGCAGAATGTCACTACAGAGATGAATGCAGAAAGGACCAGCCAAAATCAAGTGACTTCCTTGTGACTTTCAGATCTGTGATCAACATGACACAGTACTAATGTTCTTTTGGACAGAGTATAATGCTTGTGGGGATTCAATAACAAACACTGAAACAAGATTCAGAAAATACAATGCAGCCATGTGACTTTCAGCAAGTCAAACAACACACCCGAGAATAGACTAATGCTGAGAAATGAACCTTGCAAGACTGAAGGCAAAATCTACACTCACCTAATTTTTGTGCATCACCGAACCATTTGCTCATCAAATTTGATATTCTCACATTAATAAAAACAGCGCCGGACTCTTTAGCAATTGCTTTGGCAAGCATGGTCTTTCCAGTCCCAGGTGGTCCATAAAGCAAGACTCCTTTTTGCGGACCCAGTAACTTTCCGTGAGAAAATAGCTCAGGTCTTCGCATGGGAAGAATTACTAATTCACATAATGCTTGCTTAATGGATTCTAAACCACCAATGGAATTAAATTCCACATCTATATGATCAGGGTTCACTACATCACAGGCTATCACATCCTGTTGACACAAAGTACAAAAGAGAAATAAGTTATCCCATCTCAATATGAGAATGATTGAATTCAATATGAAAATGATCATTTTGACTATAAGTTAGAAGGTTCTGCAAAATCTGATTCTCGAAATTATTCACACCAAGAAAGAAATATTCTACTTGAAATAAAATATACTCCTTACAAGATAAGCTGATCTGTCTTTTTAAACCGAAATTTTCAGATGTCGCGGGTTTATTATACCGCTAGGTACAAAGTCGAAGGGGGTGTTTGTTTGGGGGGGGGGGGGGGGGGGGGGACAAGAACCTCTGACAATCAATAAGGAAAATGATCTTAATCAACAAAAGTAAATATAATGTGCATGGTCCGATACTCTAAATAATTCCGGTAAAGAAAAATGGAAGTACACTATCGTCTTCAATAAAAAAATATCACTTAAACAAAATTTTCAGAAAATTGAGTCAGACTCACAAATACAACAATTTCACAAGAAGTAGTAGGACACAAGTTCTAAAACTATATTACTCTCTTTAACACAGCTAACACCAACAATATTACGTAACAAAAGAGTTGTCTCACCAATGAAATGAAGGATTATTCAACATAAATACTAGTATCAATTGATAGCATGTGAACATCTAAATCTTAATCTTTGCCAAATTAATCAAGATTAGAAGACTGAAATCACTATGCGGAAAAGATGGTCCCTTTCAACATAAGCTCAAACCAGAAAACCATTTATTCTGTAAAAAAAAATTGAGCTTCTATAGTAATCAAGCCCCAAAACAATAACTTGAGGGAGCTGAAAATATCCAAAATCAAATTTCCAGCAAACTTTAGGAAGCAAGCTAACTCTTACTCAAATAGCAATTAGATGCAGTTTTTTTACTATCTCACCTACCAAAGCTTTTTTCTCTTGAAGCAGATATACTATATTCCCATACACTCAACGGGTATATGTTTGATTACTAAGATTTCAAAAAAAAAAAAAAAGATTTTGAAACCACAATTTCACAAGTGTAATGGGTTCGCTCCTGCTATGCGCCGGGTCCCGGGGAAGGGCTGAACTACAAGGATTCATTGTACGCAGCCTTACCTTGCATTTGTGCAAGAGGCTGTTTCCACGGCTTGAACCCGTGACCTTGTGGTCACATGGCATAAACTTTACGACCCATCAAATTTAAATGCTGAATTCGCCTCTCAACGGTAGGAGATAAGAGCAATAATGAGGACCAAAAATAAGCAGAGGCGCATGTATATTGATGTGTATACAGCTGCAACAGGTGTAACCACTACATTTGGGTCGAACCATATATGAAGTTGCAAGAATTCAATGAAAATATATTGAATTTGAATGAAAGCATATTGGCCTGTGAAAATAATTGAATAACGAAAGGGGGAAAAGACTAGAATAAAGAAAGACCTCATAGGGATTGGTTTGAATGAGGGGTCGACCCAAGCGTTTAGCAATTTCCTTCTTGTGTTCAAGAGCCTTCTTGGATGCCTCCCGGTTCGGGTCAAGCTGTCGGAGCCCCACAAACAACACCAGGCAACTAAGTGCTGCGCTTGCCGCATACAAAATCAATTCTTGCAAGAATTTCGTCTCTGATGAACCACTTTTCATCTTATATACGCTTGATTATTATTTTTTTTAATCTATAAAAGAAGGGGTTTCTTTTTCAATTGGACGAAGAAAGGCGTTGTGGGTTTCAATTTATTTATTTTTTATATATAATAGAGAGACTGTCGTCTTGATTATCAAGAAAACTAGAGGATTCAGACGGTTTGTCGGAGAGGAGAGGGAGTGTAAATATACGTAAATGCCCTTCAACCACGATTAACCTCTTGGCGGCGCTTTTTTTTTGGGCCACGCCATTTTTCAAGTTTTGGGCTCCGACTCAAATCCACTAATTGGGCTCCTAACAAGTTTTTTTTTTGTTAAAATACATTATCCTTTTCCAACATACGGTTTATTGGTTTTGATTTTTCGATTTCAATTTAGGATTTTAATACTTCAGTGCACCAAAGAATTAAGTTTAGAATTTTATTTATACTAGGTGGAAGATTACTAGGTTGTAGAGCGTTGTCTCGCTATCCTTCCTTACTAGTAGTTGTAGTATTACTCAGGGAGTTTCTCATCCTCCGATGTCTGTTATTACCTGTTGTTTCTTGCACTTTGATTATCGTGTTATTTTATTGTACTCATGTTTCTTTTTTAAATATAATTTTACATTATATCTATAGTATTTTGATATGACTTTTTTACTCTTGTTAATTCTTCTTTCTTGAGCCGAGGGTCTATTGAAGACAACCTCTCTACCTTACAAGATCTGTGTACACTCCAGAACTCACTTACGAAATTATATTGAATATGTTATTATTGATATGACACACCAAGATATACATATGACATACACATTTATCTGGCATTGTATGTACATGTATGTCAGGTGTATATCAGTATATATATGTATAGCGATACATATGACATACACTAGACATATACTCATTCCACCACCAATAACATACGCACTTGATTTACAACCATTTTATCTCTAGATCACTACCAAAAAAATCACTATAACCACTACCAAATCACCATAAATAATAGATTTCTTGCATAATTTTCTTAGATTTGAATTTAAGCTGGAGGTAGGACCAATGGAGTTTCTCTAGAGTTATTCTTCAAATCCATTCATCAAGTCAATATTTCAACCACAAAATGATTTTGAATTTTTGACCCCTAATTAAAAAATTTACGAATAAGTCTTGTTTTATAGGATAATTATTTGAAAGTATCTATAAAGATAGTAACTAGGGGTCCTATTTTGTTATATGATGTAATAATCTCATTATTTATTTTTGTAAATCAAATCAAAATATCCTCTTTAAAATATATTGACATAACAAAGAGGGTATAAAGGGATAGGTTTAAAATTAAATTCGACAAATAAAATATGACGATCAGATGTTGGTGAGTCGAGAGTCTTACATTTGGTAACAGAATTAGGAAATATGATTCTTGTATACAAAAAATAAATTATTTTATAGTTCAAAAATTTATGAGTAGCTTTTCTAAGAATCACTAATTGACTTTGGATACTTTTAAGAAAAATTGTGCAGAAAAAGATTTTCGCCAAATTTTTTCCTCCGCCGCCTTTTTCTTCATTTTCTATTCTTCTTCTTCTCATCATTTATCCTTCCATTGCTTATTGTGGGAGGAGTTGAATGGTCACATTAAATTTATATTGTTTATCTTTAATGATTTAAATTTGTTTAATTGAAGAAAATTAAAGAAGACCATTGTTGAATTTTATTGAATTGAAAATTTTATTTAAAAGATAAAGTGTATCTATTATTTTTTTCAAGGTTTAAATTAAAATAATTATAAAAAATTATTAGGAATGGTATTAGAAAATCACATATCAAATTTGAGGTCATTTAGAGTTGATCTGGACCAGTTTTGAAGTAAAAATATATTTTGCTCAAATCTTTTACATACCAAGTTATGTTTATCTGGCTCGATTTTGAAGTTAATTATGGTGATTTGTCGAGATTTATAATAATCTTGATTATCTATTAGGATTTGACATAAGTCCTAGTAATCTATCGGAATTTATGGCAATCTATCGGAATTTATGGCAAAACAAGTTTCGCCATCAATTTAAAATTCACTAGAATTTGTATATCAAATTTTGATAATTTGTTAGGTTTTGACAAAAAAAAAATCTAACAAGTTGTGACAAAGTAAATTTTGCTCATCAATTTAAAATTATGGCGATTAATTAAAAAAATTCTACGTAATTTTGTTCACGATTTTATTTTTATGAAACTTTTTTCACAAGGTTAAAATTTAAATATTGGCACCAAAAAATTCTACTTATGCAAATCATCTTTTGTACTTGTTTTGTTGTAATTTCAAATTTAATATAGTTATTATCAGTGTTATAAAATATAAGAATGAGCAAATGTGGATAATAATACGATGATTAGCTATACATTGACTAAATATTCATATGATAAAATTACTTTTTTTCAAAAAAAATTCTTTATACCTTTAGGCATTTAAAGCATATAACTGAACAATACTTTATCTAATTTAAAACGAAGACATGTTTTAAATTGTATATATTATAATGATCAATAATTACATACGCCGAAGCGTACCCCAAATGTATGATCTCCAGATCAAATTTAAAAAATTCCCCTAGCATGACGATCATAACGCAAGAATAAAGCATAAGTTAAATCGTCTCCTAGCTATATTAGGATCAAAAGATTTGTTGTGGAAATATCGTGGGTTAACTAGCACACAATCAACACACAAAGAAAATAGAGAAGAAGAATAACACAAGGATTTAACGAGGTTCGGCTAGGCCTAATCCTCCAAGCAAAAGCAGAGAGAGTTTTCCACTATGAAAAAAGAGAAGTTTACAATGTACAATATGCCTTTAGAATCTCCAACTACATCCCTATATATAGACCCCAAGTAGTCTCAAACCTATAAAGAAAAGGTTTTCCCAATCCTACAAGGACTATACTTTCCTTTCCCAAATTCATTAGGATAAAGGGTTTCCTAAACCAATAGGGATTATGAGTTTCCTAAAATATACAAGGGAAAAATTCAAGACATAATTAACAAATCTTCCCCTTGGCTTGAATTCTTTTCATCAACAGGAACAACATCTCTCTGCCTTGCTCTCAGCCCTCGAACGGGCTCACTGAGTATTACACACACCAATCAAGTCTAGGCAATGCCTAAACTTATTGGTCGGGACTTCCTTGGTAATCACATATGCCAGATTATCATGTGTCAACATCTTCTTCACATCAACAACCTCCTTGCAGCCTACTACCTTTTGTCCCTTTAGCAATGAATCAAACTTCCATGTTCGATTCTTGTGAAATGACTCAATCTCTTCACCTATAGCACCAATCCATCGATCTCCCTTTGAACTATAAATAGCTTCTTTATAGCTATTAGGCTCAAACACATCAATGGTCTTTGCAATTGACAAAGCAAATTCCACAAAATCTGCATATCCAGAAAGATTTTCATCAACCACATTTTCAAACCTCTTTGGTCGATTGATCACTCTCTTCTCTCTGCCTGTTGCAATGCTATACGATTGTTGTTGCATAGGTGCATCAACATTATCATCATGATTAAGATTTTGCACCTCCTCCACTTTTGAACTACTGGGCTGAGCTAGTGGAGATTCAATTTCTAGCTCTATGCGGTCACTGACACCACGATCTATTTCTGCTATTGCCTTCTCCTTCTGACTGTCCAGTGAGGCAGATTCATTGAATGTCACATCCCTACTAATAATTAACCCTGAAGTCTTTTGATCTGTGCACCACCTTTCACTCCAGTTGCATATCCTAGAAATATGCACTTCTTTGTCTTCGACTCAAGTTTTTCATCCCTCACATGAGCATAAGCAGGACAACCAAATATCCTTAAATTTGAATAATCAGCAGGCGAACTGGACCAAATCTCAAAAGGAGTTTTGAACTCAATAGTTGTGGATGGAGATCTATTGACCAAATAACAAGCTGTATTGATTGCTTCAGCCCAAAAATCCTTGCTAACACATTAGTGTGAAAGCATACTTCGTGCCCTATCACAAAGTATTCTATTCATACGTTCTGCAACACCATTTTGTTATGGTGTTCCAACACAAGTGCGGTGTCTCACTATGCCCTCCCTGTTGCAGAACTCATTGAACTCTAAGTTGCAAAATTCTAACCCATTGTCAGTTCGAAGACGCTTGACTTTTCTTTCAGTCTGCCTCTCAACCATCATCTTCCATTTAACAAATATCGAAAATGCCTCATCTTTTGTTTTCATAAAATACACCCATACCATTCTTGAGTAATCGTCAATCAAAGTCATAAAGTATCTGGCACCATTTTTGGAGGGAACTCTGTTTGCACCCCACAAGTCTGAATGTATGTAATCTAACTTGTCTTTGGTCTTATGCTCTGCCCTTTTGTTGAACTTTATCCTTGTTTGCTTACCAAACATACAATGCTCACAAAAATTCAAAGCTTGATTTTTGTATCCATCCAACAAATTTTGCTTGCTCAACAAAGACAATCCATTATCACTCATATGACCAAGTCGGTAGTGCCACAACTGAGACTGATTCGAATCACTCCTTCCAGAAGCTACAATTTCTTCCCCTTCAACTACACTGACTTGAAGATAATATAGTCTAGAATGCAGCTTACCCTTCATAAGTACCATGGAGCCTTTACACACTTTAAGTATCCCATTCTCTGAGTGAAATTTATATCCTTGATCATCCAAAGTCGAAAGAGAAATCAAATTCTTTTTCATTTGAGGAACATGCCAACACTCAATATTTCTGATAATGCCATCGAACATTCTCAATTTGATGTTATCAATCCCCTCTACCTCTAATGGATTATCATCACCTAGGTAGACAGTCCCACTCGTCTGCTTGTAAGTTGAAAACCAGTTCTTGTGTGGACTCATGTGAAAAGTTGCACCAGAATCAAGAATCCAGGAATTATGCCTATGATCAGAACTCGCGGCATAAACTTCCCCTACATAGTCATTATCATCAGAATTGTTGCTAATGTCAATAATATTTGTTGAGTAATCAACTTTCTGCTTCCCTCTTTTCTCCTTTAGCTTAGAACAATCTCTTTTGTAGTGACCTTGCTCCCCGCACTCATAGCAGTTCTGCTTCCTTGCTCTAGACTTTGATCTGGCGTTGGACTTTTTCCTATTAAAGTCCTTTTGTTGTGTTCTTCCTCTATTCACAAGACCTTCGCCCTCTGTTCTGCTATCTGGAAAGCTCTTCTTCAACTCTTTAGATTTTAGTGCATTACTAACATCATCCAGTGAAATACTGTCTTTACCATATAGCAATGTATCAGCAAAAGTATCATACGGTGGTGATAAAGAACATAACACGATCAAGGCCTGATCCTCACTCTCAATTTTGGTATCTACGTTCTTCAAGTCCATTATAATTGAATTAAACTCATCAAGGTGAGTTTTAACCGGTGTACCTTCATACATCCGAAGATTGTACAACCTCATTTTTAAGTAGAAGCGGTTTGTCAACGATTTCTTAGAATACAGATCTTCCATCTTCTTCCATGCCGTTGCTGCAGATTTCTCTTCAGCAATTTTTCGAAGAACGCTATCTCTAACGCTCATGAAAATCGCACTCAAAGCCCTCTCCTTCAGGTCTGCCTTCTCTGACCCTTTCATCTCCTCTGAAAAAGTCTCCTCGATTGCTTTTCATAATCCTTGTAACACCAAGGACGATCTCATTCTAATCTTCCATAGACTGAAACTAGACCCTCCGTCGAATTTCTGTACTTCATACTTTGTTGAAGATGATGGAGACATCTAATCCTTGACTATGTGTAGAAACCCTAACTTTGCTCTGATACCAATTGTTGCGGAAATATCGTGGGTTAACTAGCACACAATCAACACACAAAGAAAATAGAGAAGAAGAATAACACAAGGATTTAACGAGGTTCGGCTAGGCCTAATCCTCCAAGCAAAAGCAGAGAGAGTTTTCCAGTATGAAAGAAGAGAAGTTTTCAATGTACAATATGCTTTCAGAATTCTCAACTACAACCCTATGTATAGATCCCAAGTAGTCCCAAACCTATAAGAAAAAGGTTTTCCCAATCCTACAAGGACTATACTTTCCTTTCCCAAATCCATTAGGACAAAGGGTTTCCTAAACCAATAGAGATTATGAGTTTGCTAAAATATACAAGGGAAAAATTCAAGACATAATTAACAGTTTTGAATCGAAAGCAAAGAGAACCACGACCCATATATCAACCTCATGCAGGTTAAGCATTCGCCTTGCGAATAACACCACGAACTTATCCAATTACCTTTGACTAAATTTTAAGAGATAGATTGCATGTTTAATCAACTCACTCAACATCCTCAACAAGAATCAAGGAGAGTGTATCAGTGATCGGATCAATTCAAAAGACTAATAGATAACTCACAAATTAGTTTTGGACCTCAAGCACCAAACGACTATAAATAAGAGATAAACAATAAACTTTAAGCATTCAATTCAAGTCAAGTTTATTATATATATAGTCTTTCAAAGTCAAATCTTATTCTTGTAAAAGAACTATAGATTGTTCTTTAATAGCTTTTATTGGAGAAAATAGATTGTACTTCAGTATTTTTCTTAAAATAATATATAGTGTTTGATTTTAGTTCTCTATCTTTGGACACTATAACATACTTTGTAGGCTTAAAGAATATCAATAAGAGCTATATACTCTTTCTCTCTATTTCATCTTTATTTGTCGGTTATCTGATCGTTTGCAATTGTTTTTCACACACCATTATAACTTCTTTCTTTCGTAACTGATAGTAGGACATATTTTTTCTTTTATACATGTTGTTTTCAATTTTTAATGTTAAAAATCAAACACCCGCCAAAAAATCATGTGCATTAAACAATATTGAAATAGTAATTCATATATTATAAATTCTTTTATAATAACTTTTGCATTAAGTAATCCTCGAACTAAATGACCCCTTATTGTATTATTTTTTCATATACATGCTAAACGATGCTTTTATCTTTTCATCTTGATTAAAAAAATAATATTTTATATAATCAAAAAGGTATTGATTGTTTTCTTCAAATTTATCCCTACTTAAATAAGTGAGTTTTTATATAATTAAAAAATTATATTAAATAAACACTATTTAATTAAGGGTAAGTTAGTAATAACACTTCTTACTTTATAGGAGTGAGTAAATTTGCTAAGTATTTACGCTAAATGCACCACTTAATATTGATCAAAGGGAGTAGAAATAATGTATTTCCTCCATCTCAAATTATTTATCGTGATTTTTAAAAATAGTTTGAATCAATTATTTGTCATTTTAAACATCAAAACATAACTAATTTTTTCTCCATTTCACCCTTAATAGTAATTGTTCTTGAATACTACGAACACCTCAAGATGACGCATAAATAAAATAAATATTCAGTGAAGAAATATAATCTGAACACATAAAAAAGAGTAAAATAATCAAAACTCCTCTTTATTATTAATATTTTTTTTAAAATGTGTAAAAAATTCACAATAAATAATTTAAGACGAATAGAGTATTTGTTTAATTGAATTTAGAAAGGCTAGTTGGTAGTAGTTGAAAGAAATTGAGTTATTATTGATTATCAAGTGAAAAATTAATGTGTTCACCAAAAAGGCATTCAAAATGTGAGTACCAAACTATCAATATCCTAGATCGCCTTTAAAGAGCACATATTTTTATTTCCCTTTTTTTAAAAAAATAAATGCAAATAGAAAAAAAGTCATATAGTAACTGAGCTAGTGATAATGAGTAATTCGAGTGACTTAGCTAAAAGGTCATTTTGAAAACGTAATACGCCATTTAGTTATATATTTGAATTTATTGATGAAAGAGTCATCATTTATGATGTCATCATTTTAAGTTAAAAAGTTGTCAACTCTTAAATCTAAGTCTTAAATAATACAGAATAGTCTCTACCATTAAAGTCTTAGAAAATACAAAATAGTCCTGCCATCAAAATCTTAAAAGACGCCAATCTCAGCCCCGAGAATTTTAAAAAATTAGAAAATAGTCTTTTTCTATAATATTTTATTTATCCAATTTAGAAAAATAAAAATCAATTGCTCCCATCCAAAACCTTCACTCTCTTCCCGATTTTTTCAGTTCTGTCTATTTCTTAATAAAAAATTAAAGTTTTTACTGAAAAACTATTGTAGTTCAACCACTGTTATTTCTAACTTTCAATATTTCTTGAAAAAACTCAAATTATTTTTTCATTGTGGTAAAAGAAGCTCATTTTCTCGATGCCCTTATTATTGATACTAGAGGTCGTTTTGAGAGCATAAATTCTTTTGTGGATTCATTACTTTATCCCAATAGCTCATTTCATTATTGGTAAGAAATTTTTTCATGTACTTTTCACGCTTTGCATATTATAATTATCGATCAGTCCATAATTATAGATGAATCATTAGTCAAAATTGATTTATTATATTAATTGCAGAGTATGTTATGATAGATGTTGATTATAACGATAAATGGAAGGAGATTTCAAAATGTTAAAAGTGAAAATCTGTGAGTAAAATGACAGTGATCATTGTCCTGCATTACAGTGATACATATAATGATTTGCTTGCGAGCATAATAGAAAGTAAGGAGTTAAATTATGAGCCTAGCGACTTAAGCATTAGTTATTTGATGAATACTAAGGAAAAACTCATCTACCTTTCATAACGAATGATATGTATGTGAAATTGTATACTCTTAA
The DNA here is from genome assembly GCA_003996215.1 of Jaltomata sinuosa. Lineage (NCBI taxonomy): Eukaryota > Viridiplantae > Streptophyta > Magnoliopsida > Solanales > Solanaceae > Jaltomata > Jaltomata sinuosa. The sequence continues at coordinate 394,274 of QJPP01001077.1, forward strand.
TATTATTGCTGATGATTTTAGGCTAATTTTACAGATAAATGTTGTTGAAAGGTCTTAAGAAAGAACTTCAACATCAGCAGCCTCACCATACCCCCATTATAGCCACCAGTCAATGACGATTCAATGTAAAATAACGATATTTGTGATCATTGAATGGATATGAATTATCCTTCAAGTGATAACGAAGAGGGTTATAGTGGTATTGGACAATCTACTGAATCACAATCCAATCAGAACTTTAATGATAGAACTGATTTATAATGGGAAAACATTCAATGACAAAAGACAATTGAAGTTGTTGAAGCATGCTTTGGTGAAAATGTCTTTCTGTTTTAAATCAAAAAAGAGTTGTACAAATTCTTATAAGTTGAAATGTGTATTTCTTAATTGTGAATAAATATTGTGGATCAATAAGTACAATAATTCACACATATTTCGCATCTACAAGTCTATCAGTACTCATAATTGTTAAATTAGACATATTACGTACAGTTATAAGCATGTATCATCAGATTTAATTGCTTCAAATTTGATGAATCCTTTATCACTATCATCATAATATCCATTAATTTTAGTCATTTTGTCTGAATTAGGCTCATTTTTATTTTCTACATTTTTTTTTTTGCTATCTCGTTCATCTTCTTCACTTTTTTTAACTAGCAGAACGAGTCATTGTCTTCCTTGATCTATTTCTTGTCATTTTTTATGATCTACATACAAATAATATACTATATTGATGTAATAATTATATAAATAATAATAATCGACGACGAGTTTAATAATAGACCATAATGTATTTGTAAGAATTGAAACAAAAAAAAAAACTCCTCATATATAGTGAGATCAATAAACCCTCCATGTATTCACATAAATAAAAGGTGAAAAAAATATTAAATTTCTATGAAAATGGATAAACATAAACAAAAAAAAAGTTATTTAATCAAGCAAATAACTAAAAATAACATAAATTTTAACAAGAAAACAAGATAAAGTTTTGAAAAAAAAAATCTAATGAACTAGAGAATTCATCAACAAATCAAGAAAAAAATATGACTTGTCTGAAAAAATTATATCAATACAAAATTAAAAATACTTAAAATGAGAAAATAATATACCCGAAGACAATAAAAATAAAGATCAAAGATTGAGAGAGAAGAGAAATCAATGTGGAGAGTTTGAATAGCTACAAAAATTTAAAACGGGAATGAGAAGAGAAGTTGGAGAGAGAATTTTTGTAATTTTATTTAAAAAGAATAAATATGGACGCAAGTATATTTTAATAGACTTAAAATTATGTCTCAAACTCTTTAAAATTATATAAAAATACTCCAATCTCACCTTTTCTCAATTTCTGAACTCTCTAACACCAAAAAGTAAAACAAAAAAAATTGACTAAAAATGATTGAATTTTCAAAATAATTTTTTTGCTAAATCTTCTCAAATAACTAATGGATGAAATATCCCACAATGATAAATAAAATATATATATATAAAACTTGGACAATTCATTTATTAGTAACAATTTATATTTTTTCTAAATAAATTATTTCAATAAAAATAAATGTGTTATAATTTTATTAGTTAGTCTAATATATAATCACCTGAGATTTGTCCGGCATGCTTAGTACTTCTTCTGTTTTAAAATTATATGTCATTTTTGCTTTGTATGCTTGTTAAAAGTATATTTGTTAAGAGAAATTTTTAATTATTTTAATCTTATTTATATGGTAACTTACATAAAACACATATCTTTAGGAGCTACTTATACTTTTTCCCACCACATTTTCATCGGGATACATCCCAAACCACTCAGATACATCCCAAATCACTCGGATACATCCCAAAGCACTCGGATCGACATCTTTGATTTTACCTCTGATACATCGGCATCCCGCATGTATCAGAGGGGTTACAACATGTATCCGAGGGGTTGGGATATATCCGATGGATGAGATGTATCCGAGGTGAGGCGATGTATTCGAGTAATTTTTGTATTGACATGTGATATATTAAGTAATTAAAATAAAGTAGTGAGAGAGTTAGTAAATATGGTAAGGATGTATGTCTTTTTAGGTAGTTTACCCTATTTATATTTATGTCATAATTTGTCTCAATTAAATATTTACTTAAATTTATGTATCGTCTTTTATTAATGAGTATACAATTATCAAGGTCACCCTGGGTAGAAAATCTAAATAGACATTTGAAAATAACTAGATTAACAACTTAAAAGGCTCTATAATCAAAGACTTTTTAGCCTTCAAGAAATTATACTGATGATAAAATAAGAAAAGTTAATTTATTTTGCTTTGAACTTTAAAATGATAAAAGTAATTTTTTTTTTAAAAAAATAACAAATAATTTAAAATAAAGAAAGTATATTATTTCTTTTTTTCTTTTTTCTAACAGTATATTGAGGAACTAAACGTGAATAAATATGTGTATTAAGTCAATGAAAGGTAGCAATAGCGAATTTAGAATTTTTAGACCATGAGTGCGTTATTAAAAAAAGAAGAAAAAATATATTTAGTGAAAATAAATTTCTAGTCCTCTAGAAATATTTTTTTGGTAGAGGCACAACCACTAAAAGGTGTGTGAGCCTCCATTAGATTTTTGAAACATAAGATAATGGGCTCATTTGCCTATTTTTCAAATGAAAGTAATGAACAAGAGAGAGAAAGTATTTAGTATATAATTCATGTGAGTCTATCAAGCACAATAAATTATATTAAATAAATATGAACTTATTTATTTATATAATAAATTCAAATACATTAAATTTATGAACTTATTTTTTTTTACTCCTCTTTTCTCAGTCATTTATTTGTGCAATTATCTTCTGTTATCAATTTTTTACATGAGAAGTTGTTATTCGTTCATGAATCTTATACATATATATTATGAGAAAAGACATCAAAATCACCATAAACTATATCCGAAAAGTCGAGACACATCTAAACTATCGAAGTGACCAAATACACACCTATACATATTAAAAGTGAATTTATCATCACCCTGAGACATATAGCACCATTCTCACTGAATGTGATGTTTTACACTCGTCCACCACGTCAGCGCCATGTCAGCACCACGTCAGAAATCTTATAAATTTTATTTTTATATGCTTTTTCTTTTCTTTTCTTTTGTTAGTTATATTTTATACTAATTAATTTCTAGTTAATCATTACAATTCTTCAATAATATCTTTAGCATCACTAAATCACCCCACCCACTCCATCCCTCATCTCACCAAAAATATCGTAGCCGCCAGTGTCACCACCACCACACCTATTCTTTGCTTTTTACCACCAAGAACAAGTATCATATCACCTTCAATTCCTTCTTCTTCATCACCCACCACCAAATATCAACACCAACATTAATTATTATCAATTTATTTTTCTTCACCACCTTCAATTTCATTTTCTTTGTCATTCACCACTAGCAAATTCACCACCAAATATCTATGCACTACTTTTTCTAAAACTTTATATTTTCTTTTCTTTTAAATTTATTTGTGGATTTTTTTCTTATTAGAGTTTCATAAAGTGAGAGAAATTAGATTAGAAAATCGATAATTAAATTGGTGAAAATTTTAAATTTATCATTGGTATAATATTTTATCTCTAATTTTGATGTTACTTTGTGACATTTTAATAGAAAAAGAAGAAGAAAAAATTTGAAAAAAAAAAGACAAATAAAGTACTTCATTGAGTTTGCCAAAAAAAATTCTCGGTAAGAACTGTCGAAAAATTTAAATATATTTGGTGAAATAGCATTTTCTCATTCAAAAAATAATTTTTCTTAACTTGTGATTTATTAATTGTATTTAGTTTGTGTTGATTTTTTTAATGAAGTGGGTGTAAGATTTTTCTTGAAAAATAAGAATAAAAATAAAATTTTTAATGATGAAGGTTTGATTTTGAGAGAAAAAAGGTGAAAGAGATGAAGTTTTCTTTGAAGGTGTTGTTGAGTTAGTGTTCATGGTGAAAAGGATGTTGTTAGGTATTGCAAGGAAAGAGAAAGGGAAAGTGATGAAGATAAAGCGAAGAAAGAATAAATAAAAAATAAAAAAGTCTAAAAATAAAAAATAATAGAAATAAATAAATAAATTGTAAAAAATGCATCTTTTTATTTATTTTTATTTTTTGTGCCACATCAGCTTGTAGAATGATGTTAAATTCACTTTTAATATGTATAAGTGTATATTATATCACTTCGATAGTTTAGGTGTATCTTTGACTTTTCAGATATAATTTAAGGTGTATTTGATATCTTTTCTCTATATATTATCAATAAGAAAAAATATTATACATAACTAATTAGGAGTAACTGAGACTACTTTTATATATTCTTTTTAATTTTTCTTTTTTACACCTTTTTTATATTTATCTCCAAAAAATATATGTGTTGTTCAAGAATTTAATCATTTATAAAAAAAAATATAAGAAGTTTCTTCCAATAATCTCTCCAATTGAAATGGAGCGAATAATATTTTTATGTTGACATTTTTCTCAACAAATGATGAAGGCAAGGGTGTTCAGAAAAAATCAAACAACATAAAAGAAAATTTTCAGTACTTTTTTGATTTGGCTTGATTTTATTTTACCTTTTAAAAATAAAATAATTGAATTTGATTTTGATTTTATATTTTAAAAATTGACATAATTTGATTTCTATTTTGATTTTAAGCAAACAATAATCGAAAAAATCAAACTAAACTAACTATATGGATGCATGTCACGCCCCGAGACTACTCCCTAGGCGTAACATGGGACTTGGGGCCACAAGTGCCCCAAGTTAATCCTTGGCCATAGCATACTCAGATATTCATAAGAAAATATAGCGGAAGCATAAATAGAAAGTTAGGCAACCCAATCCATAAATGATAGAGTCAAGATAAAACATAATCCAAAAGAGAGACCTGAATACTATGTCTGAAAGCCTCTGAACTGTCATAAAGAGTTGATGGGACAATACCCCAACTAACTCAGAAAATTCCAAGAAGGAACATAAAAGAGATAAGTCTAACACTAGCCCTCGGATAATGAGGACTCACCAACAGAAACTGGATCTCCGGCAATGTCTAGCCACGAGTCTGAGGGAAGGAGTCTGTATCTGCATCATCAAGAGGATGCAACGCAAGATATGCATCAGTACTATAAGATGTACTGAATATGTGAGATATGCATAAATAAGGTAAAACATGCTTGAAACATAATTAAAACTGAGATCATGCATAAAAGAGAAGTCATAAGAAATATCATAATTTAAATAAGATAAGAGATACATAGCATACGACTTAAAAATATTAATACGGGAGTTTATCTTAATCGACATAAACCATGATGAGCTATATGGAGTTCAGTGTCATACACCCACACCGAAAAAGGTTGTCCTAACCGGCCAATGTTAGAACCTTATCTATCAGGATCTTGTCATAAGCCACAGAGTGCAACCTACGGTGACAACATAGTTCTGAGACTTAAGGGTACGCTAAATCCTAGTCCAACTCGGTGCTAAATACTACTCTCAAAATATACATATAACTCAATTCATACTTGTGACATATGTAATGCCAAATCTGTTTGAAAATCATAAGAACATATCTAATGTCATGCAATTCACATATCATAAGTCTTAAAACTTAGCATAGCCATAATTCCAAAACATACTTTTCTTTCTAAATTAATAACTTGAAGAATTAGGCATGCAATTTCATAAATACATAAAGTCATGTTATCTACACATGCCAATTTTACTTGAAAACATGCAATTCAATGAAATCATGCTAGAAAGAATCTTTAATGCATGGGCTTTCGAAATCAATTAAGGAACTTCAAATAAATCATAGATAAGTAATGAGAAACCATGAATTGATGCTTTAAAACTGAACCCATAAGTTTTCTCCAAATTGGATAAGAATCCTAATTTCACAATTTCATAAATCAAAGTAAAACATGGGATTTTGGGCATAAGGGTGAAGGGAATCCCTTATTGAATACCCACATACCTTATTGAAGCTTGCTTGATCTAAGATGAAAAGAATTGGAGACTTGAACTTGGAGCTTGAGACTTGGAGCTTGAAAGAGTTCTTTCTTCTTTTGGAATAAAATTGCTTAGAATGAGAAGGGTTTAGGCTATTAGGGAATAAAAATCTACTAAAAATGATCAAAACGACCTCACTTAAGATTTAAAAGGGTGGGTAATTATAGAAATACCCCTGAAATTTAATTAGAGAAAAACTGCTAAAAAAACTCGGCCTTAAGTTCCACGGATCCCTTCCACGAGCCGTAAAAGTAACCACGATTCGGGAATTGAAGTCGTGGTTATTGAGCCAAAATTTCAAGCTGCGGATAACCTTTCACGAGTTAATAGGATGACCCGTAGAAACTTCTATAGTTCGTGGAACCCACTCGTAGTTCCTTAGAAATTGTCTACCCTCTGTCTGAGTTCCACGAGTTGGTTCCACGACTCGTGGAACCATCCACGAATCATGAAACTGACTGGTGGTTCTTAGACTTGAGGATGATCTGCAGGACTGGTTTCACGGGTCACTTCCACGACTCGTGGTTCTATCCACGGCTCGTGGACCTGACTCATGATCCCTGAAAGTTTTAAAATTTTCATAGTTTCTAAGTTTGAAATCTGAATCAAATTTTGAGGTGTTACAATATCTCCCCCTTGGGATCATTCGTCCTTGAATGAAGACTAAACAAGTAAAACTAGAGAGAAAATAGCCCAACCAAGCAACAAAACATAAAACTCAAGGATGAACATGAAAACTGAGCTTTTAACTTAAAAACACGATTCGAAATAACTTTGGAAAACATGAATGCATGTTAGGATCATGAGGAAACTGACGGAATAGAGTCGGAGGGACATACTAAGGAGGAAACTAATACCTCAAACTGAAATTGGATCAGAAGGAAAGAGATGAGGGTATTTGGCTTTCATGGATGCTTCTGCTTCCCAAGTAGCTCCTTCAACTAGCTGATTTCTGCAAAGGACCTTCACCGAGGTGAATTCTTTTTTTCTCAACCTTCAAATCTGACGCTAAAAAATCTCCACGAAAACTTTCTCATAAGTAAGGCTATCCTTCACACTCACATCCTCCAAAGGAACAATTAATATTGGGTCATCAACACACATTTTCAATAAAGAAACATGAAAAACTGGATGAACCGCTTCTAAATCTGTTGGCAAATCCAACTCATAAGCAACACTACCAACTCTTCTCAGAATCCAATAAGGACCTACATAGAGGGGACTAAGTTTACCTTTCTTGCCAAATCTCATCACCCCCTTCATGGGTAACACTTTCAGAAATATCCAATCATCAACCTCAAACTCCAACTCTCTTTTCCTCACATCTGCATATGATTTTTGTCGACTGTGAGCGGTCTTCAACTTCTCCCTAATGATCTGAACCTTCTCCATAGTCTCATGAACCAAATTTGGACCGATAAAAGCTGCCTCACCTACCTCAAACCAATCAATAAGATATCTACACCTCCGCATATAAAGTGCCTCATAAAGAGCCATCCGGATGCTAGAATGGAAACTGTTGTTATAGGCAAACTCGATAAGAGGTAAGTGATCATCCCAATTACCTTTGAAATCAATCACACAAGCTCTCAAAATATCCTCAAAGGTCTGAATAGTACGCTCTGCCTGGCCATCCGTCTGTGGGTGAAAGGTTGTGCTAAGCTTAACCTGAGTACCAAGACCTTTCTCAAATAACTTTCAAAACTGGAATGTAAACTGAGTACCCCTATCTAAATTAATAGATAATGGAACACCATGCAATCGGACTATCTCCCAAATGTAGAGTCTAGCATAATCATCTGTTGAATCCGTAGTCTTAACAACCAAGAAGTGAGATGACTTAGTCATCTTGTCAACAATCACCCAAATAAAATCATGCTGCCTACGAGTACGAGGAAAACCAGTAATGAAGTCCATATTGATCGTTTCCCACTTCCAAGTAGGAAGATCAATATCCTGAGTCATGCCACCCGGTCGCTGGTGCTCTACCTTTACTTATTGACAGTTAGAACACTTAGCCATAAAACCTGCTATGTCTCTCTTCATGCCATTCCACCAATAGACTTTTTGTAGGTCACAGTACATCTTGGTGGTACCGGTGTGAATAGAATACCTGGAACTATGAGCCTTTGTCAAGATCCGTTGTCTCAACCCATCTATGTCAGGAACACACAATCAATCCTGATATCGAAGCACACCATCTATCCCTTGGAAGAAAACCTCTACCCTTTGCTGATGGACTGCACCCTTTAACTGGTGCAAAATAGGATCACTATCTTGCTTTTCCTTTACTTTGGCTATCAAATATGATTTGAAACCATTCTGAACAATAACACCACTTTCTGTCGAGTCCATAAGGCAAACTCCGAGTCGAGCAAGTCAATGAACATCCTTGGCCAATTTCTTCTTTCTTTCTTCAACCGAAGACACACTATCCATAAAAAACCTACTAAGTGCATCCGCCACAATATTGGCTTTACCCAGATGGTAAAGCACACTCATATCATAATCCTTAAGAAGCTCAAGCCATTTTCTTTGACGAAGATTCAATTTCTTTTGTGTGAACATATACTGAAGACTCTTATGGTCGATAAATACATCCACATGAGTTCCATACAAGTAGTGTCTCCAAATCTTCAAAGCAAAAATCACGACCGCCAACTCAAGATCATGAGTATGGTAGTTCTTCTCATGAATCTTAAGCTGTCTCAAAGTATAAGCAATCACCTTACCACGCTGCATCAATACGCAACCCAAACCAATCCTAGAAGTATCACAATATACCATAAAGTCATCCAAACCCTGGAGTAGGGTCAACACAGGAGCTGTGTTCAACCTAGTTTTCAATTCTTGAAAGTTCTTCTCGCACAGATCAGACCACTAAAATTTCACCTTCTTCTGAGTCAACCGAGTCAATGGGGAAGCAATGGAAGAAAATCCTTCCACAAATCTCTTGTAGTAACCAACCAAACCCAAAAAACTTCTAATATCAGACGGGGAGGTGGGTCTAGGCCAGTTATTTACTGCCTCAATCTTTTGAGAATCCACTCGAATACCATCTCTAGTTACAATATGACCCAGAAAAGCAACAGACTGCATCTAAAACTCACACTTGCTAAACTTAGCAAATAACTGTCGATCCTTGAGAGTTTGAAACATCACTCTCAAATAGTCCGCATACTCCTCCTTACTCCGAGAATAGATAAGAATATCATCAATGAACACAATCACAAACACATCCAAATACCATTTGAACACATGGTTCATCAAATCCATAAAAGATGCGGGAGCATTCGTTAGACCAAAAGACATAACCACAAATTCATAATGACCATACCGAGTTCTGAAGGCTGTCTTTAGAATGTCACACTCTCTAACACGAAGCTGATGATAACCGGATCTAAGGTCGATCTTGGAGAAATAGCTGGCACCCTGAAGCAGATAGAACAAGTCATCAATCCTAGGAATAGGATACTTATTCTTGATTGTGACCTTGTTCAACTAACGGTAGTCGATACACATTCTGAGAAAACCATCTTTCTTTCGCACGAATAAGACTAGAGCACCCCATGGAGAGATGTTAGGCCTGATAAAACCCTTATTAAGAAGGTCCTTTAACTGATTCTTCAACTTCTTAAGCTCCGCAGGAGCCATTCTAGAGGGAGGAATAGAGATAGGATGCGTATCTGTAAGAAGATCTATTCCAAATTCAATCTCCCGCTAGGGAGAGACTTTGGGCAAATCTTCGGGGAATACTTCAGGAAACTCATTCACAACAGGAATTGACTTGAGAGATAGGATTTCAGACTCTGTGTCCACAACCCAAACTATATGATAAACATAACCCTTAGAAATCATCTTCCTAGCCTTAAGATAAGATATGAAATGACCCTTTGAGGATGGAGGAGACTACCTTACCACTCTAAGACGGGTTCATTCGAGAACTTGAAACGGATAACTCGAGTATGACAATCAACTGAGGCATAACATGCATACAACCAATCCATACCAAGAATAACATCAAAATTGGTCATCTCCAACTCTACTAGATCCGCTGAAGTGACTCTATGAAGGACTGAGATAGAATAATTTCAATAGATTTTTTTGGCTAGGACTGACTAATCTCGAACTTGCAAGTCACATAAGGGGTCATAAAAGATAAGGAGGCACCCGGATTCAATAAAGCATATCGAGAGAAAATACTTTCAACATACCAGTAACAACATCCGGTGAACTCTCCTAGTCCTGGCAAGAGGACATGGCATAAAGGCAGTTCTGGCGCTGACTACCAGAATTAGAAGCAGTGCCCGGTTGGATCGATCGATCTCCTGGGGCTGTTGGGGCAAACTGAGTCCTACTACCTCCCTGTCCCTTCTTAGCTGAAGGGAAATCCTTAATCTTGTGTCCAACCAGACCACATCCAAAGCATCCACCTAAACTGGCTAAACACTCACCAAGATGACTCTTACCACACTTGTTGCAAGGAGGGTATGGGGTCCCGTTTGCAACACTTCCATGCGATAGGAACCAGATACTCTACTAGTCTGATCATGATGAGGCTTGGGGGCCTGGGTAGGAGCACTAGCTGAAGAATGAATGTGCCTTGATAATTTCTTCTGAAACAAAGAGCGATGTCTGCCTCCGGACCTCTGATGGACAAAATCTGAACTCTCTAATCTAACCCTCTTGTTATCCCTTCCCATCTCCTTCAACTTGTCTCTTTCAATCTGATGGGAATGAGTCATAAGTCAAGAAATATCCATGTCACCCAAAAATATCGTGGACCTACACTTCTTCTTTACTAAATGTGATACTCCATAAACATACTTACTCATCTCATCTCATCCCATGGGTTAGCCACCCTGGAAGGAGCATACCTAAAAAGCTGGGTGAACTTCAATCCGTACTCCTGAACCAACATAGAACCTTGCCTCAAATTCACGAACTCTTCAGCCTTAGCTTGCCTCAATTCCCTCGGAAAGAACCGGTCAAGAAAAGCCCTCTCAAAGCATTCCCAAGTCATAGGGACTACATCACTATCCCTAGCATTCCTCGATTGAGTGAACAAAATATGAGCCACGTCCTTGAGTTGGTAGGAATCTAACTTAATACCATCAACACCACCCATTTGCATTACACCAAAGATCTTTTTTACCTCATCCAAGAAATTTTACGGATCCTCACCAACTTTCAAACCCCAGAACTCAGGTGGGTTTATACGAATAAAATTCTCAGACTCGGGCCACAACTCCACCTTGGGGATGGGCGGGGATAGGAGTCTCCTGATTGGCCTGAGCGACCATAGTCTGAGCTAGCATATGAATGGTATTTCTGAATTTCGCATTAGTAACCTCGGGGTCGGATATCGGAGGGTCAACATTTTGAGTGGCTCGATGAGGTATGGCGCGGCGAGGAGGTATAATATGAAACACATAAAGAATGGATTAGAGGGTTAATAGAGTTAAACTTTATCGCACGATATTGATCATGAAAGAAGTGAAGTTTTTCTTAAGACACCTCGTAGCTTCTCTCTCATAAGTGTGGTGCGCTTCACACACATGAAAAAGACTCTACTCGATGCGGCTTTCAGACACCCTAAGACTCTTGAACTTGAGGCTATGATACCAAGTTTGTCATGCCCCGAGACTACGCCCTAGGCGTAATATGAAACCCGGGGCCACAAGTGCCCCAAGTTAACCATTGTCCATAGTATACTCAGATATTCATAAAAAAATATAGCGAAAGCATAAATAGAAAGCTAGGCAACCCAATCCATAAATGATAAAGTCAAGATAAAACATAATCCGAAAGAGAGACCCAAATACTATCTATGCATGAAAGCCTCTGAACTATCATAAAGAGTTGATGAGACAATACCCCAACTAACTCAGAAAATCCCAAGAAGGAACATAAAAGAGATAGGTCTAACACTAGCCCTCGGATAATGAGGACTCACTAACAAAAACTGGGTCTCCGGTGATGTCTAGCCACGAGTCTGAGGGAAGGAGCCTGTATCTGCATCATCAAGAGGATGTAGAGCAAAATATGCGTCAGTACTATAGGATGTACTGAATATGTGAGATATGCATAAATAAGGTAAAGCATGCTTGAAACATAATTGAAACTGAGATCATGCATAAAAGAGAAGTCATAAGAAATATCATAATTTAAATAAGATAAGAGATACATAGCATACGACTTAAAAACATTCATACGGGAGTTTCTCTTAATCGACATAAACCATGATGAGCTACATAGAGTCCAGTGTCATACACCCACACCAAAAAAGGTTGTCCTAACCGGCCAAGGTTAGAACCTTATCTATCAGGATCTTGTCATAAGCCACAGAGGGCAACCTACGGTGGCAACGTAGTTCTGGGACTTAAGGATACACTAAACTCTAGTCTAACTCGATGCTAAATACTACTCCCAAAATATACATATAGCTCAATTCATACTTGAGACATATTTAATGCCAAATCTGTTTGAAAAGCATAAGGACATATCTAATGTCATGCAATTCACATATCATAAGTCTTAAAACTTAGCATAGCCATAATTTCAAAACATACTTTTCTTTCTAAATTCATAACTCGAAGAATTAGGCATGCAATTTCATAAATACATAAGGTCATGTTATCTAAACATGCCAATTTTCACTTGAAAACATGCAATTCAATGGGATCATGCTAGAAATTATCTTTAATGCATGAGCTTTTGAAATCAATTAAGGAACTTCAAATAAATCATAGATAAGTAATGAGAAACCATGAATTGATGCTTTAAAACTGAACCCATAAGTTTTTTCCAAATTGGGTAAGAACCCTGATTTTACAATTTCATAAATCAAAGTAAAACATGGTGTTTTGGGCATAAGGGTGAATGAAATCCCTTATTGAATACCCACATACCTTATTGAAGCTTGCTTGATCTAAGATGAAAAGAAATGGAGGCTTGAACTTGGAGCTTGAAGGAGTTCTTTCTTCTTTTGAAATAGAATTGCTTAGAATGAGAAGGATTTAGGCTATTATGGAATAAAACCCTACTAAAAATGGTCAAAACGACCTCATTTAAGAGTTAAAAGGGTGAATAATTATAGAAATACTCCTGGAATTTAATTAGAGAAAAGCTGGAAAAAAAACTCGGCTTTGATTGGTGTCGTGGTTATTGAGCCAAAATTCCAATCTGCGGATAACCTTTCACGAGTTAACAGGACGACCCGTAGAAACTTCTACGATTCGTGGAACCCACTCGTGGTTCCTGGGAAATTGTCTATCCTCTGTCTGAGTCCCACGAGTTGGTTTCACGACTCGTGGAACCATCCACGAACTGTGAAACTGACTCGTGGTTCTCAGACATGAGGATGTATGCAAGACTGGTTTCGCGGGTCACTTTCACGAATCGTGGTTCTATCCACGACTCGTGGACCTGACTCGTGATCCCTGGAAGTTTTAAAATTTTTAGAGTTTCTACGTTTGAAAGCTGAATCGAATTTTGGGGTATTACAATGTATATTTAAAAATTATAATTACATACACATATATAAAAAATTTAAATTAATATGGTACAGATTAATCTGTTGCACTCTTAGTTATTAATCTATGTGTTTGCCTTCATAGTAACTCGAATTCTTTACCTTTATTTTCTAGTTTGATTTTTAGGTTTTATTTTGATAATGCCAAGAACTTATTTGATGTTTAGAATAATGTATAATCCTTTAATAATTATTGTTTAATTCAAATATTATCAATATATTTTGATATATCACAACTAATTTTTTTTTAATTTTTTGCGTAAAAAGAATTCATTTGTAATAAACTTTTTATCTTTTTTATAATAATTATATTCTTAAACAACACATACAATTTCTTGCGAGAAATAAATATGAAAAGGTGTAGAGTATTAAGTCATGCTAAAATAAGCCTGATAAGTATTAACTACATGACTAAATATTAAACAGAAAAATAAAATTCGCTTATGTATTCACGCAAAATTAAAGAATAGATATCTAACATGATTATCATTCCTAATGTTGAATTGAATAATTTTTTTTGTTAGCAGTAATATTGATTTGGGCTTTATTTAAGTTACTAATATCTATGAGTTATAAAACTTGTTGGACCATTTAAAATTCTAAGTTTAAACTTGAAATAATATGTTGAAAGATAAAAATTCAAAACTATGAAAAAGTTTAAGAAATATTTATATATTACATCATAATAAATATTTTTATGTATAAAATATTTTTAAAAAATTGTATATATGTAATATCGGGTTGGTTCGGTTCGATTTGACTTTTTTTAGTTAAAATCAAACCAAATCAATTATAATCGGATTTTTTTCAATACCAAATCAAGTCAAAACAAATTACTAGTCGGATTTTCCCCCCAATTTAACTCAATTTATAATTTAATTTAATTTGCGGTTCAATTTTGTACACCCTCGATTGGAAGACAAAAAAGTTTTTTTTCCTTAAACGAAAAGACACTTATTTAAGAGAATGAAATGTTAGGCCAAAATTTGAGCAGGGAAATAAATGTTTTTGAGTAATAGTAGAAGTTATTCTTCAAGTTTTAAGCAGAAGTAGAAAAATATAGCTTCTCTAAAAAATAAAGTGGTCTTTTATTTTTTTAGGATGATATTATCCATATAAAAGTACTTCTAAAAAGATTTAAGAGTTATTAAACTAAATTAGTAAATAAAAATAATCATAATTTTGCAGCCTTAACTATCTATATAAGTGTATATATATTACTTTTTTAAAATGATGTCCGTGTCTTATTAGAGAAAACATTAATTTATAACAAAAATAAGTGTTTAATCATTTTTGTGAGTTACCATGCTTATTGATAAACAGGTGACAACTTAATTACTAATGCATTTTTTTGTTTTTGTACTTTAATACTTAAAAATATATATTGAAAATATTGATTTAGCACACTACAAATAAATGTACTTTTCAAATGATCTATCCGAACACATATAGTATTACTCTTCAAAATATTTTTTCAAAAAATACTTCTAATATAAAAGAATGAAGTACATCAACTTCCATACTCTTGTGTAAAAAATTCCAAAACACTAGACTTTTGGAAGTTTATATCGAAATTATCTAACTTTTAACACTTCAACTTTTAGAAGTTTACCCTGAAATTATCTTCTTCTTTCTTTTTTGGGTTTCTTATCAGATCTTCGATATTTATATTAAAGCTCGATTAATTTGAATTCACATTGTATAAGGCCCGTTAAAGGGAAGTGCTCCCTATCAAAGATTTTCTCATATACAGAACTCGAAACTAAGACTTCTGACTAAAGGAAAAGGAGCCTCATCCGTTGCACCACATTTTTTGGCGGCACCCTGAAATTATCTACTTTTTACCTAATAATTATTGGTGATCAAAGGTTGTATTGAAATACTGCAATGTCATAGTTGGCGCTTCAAATATAAAGTGTTAAGATTCTTTCACTATTTATAAATGTCATTATAATTATTTAATTAATAATATGTTAACTGTCAATTTACTACGATCCAAATTCTTACTTCAGATATTAGAGCAGTTAATTACACTTGAACAACATTATGAGTGTATTTGGTATGGAAGAAAATGTTTTCCAATTTTCTTGTGTTTGGTTGGTTAAAAAATTTGGAAAATATTTTCTTTAGGAAAATATTTTCTTTCAAAATAAGGAAAATGACTTCTCTAATGAAAGTAGGGAAAACAAGTTCTCATCTTCATAACACCCCAATTTCACACTCACCCACTCCACCCTCCTACCTCCACCCCCACATCTACCTCACACAATTTTTTAAAAATATTTTATCTATTTCACCTCACCTCCATCCACCCCACATCATTTTTTTAATTTTTTTTTTTCAATTCTATCTTTAAAACACAAAATTAACTTTTTTAAAAAAAATAATTTTTTTTGTATCCCACCTCATCCATTCGTCCACCCAACTTTAACACACCCCACCATCACTACCACCTCCACCACCCAAACTCCATTTTTTAAATTTCTTTTTCAAAAAAAATATTTTTTTTTCTTAAAAAAATAATACTTTTGTACTCCAACCCCCAGCCTATGCCCCCAGCTCCTCCCCCAACCCCACCCTACCCCCCCTTCTCCCCCACCTCCACCCCACCCAAATTCAATTTTTAATTTTTTTTAAAAAAATATATTTTTAGTACCCCAACCCCCACCACCTCCACCCCATCAAAAATTCAATTTTTATTTTTTTTTAAAAAAAAATCACTTATTTTTTTTTTTAAAAAAAGTAATGTTTTTGGTATTCAGGCCCCTCTCCCCCCCCCCCCCCCCCCCCCCCCCCCCCCCCCCCCCCCCCCCCCCCCCCCCCCCCCCCCCCCCCCCCCCCCCCCCCCCCCCCCCCCCCCCCCACTGAAATTCAATTTTTATTTTTTTTAAAAAAACTTACTTATTTTTTAAAAATAGTAATATTTTTGGTACTCCGCCCCCACCCCCACCCCCA